>JBBCBC010000030.1:24515983-24875655 GCA_037126765.1 Stenogyne calaminthoides
GTTTTAAAACAAGTTTTTCAAGATCTGTTCCAGTGACCACAATGGTTCTTCCTCAAGAACCGATGATATTCAAAGCCAGTGGTCCGTAGAACCACTGCTCTGAATAGACTTCTGAAAAACATTTTTCATGTGATCAGGTGTGAATAGCAGGTATGCCTGATCAAAGTGTGTGTGAATCAGTTTGGACTGATATCCAACTTACTGATCTCCTGAGGGCAAATCAGTTCGGTGTTTATCAGTTTAACTGATGTGCGGAACCTAAGTTTAACCCGTGTGAAAAATCAGTTTGTAAAATCAGAATCTAAGTTATCTGTTTAGAATCAGATGACAAAGTGTCAAACTAATCAGATCAGTTGCTTGGTGCAAATCTGATCCAGACTCAGAATATTCATATAATACAGAAACAAGTAGTGTGCAAAGTGTAAAGCAGGTAAATCAGATAATGCACACCATATTTTTATAGTGGTTCGGACAACTTGTCCTACGTCCACTCTTCCCTATCAGCAGGTTCGGAAATCTTGCTTGAGCTTGATAATAATTTCCGTAACCTTATTATGAAGGTTGATCCCATATTTATAAACCTTGAAATAAAAGAGCCGTTGGAATGCAATTTGAATTTCAAGCTATTTTAGGTAGCTTACAGGCTTGATTTGACGTGCTCAGGAAGGCCATGTCGTCTTCGTGCAATTTCATCCTTTCTAGCCATTTGCCCTGATACGCCATATCCTGCATTGTCAGATCCATACATACGTGTTGATCTCTGAGTGGCTAACAGGTACATTTATTCGACGCCTTGTAAAGCCAACTATGTTGACATTCTTCTGGTCTGATCTTCATTGTATACCTTTGATAAGTAGATATGCTTATCACGTTTCTGACTAAGCTTGACCTGATCAGTGTCCTTCTGATTAGTAATCTTGAGTCTTCTGATATGGTTGTCTTAGCTTCAACCTATCGACTCTGCTGATGTACTCTAGACTATGTCTTCTGGACTCCTGCGTCTGCTGATCTTCACTTCTGATCTTCACTGCTGATTTTCTCTACTGATCTTCTTCGGGACTTAGTCTATACATATTGAGTTCCCCCTCAATATGTGACCTATTCTAATTCATCAGCTGTCTAACATGTTTAGCTGGTTTCCTATCAAATCATCAGTCGACTAACAGGTTTGACTGGCCATATTACAACTGTTTTGGAACTTCCATCAAAACTATAAATTTCCCAACACAGTCTTAAATCCTTGTTTACTTATCTATCAACAAGGGTGCCAGGCAACATAGTGACCATAAAACCACTTTATCCCGTTTCCAACAGGGACAGTCACCACCATAATGAAAATATCGACCAATGAGCTTTTCATTGGGATAAGAAAATCACATATCTTTGTTGATGGTGGCAAAATGTCTTCAAATAGTGGAATCTCATTTGAAGTAATATATTATCTGAAAGTTAAGGTACCGATTTTTTGTGGTGAAGGCAGGTATTGTGAATGAGGCTTTCTATAGAAGGCGGACTGCTATGATATCGGCGGTTACATATGTAGGTCCCAAATGGGTTTTCGTGAGGGCAGAAGTCTAGAGGGGAGGGGTGAATAGACTTCTGAAAACTTTTTGTGAGATCAGGTGTGAGAAGCAAGTATGCATGATCAGAGTGTGTGTGAATCAGTTTGGACTGATATCCAACTTACTGATCGCCTAAAGGCAGATTAGTTCGGTGTCTATCAGTTTAACTGATGTGAGGAAGCTAAGTTTTAACCCGTGTAGAAAACCAGTTTTGTTAAATCAGAATTATGCTTATCTATTTTGAATCAGATGACAGAGTGTCAAGTTGGTCAGATCAGTTGCTTGATGCAAATCTGATCCAGATTCAGAATATGCATGTAATAACGAAACAGATAGTGTGCTAAGTGTAAAGCAGGTAAATCAGATAAAGCACACAAGATTTTATATTGGTTCGGACAATCTGTCCTACGTCCACTCTTCCCTATCAGCAGGGGCACCAACTTAACCAACTTGACTTAGTTTAATATGTTAGTCCAACACAGTACAACAGATGTTTCAAGAGTTCTCACTCAACCAATCCCATAAATCAGAAACTAGAAACCCTAGTCTGAAATCTTGCAAAACAAACTTAACCTAACTTTTGGTTTGGGTATAAGATTTGTTGTGTTCCAATTGGAAATCTATCCTAGTATTTGAGTAGCCTAAAGCTAAAGGATAAGATTTCTATGCTAAGAACTATGGGATGAACACTTAGAAAATATTCTTGAATTTGTGTTCTTTGTGCGGAAATTGCTGATAGCTTGAGCTTGATGATAATTTCCATGTCCTTACTATGAAGGTTGATCCCATATTTATAGACCATGAAATCAAAAGAGCCGTTGGAGAGCACTTTGAATTTCAGGCTATTTTAGGTAGATTTGCAGGTTGATGAGACGTGCTTTAGGGACGGCATGGCCGAAAGCATATATGTTTGTCCTTTCTAGCCGTTTGACTATGCAGCACCGAATCTCGCATTGTCAGCTCCGTACATACGTATCTCATTCTCGTTGGTTAACAAGAACACTTATTCAGTGTTTGCTTTACCAACTAGGGTTGAAATTCTTCTTGTCTGATTAACATCGTATGATCTGGTGCACCATCAGTTGTCACCAGGTGTGAACTAAGCTGATCAGATAAAACTGATCAGTCTACCTGATAGAGACTTCAGATGCAAGTTGTCTTAGCTCAACTAGCAGACTCGTCTACATTCTTCTGATGTAGGTCTTCTGGTCTTGTTCTTCTGGTAGTCATCTGATCTTCAGGTCTTCTGTTTCATCAGCTTCAAGTCTTCACCTGATCATCTGACTATCTGGTTGGTCTGATCTTCTGATCTTCTGACTCGTCTGATTTTCTAACCTTCTCAAGACTTGACCTATTCATATTGAGTTCCCCCTCAATATGTGACCTATCTACTACATCAGTTGTTCTATAAAATAATTATCAACTGGTCACCTTAACCTGATATCTAGATCATCAGTCAGCTAATAGGTCTGACTTGTCCTACTACAGGTGTTTTGGAACTTTCATCAAAACTCTAAATTTCCCAACAATTTCCCCCTTTTTGATGAAACCAAAACTTTTGAGAAACCAACAACAGTTGATAATTTTATAAAGCGTTAAAGAGCAGATAATCAGAAGACAATGAGAGTTTGTCTTAGGATCAGTAAATTAAACTTTTCATTCATCAAAATTATCACTACAAGGTACATCTGAAAGTTTTAATTATAAAGTACAACTAATCCTAAAACTATCTTCTGATCTTCAACTTTTAGGAACGTAGCCCTCCGGCATCTCTCGTAGATCCTGTGGAATATCGAAGATACGATATAATTTCCACTTTGCATCTCTCGGACGAGCCTCTTCATCTAGTTGCTCTTTTGTCAGCTTGACTGCCAGTTCCTTGTCAACTTCAATTTGCGCGATAACACTCCGAGTTACCCTCTTTGTATGAGTCTGAGCTGGTGGAGGAAGAGATGTAGTCTTTGAGGGTCCAGATGGTCCAGCTTTTTCGGCCATCTTTCTTGCTTTAGATTTCTCCATCTTGGCAGTTATTTCATTAGCAAACAGATCTAAATGGTCAAGTATTTGCCCGTATGATTCAACTGTATGAATCAGATCTTCTGTTGTACTGATGATGTTGGCTGGTTTCTCAACCTGTCTTTCCCCCTTTTTGGTTTGATCAAGAAGAGAGTTGAGGTGAGAAGTCAGAGAGCCAAAACTGACTGTGATAGCCTGATTTAAATCTTGCACAAATAGTCCTGCAGATTGAACTGTTTGTTCTTGAATTTTGCTCAGCAGTTCAGACTTTGCAGCTTCAATCGTAGTGGAGAATGTGAGAATCAGTTTGTCAAGCTTCTCCTCTGTCTTTTCCAGCTTTTCAGTGGCCATGAGGAGAGATACCTGATATTGATCGACCTGGGCCATCTTTTCACCATATGCCCGTTTGAATTTGCCATTTAGGTCAGTCATTGTCTGGTTGAACTGATCTTTCAATGCTTCAATTTGGGAGATGGCAAACTCCCTCTGATCCTTCAGTTCACGAATGCATGCTTGCCTTTGATCAGTTATAGTATTGCTAACTGAATTAGCCAATACGCCTTCAACTTCTTCTTTCAACAGATCCTTAAAGCAGGATCTGATTTCGCGCAACTGATCGGTAGTGATATGTGTGGCGATATACCTTGGACCACCTGATCTGTTGGAAGTTGAGTAGCAAATATACCAGCATCAGTTGTTTTTGCCTCCAGTGACTGGTCTTGAACTGCATCACCAAGACCACCTTCATCGGCAGCTCCAGCATCCCTCATGTTAGCATCTTTCTAGTGTGTTTCTTTATCAGAACCCAAATCAACCCTGTCAACAGACTTTTCCAGTGCTTTTACTACAACTTCGAATATAAGTTCAACTGGTGATCCTACACCTGCTGCCTTCTTCATTTCAAAGTCGAAGTCCGCAAATTCATCCTGTCCACCCATCTGTTCCATCAGAACTATGAAATCTGAGAAATTTTTCAGTCTTATATCTCTCCAGGTAAGAATTTCAAGCAATTTATGTTTGATCCTTGGTTGATCTTTCAGTTCTGGGAACAGCTCATCCAAATCCCGTTCCACCCTGAGTCTGATCATTTCTTCAGAAATCGTTTTCCCAGCTCGGGATTCTGGAAGAGATTTCGATTGACTGGCAGAGGCAGGTGGTTGTTGAGTCGTAGAATGTTCTGCATGGGGCGGTTGAGCAGGTTGTTCATGAGCGGGTTGATCATCAGATTTAGCATGATCAGATGGTGATCTGATTCGCTCAATCCTGGGTGATGGAGATAGAGAAGGAGAGGGAGTCATGCGTTGAGCAAGCGGTGATCTGATAGGTGATTGTGTGCGTGACTGGGGAGAAGGTGATCTTGCTCTTTCTTTTTCTTTCCCCTTCTCTCCTTCTGATTGCTCTGGAGAGCTTTCCACCTGAGAAGCGTGCCTTTCAAATTTATTAGCAGATTTCTTTTGTGTAGTAGGTTGTGCTGCGGCTTCTTCTTCGTCTGACTCATCTTCCAGGAACAGAGTCATCAGAGCTTGCTTCACTTTCTTTGGCCTCTTCACCAGTTCTTTCGTCAGAAGCCTCTTTCTCTTAGGTGTATGTGCTGACGTAGCTGAGGCAGTTTCCTTTCCCTTGCCCTTTCTCACGGTCATCCTTATGTCGTCGTCCAAAGGATCGAAAATGACAGTAGTGTTGGTTAGAAATGCCTTGTAGATCTTCAGCCCATTCTGACTTCATTGAGCAGTTGGAAATTTGTCCATCAAAATGACTGCTACCTTATTCAAATTGATGATTCTTTTGCGCAGAAAAACTCGTCTCTGATCATTCACCCCAAACTTTGCTTGCTCTTGCAACAGAATTGCCTTCAGGAATCCTGTCCAGTTGATGTTTGTGGCTCCATCCACAATTGCTGCCATACAGTGCATTTTGACAGCAGTCAGTCCATCAGGGCTGAAAGAGATTCCCATGATTGTTTTCGAGAGAATATCAAAGAGCAGACGATACTTCCGCTTTAGCATAGGTCTGACAAAATTTGCAGTGTGTTGTTTATCTGCTTCTCTGAACAATTGATCTCTTATCTGCTCATCTTCATTCTCTCTGTAGTGAGCAGGTGAAATTTTTCCTTTGGGCAGATTAAACAGCCGAGTGATATCTGCATTGGTGACTCTCAACTCTTCACCATTGACAGATGATACAAGTTCATCACCAGGTGTCACTACTTCCAAATTTCTTAGAAACTCCAAGGCTTCATATTGCATAACTGGATTGGAGTGGGCTGCACAATACTGTTCAAGTCCACATCTTTTCAAGTCCACATTTTCTTAGATTTGTGATGAGAGAAATGATCATATAAACACAATACAGCAATAAACATCAAGAAACTAAATCCCAAGCATTTACCAGTTTATCTTCCAGATAAATGTAAATATAAACAAAGATAAATAGTGATATGGAGAGTGTCGTAACTTTTGTGAAAGAATATTAGTTTGAGAAATTTGCAGAGAGATTTTGTGAAAGATTTTGATTCAGTGAACGAAGGGTTTTTAAAAGGAGAGGGAAAGACATAATCATAATTTAAATAGGGAACCCAAACGATGTCCAATCATAATCGATGGTTAAGGTTAGGCAGTTTTTAAAGATGGAGATCGTGCGGTCAAGGAAAATGTAGACCACAGCTTTTGGATTTTAAAAAGCGTAATAAATGCATTTAATAAATGCGCCTCGTGTCCCATTTAATGAATGTTAGTACGACGTTATTTAAATTATATTTAAATGCAAGTCAAAAACCCAATCAACACATAAATGAAAACAGAAAGAGCATGGAATTAGATATACGTATCTGATTGACTGATATTTTAATCAGTCAATTACCACGAGTGTTTGACCATTAATTCCCGTCTGATTGTTTCAGTGTTGGTCTTAACTGCTTTTCTACTCCTTAGTCTTTTCCCAACAATGTGCTTTCTGATTAGTTATATTACTGATTCTACTTATCAGTTGAAGTTCCCCCTTCAGCTGTTAACCCTTTTTGTTCAGTTCCAGACTGATCCTTTCTGATCAGTGGAGGTTTCATTACTCAATTGATCCTCCTTATATGGTCAGTTTCTTAACCAACTGGTCTTGGAGACCAGTCCACCAAAGATTTCTGATGCACTTTCTCCTAAATCAAGAAGTCCTAGCTCATTGCTTAGTTCTCTGAATTTCTCTTCAGCTAGTGGCTTGATTAAGATATCAGCTTTTTGCTTATCAGTATGGATCTTTTCCATTCTGATATTCTTCTTTTCCATATGATCTCTTATGAAGTGATGTCTGACGTCCACATGTTTGCATCTTGTATGTAAAACTGGATTTTGAGTAATTGCAATAACACTATTACTGTCACAGAATATGGGCACGTTCGTAGCTACAATGTTATAATCCCTCAGCTGCTGACTAAGCCAGAGCAGTTGGGAACAACAGCTTCCTACGGCCATGTATTCTGCTTCAGTAGTAGATGTCGCAACAGATGTCTGCTTCTTGAGAACCAAGAGATCAGTTTGCTTCCTAAGAACTGACATGTACCTGAGGTTGACTTTCTGTCTATTCTGCAACCTCCATAATCAGAGTCAGAATACCCACTAAGCTCTAGATTATCATCTGATGGGTAACATAAACCAAGGTTTACTATCCCCTTCAGATACTTAAGAATTTGCTTAGCTGCTTCCGGGTGGCTTTGCATTGGATTTGCCTGAAATCTGGCACAAATACCTACTACAAAAGTTATATCTAGTCTGCTGGCAGTCAGGTTTAGTAAAGATCCAATGAGAGTCCTATATTCTTTCTTATTAGTTTTCTGACCATTCTCATTTGGATCCATCTTGAATCCAGTCATCATAGGAATTTTGGCTTCCTTACTGTTCTGAATTCCAAACTTAGCCAACAAATTCCTAATGTACTTCGCCTGACAGATGAATATTCCTTCTGTACTTTGTTTAACTTGAAGACCCAGAAAGTAATTCATCTGACCCATCATGGACATCTCGAATTTCCCTTGCATTAGTTTCCTGAATCTATCACATAAGCTTTTGTTGGGAGATCCGAAGATGATATCCTCCACATAGATCTGAACTATCAGAATATCTTCACCATCTTATATTCTGAATAAAGTACTGTCTATTACTCCATTAGTGAATCCACTATCTATCAAGAACTAAGATAGTGTATCATACCAGGCTCAAGGAGTTTGTTTCAGACCATAAAGAGCTTTTCTTAAACGGTACACCTAGTTGCCTTTTTCAAAGCTAGGAGGTTGTTCAACATAAACTTCCTCAGCTAGTACCCCGTTTAAGAATGCACTATTTACATCCATTTGATACACGATAAATCCTTTGTGGGCAGCATATGCCTGAAATAGCCGAATGGCTTCCAGGCGAGCGACTGGTTCAAAGGTCTCTGTTGGTCCCGGTTTAAACGAGTCTTACATGTGTATGGGGGGGAATACACGTGTTCAGTGATTTTAAAACTTTTCTTTACTTGGGTCAGGTTGTTCTGATGATTTGGTCCTGAGAAGCACAAATCGCTCTGAGTCAAAGTCTACCTGAGACAGTGATCCTGAGCTGCTTTCAGATACCTTAGATAATCCCAACTGATCGTGAGTTTTCAGAGATCCTGAGCTGCTTGGATCAGATAACGAACTTACTGAACCCGCAGAACAGTAAGTTCAGTTTGGTAACTATCTGTTCTAGCTACTCAGATATGGGGAATGGTTGGCCCTTAGTTTATACTCGTTTTAAGCTTTTGCTGAAAACCTTCCTTTTTAATGGAACAGTGATTAGGCTGTGATTCAGTTCAGATGCAACTTTAGTGGATTGATTCCAACTGAATATCAGTGAAAATATGCTTTCAGTTTAAAGATATGCAACAGTTAATCAAAGCAAAATAGAAAGCAAAGAACACAGCAAGTTATAGTGGTTCAGAGACTCAAGCTCCTATGTCCACTCTTCCTGATCTCTTCAGAGAAATTCACTAATCACTTCCTAAGGCTTTCTGACTACCTCTGTAGTTTACTAACCTTTCTAATTTTGAGCTTTCTGACTACCTCTGTAGTTTACTAACTCAAAACTCACACAAGCTTTCTGTCTATACAAGATAGATTACTCACTTCTTCTCTAGAGCTTTCTGACTACCTCAATGTAGTTTACTAACTCTTTACAACTCCAATCTCACCAACAATCACACTCAAACTACCTTACAAAGGGTTTGGGGTTTCTTGGTTGGTCCAACTAGGATGAGATATCCTTTACAATAAAGAACAATGCAAAGGCTAGGATATCTCGACTAAGCTTTGGATATATCTTATCAAGCTAGGCTTAGTGGAATGAGCTCTCTTCGAAATAAAGCACTTGGGAAATTCTTGGTTTTTCGAGTGCTTCAACTTGCAATAATAAGTTTGAGCTCTTGAGTTGCTTACAAATTTCCCGTAACCTTCAATGTAGATGGTCACAATTATTTATAGGCAAACACCAAGGTCACTCTTGAAAAAATATCCGTTGGAAGAGATAGCTTCGTGAGTTTCCTTTTATGGTGTGTGAAGAACGGCTATATTTAGGGTTTGAGACTCCCTAACACGTTTTAGGCAATAGCCTTTCATGTAGCTGGTCAACACTTTTTGCGATCGAACTTAGTACTTCCGACATCTTTTCAAAGACACATCATTTGTCGATTAATCGATAATGTACATTGTTGTCTTCTTCTTTTTGACTTTTGTCTCCAGTTAAAGGTAGACAACTTCAACAGCTCATTTTGGTTACATTCTCTGAGTGATATAACCTTAACAGCACTTTGTCTTAGTTCCTTTTGTCTGCATGAGAATGTCTTGGGCAATATTTATTTTTCTAAGGAATCGCATTTTTCTCAGTATTGAATCCTTCAGATAGATATTTTCAGTGCCTCGGAACATTCAGGTTTATACTGAGCATTTAGTACATTCTTGAGTCTTGATGAATTCTTGTGCCCTTGATATTCTTGATCTTCGATCTTGTGTCTTGAGTCTTGAGTCTTTAGGGTCTTCTGAGTCTTCAGAGTCTTCAAAGTCTTCTGAGTCTTCAGGGTCTTCTGAGTCTTCAGAGTCTTCTGAGTCTTCACAGATATCTTGGTGATATCTTTTATCTTAATCTTTGAATCCCTCGATTTCATCTTGAGTCTTGATTTCTCGATTTCTAACCGAGATTTCTCGATTTCTAACCGAGTCTTGAAACTTGGTTTCTCGATTTCGAGTTCGAAACTTCGGGCTTCGGTTTCATATCGAACTTCGGTTTCTTGAACTTATTGAGTCTTGAACCTATCAAAATCTAACCCGATCTATATCTGCGACTATACATTCTCTGTGACTATACATTTTGCGATATCATCCCCGAGTATTGACCTTGATAAAATGTCAAGATGATCTTGAGTCTTGAATGGGTTCAAGATCTTTACTAATCTTGACCTTGAAGACATCCGAGTTTCTGAGACTCCGATTCAAGATTTCTATTTTATCCTCGAGTTTCTCGGTAAAAATACGAAAAACTTCATGATCCTGAAAACCTTCGATTTTTTAGATTTTACTCTATACACCTGGATCCAACATCCCTAATTCAACTGATAGTTCCTGAAATCTTGATTCAGCCAAAGGTTTAGTCAAGATATCAGCTCTCTGCTTATCAGTATGAATTTTCTCCATCCTGATGTCCTTTTTCTCGACATGATCTCTGATGAAGTGATGTCTGATATCCACATGCTTGCATCTGGTGTGCAATTATTATCACAAAATATGGGTACTTCATTGGCTACAACTTCATAATCTCTTAATTGTTGTCTAAGCTGTTAATCTGAAACCGCGAGTTTCCCCGCAGACCATGTATTCAAATTTCATAATCTTGGTTGCTACTGAGGTCCGTTTCTTTGAAAACCAAGATATCAGCTTACTTCCAAGAAATTGACAAGTTCCTGTAGTGGACTTCCTGGCAATTCTACAACCTCCATAATCAGCATCTGAGTAACCAGTTAATTCAAGGTTATCATCAGCTGGATACCACAATCCTCTATTCACTGTGCCCTTAAGATACTTCAGTATCTTTTTGGCAGCCTCCATGTGACTAGCCTTAAGATTAGCTTGGTATCTTGCACATATCCCAACAAAGACAAAATGTTATATCCTATTTACTTGCTGTGAGATAGAGCAATGATCAAATGATCCCTCTATAATCAGTGTGACTTACTGATTTGCCTTCAGGATCAGAATCCATCTTGTAGTTAGTATTCATGGGAATTCTAACTGCATTGCAATTCTGTACACCATACTTGGCAATCAGATCTCTGGTGTACTTTGCCTGATTGATGAAGATTCCTTCCTTTGATTGTTTCACTTGAAGACCTAGAAAGAAATTCATCTCCCCCATCATAGACATCTCAAATTTGCCTTTCATCAGTGTAGAAAACTTTTCACACAACTGATGATTTGGTGATCCAAAATTGATGTCATCAACATATATCTGAACTAGTAAGATATCTTCCCCATCTTCTATCCTAAACAAGGTTCTATCAACAGCCTTTGACAAAACCGTGGTCAAGAAGAAACGAGAAAGAGTATCATACCATGCTCTTGGTGCTTGCTTAAGACCATACAAGGCTTTTTCCGAGCCTCAAACTTGGTCATTCTGTTCAAAACCGTGGAGGTTGTTCCACATAAACCTCTTCCTTAAGCACACCGTTCGTAAATGCACTCTTCACATCCATTTGATAGATCAAACTTCATGTGGGCAAGATATGCAAGAAACAATCGATGGCTTCTAGTCTTGCAACAGGTGAAAGGTTTCATCATAATCCAAGCCTTCTTCTTGGGAATAACCTTGTGCAACTAGCCTTGCCTTGTTTCTTACAATGTTGTTGTTCTCATCTCTTTTATTCTTAAATACCCACTTGGTTCCAATAACATTGTGCCTTTCAGGTCTATCCACTAGCTCCCATACTTCATTCCTTGAGAATTGATTCAGCTCATCTTGCATAGCAGTAATCCAAAAAGAATCTTGTAGAGCTTCTTCAATCTCAGTAGGCTCTTTCTCTGATAGGAAGCAGCAGAATAGTGCACTCTCACCATGGAACCTTCTTGTCTTAACACCTTCAGTTAGATCACCCACAATCTGACTTGTAGGATGACTATCTAACCAACTTCTTCTAGATGTTCCCCCTTCAATAGTATCCTCAACATTTGAAATGTTAGGTTCAGATTAGTTCAATAAACTCGTGGAACAAATGTAAAAGGACAAAGGGAATCATCTTCCTCGGGAAATTCTATTCGTAACATTGTCGAGACATTTGTTCCCTTTGGTTGATAAATTAAGAATTTGCCTCAGCTGTGACCACATCTTCATTGGCATCCATACCGAGTCCGAATCGGTGTCCGCTCGGATTGGTCACCTTTGTGTGTTGGCTTTCCCTGAGTCTCACCATCCTCGAGTTCCATCCTGAACTTCTTTATCTGAGTCCGAGTCACCCAATCATAGAAAGTGGTCGACTTCTTATTTTCGTGTTCAATGGATGATTTGTCATTCGTTTTCAGGCTTAATCTGGTGATCCTCTTAGTCAGTTCTTCTCAAGATCATGTTCATGTTTCTTCCGAACACAAGTAGATTCATCAAAAACAACATGAGGTGTTTCCTCCACAATAAGAGTCCTATGATTTGTAAACTCGAAAAGCTTTATTGACTTTAGAATATCCTAAGAATATTCCTTCATCAGCTTTGCTATCAAATGTTTTCAATTGATCTTTACCATTATTGTGTATGAAACACTTGCAACCAAACACACGAAAGAAAGAAACAAGAGGCTTCCTTTCATTCCAAAGCTCGTAGGGTGTTTTGCCTTGACTCTTAGTCAGCATGGATCTGTTTTGAGAATAGCATGCAGTGTTGACAGCTTCAGCCCAAAATCTTTTAGGAATATTAACCTTCATTATCATTGTCCTTGCGACTTCTTTTCGAGTCCTGCTCCTTCTTTCAAAGACACCATTTTTGTTGAGGGGTCCTTGCGGTGATGTTTCATGAGTAATTCCATTTGCTGGCACAATAATCGATATAATATGGTTTATAAATTCAGGTTCCTTTTGTCGATCCGATTTTGACCACACTCAGATTTTTCTCAATACTGAGCATTTTCAGTAACTCAGGCAGCTTTATCTGAGTCTCCTTCTTACTGAGTAAGAATATGACCCAAGTATATCATGAGTAGTCATTAACTACTACGAGTGTATATTTCCTGCCATTAGTGCTCACTGGTGTTACTGGACCAAAAAGATCCATATGTAACAACTGAAGTATTCTCTCAGTAGAAACATCTACTTTGCTTTTAAATGATGCTTTAACTTGTTTTCCTTTTTGGCAAACATCACAAACATGTTCCTTACTGAACACTTCATTTGGCAACCCTCTCACAAGAGCTAATCTTGCAAGTTTATTCAGGGTTTTGAAATTCAGGTGATTCATTCTTTTATGCCATAACCAACTGGTATATGTGAAACTTTTTGCAACCAAACATGTATCTTTAGGAGTTGAACTCCAATCAGCAAGATACACATTTCCTTTTCTAGTACCAGTCAGTAATATTTTCTGTGAAATATCATCTTTCACATAACATAAGTTCTTAGAGAACTCAACATTAAATCCCTTATCACAGAATTGGCTTATTGAAAGCAGATTATGCTTCAATCCAGATACATATGAAACACCATGGATATGAACTAAATCGATTTCCAAAGTTCCATATCCTTCTGTCTGTCCCTTGGAGTTATCTCCAAATGTGATCTGAGGGCCTCTTTGTTCAACATAGTCACTGGGTATCTTCTTGAATTCTGTCATATGTCTTGAGCATCCACTGTCAAGATACCATACAGCAGGGGCCATTTCATCTCCACTCATTAGTGCTATGTGATCTTCAATCAGATCAGTGCCCTTGTTTTCCTCCTGAAAAATAGATCAATTCTTAGGTACCCAATTTGTGTAGGGTCCTACAAGGTTAGCTGTACCTTTCGGAATCCAAATCTGCCTGACAACTCTAATCACTTTAGAGTGGCTGATCTGTCTTCCATAAACATCTACATACACATTTACTACTCTGGGTGCCTTAGCAGTTTCCTGTGTATGAGTGCTTGCCTTAGCATGAACATGAGCCTTAGTGTTTTTCTTTGGTATAGGCCTTTTGTTCATTTGCTTTGGCTTCTGTGCAGCCGGTCTGAATCTTTGTTGACTTGGGTTCAGGTAACCTTTACCCTTAGGCAAGTGGGGTTCAGGTTGCCTGTACTGAAATTTGGGTCTTTCAGTATACTGAGGACTTGGTCTCTTCAGTTGAGAATGTCTCTGCTGAGTGTTTCTCTTCTGAAGATTCCTCTGATGGTTCAGTGCAGATCCTTTCAGGTTTGCATTCTTAGCTTTGAGGCTTGAAGTACTTGCACGAGATTTTTTCTCGAAAGTGCTTTCGGGTTTCTAGAGGTTTGGGCTATTTACCTCTAGCCTTTTTTACCGAACCATTGGTCCTTTTTACTTGATCATTGGGCATTTCTTCACGAGGAAGTGTAGGTGCCACTGGTTTAACAAAGATTGTCTTCTTGCTACTTGATGCAGCATTCAGATGACCTTGTGAGGTTCCACCTGGAATGTATCCCAATCCAGATTTTATAGTGGCAAGTCTCTGATAACTCTGAATTTCATCTATTACTTTAGATGCAGTATTCAATAGAGTTAGCTTCTTCTGCGCACTATCCTCACAGTTCTGTAGAGTCTCATGCTTCTCGAGAGGTTATTGAACTTGGTTACGATCAAATTTGAATCTCTTGATGGATTTCTCTAGCTTTTCATTCAGGGTCACTATCAACTTCTCTTTTTCTGAGAGTTGTACTTTCAGAACATCCAGTTCATCAGTAGCTCCCATTAATTGAGAAGTGATTTCAGTATTGCTAGAGTCTTTCCATTTAAGATTTTCAACCTTCAGTTCCTTATTCTGCTCTTGAGTTTCATTTAGCAGTTCTTGTAGAACAGCATAGTCCTTCATCAGATTCTCAAAAGAATCCATCAGGTCAAAATGATTGTTTACAGTTGAACTTGACAACTCTTGTGCTAGTGTAGGAGCAACAACAGAGAAAGAAGAGTTTACCTCCTCAATAGCCATTAGACAGAGGTCAACACTTTCACTGTCTGAGAATATTTCATCTGAAGAGCTAGATCCTTCCTCAGAATGTTCTTCTTCTGCAACCATGGCCTTTTTGCTAGAGAACTTCTTGTCTCTTTTAGCTTGTCTTTCTCTTCTCTCCTTAGCACTCAGGTCAGGACAATCATACTGGAAGTGACCTTTCTTTTGGCATCATCATCCTGATCACTTTCTTCTTTGGATTTGGAATCCTTCCTTTTGGATGAAGATCATTCAGCTTTCAGGTCCTTCTTCTTCTCAATTGATTTATCCTCAGCTTTCTTCTGGTACCTGTGATTCCTGTAATAGTTTTTGTATTTTCCATATCGACTATTAAGTCTTTCAAACCTCCTTGCCATCGATTGCTAGCTTATCCTCAAGCTCATCCCCGATTCTTAGCAAGGGAGTTCTCAGACTCTCTAGTTTTACAGGTTTTATCCTTGGCTTTGAAAGCCACATTTTTACTAGATTATGAATCATCTTTGCTGTCAGCCTTTTTAGATTTCTTATCAATTACAAACTCATAGGCCTTCAGCTCAGAGAAGACTTGTTGATATGGCATTGAATCAATGTTTTTGGTGTTTTCAATCACCACAGCATGAATATCCCATTTCTTAGAAAGACCTCTAAGAATTTTCAATGCCACTTCTCTCTGTGGATATCTCTTTCCAAGTGCATTCAGATCATTCATAATGCTAGTGAATCTGACTTCCAATTTGTCAATAGATTCACCTTCTTCCATTTCAAAACTGTCAAACTTTCCAATTGCAACTGAAAGTTTGTTTTCCTTGATATGATATGTGCCTTGGCACATTACAGCTAGTGTATCCCAAATTTCTTTTGCAAATTACAAAGGAGAAATCATTCCCATCACACCATCATCAATTGTCTTTGATAGTGTGTCTTTAGCAATATAGTCTAGATTGACTAACTTCCTCTCCTCAGGAGTCAGTTGGTCATCAGACTTATAAAATTTTGCTCTAGGATCATTTCTCTCATTTTCTGTTCCTCTGGGATTCACCACAGTAAATTGAAATGGCCCTTCAGAGACCACTTTCCACATAATGCTCATGTTTGGAATACGGTGTGAGCCTCGCATTCTCGATCTCCATAAATCATAGTTCTCTACTGAGAACATGGGAAGTTTCTTTGAAGACATTTTGTCTAAGTCTTTTAAGAATTCAACAAAAGGATCTGTTCAGATAGACCACAAGTATATTAGCAAATAAGACTTTGGTCAACAAAGCAGGTGGTCAAGTTGAACCACTGCTCTGATACCACTTGTTGGTCCCGGTGTAAACGAGTCTTACACGCGTATGGGGGGGGAATACACGTGTTCAGTGATTTTAAAACTTTTTCTTTCTCTGAGGTCAACTTGGGTCAAGTTGTCCTGATGATTTGGTCCTGAGAAGCACAAATCGCTCTGAGTCAAAGTCTACCTGAGACAAGATCCCGAAGCCGCCAGATACCTCGATAATCCCAACCGATCCTGAAGTTTTCGAGAGATCCCGAGTGCGCTTGGATCGATAACTAATTTACTAAACCCTCGGAAGAGTGAGTTCAGGTTTGGTAACTATCCGTTTAGCTACTCGGATATGTCGGAATGGTTGGCCCTTAGTTTATACTCGTTTTAAGCTTTTCTTTGAAAACCTTCCTTTTAATGGAACAAAGATTAGGCCGTGATTCGGCCAGATGCAACTTCAAAGGATTGATTCCAACCAATATCGGAAAATATGCTTTTAGTTTAAAGATATGCAACAGTTAATCAAAACAAAACAGAAAGCAAAGAACACAGCAAGTTATAGTGGTTCAGAGACTCAAGCTCCTACGTCCACTCTCCCTGATCTCTTCAGAGAAATTCACTAATCACTTCCTAAGGCTTTCTGACTACCTCTCAGAGTTTACTAACCTTTCTAATTTTGAGCTTTTCACTACCTCTCGTAGTTTACTAACTCAAAACTCACACAAGCTTTTCTCGCCATACAAGATAGATTACTCACTTCTTCTCTAGAGCTTTCTGACTACCTCAATGTAGTTTACTAACTCTTTAAAACTCCAATCTCACCAACAATCACACTCAAACTACCTTACAAAGGGTTTGGGGTTTCTTGGTTGGTTTCCAACTAGGATGAGATATCCTTTACAATAAAGAACAATGCAAAGGCTAGGATATCTCGACTAAGCTTTGGATATATCTTATCAAGCTAGGCTTAGTGGAATGAGCTCTCTTCGAAATAAAGCACTTGGGAAATTCTTGGTTTTTCGAGTGCTTCAACTTGCAATAATAAGTTTGAGCTCTTGAGTTGCTTACAAATTTCCCGTAACCTTCAATGTAGATGGTCACAAGTATTTATAGGCAAACACCAAGGTCACTCTTGAAAAACTATCAGTTGGAAGAGATAGCTTCGTGAGTTTCCTCTTATGGTGTGTGAAGAATGGCTATATTTAGGGTTTGAGACTCCCTAAAACGTTTTAGGCAATAGCCTTTCATGTAGCCGTCAACACTTTTTTGCGATCTGGAACTTAGTACTTGACATCTTTTTTTAGCGACTGTCATTTGTCATCGTCGATTAATGTATAGTGCTGTCTTCTTCTTTTTGACTCTTGTCTCTAGTTAAAGGTAAACAACTTCAACGGTCTCTTTTTGGTTACATTCTCTGAGTGATATAACCTTAACAGCACTTTGTCTTAGTTCCTTTTGTCTGCATTAGAATGTCTTGGGCAATATCTATTTTTCTAAGGAATCGCGTTTTTCTCAGTATTGAATCCTTCAGATAGATATTTTCAGTGCCTCGGAACATTCAGTTTATCTTGAGCATTCAAGATGCATTACTAAGTCTTGATAATTCTTGTTTCTTCAGATTCTTGATCTTCGATCTTTTTGTCTTTTTGTCTTCTGTGTCTTTAGAGTCTTCTGAGTCTTTAGGGTCTTTAGAGTCTTCTGAGTCTTCAAGGTCTTCTGAGTCTTCAGAGTCTTCTGAGTATTCAGAGTCTTCTGAGTCTTCACGATATTTGGACCGATATCTTGAGTCTTAATCTTTGAGTCCTCGGTTTCATCTTGAAGTCTTCGGTTTTCGATTTCTAAACTTGAAGTTCTCGCTTTCTCGAGTCTTCAAAACGAAGCCAATTTCTAATCGAGTCTTCGAAACTTCGGTTTCATCTTTGAAACTTCGTTTCTTGAAAACTTCTTGAGTCTTGAGAACCTATCGTATCTAACTTTGATCTATATCTGCTGACTATACATTTTGCAGATATCATCCTGAATACTCTAAAAACTAATCCTGACTCAACTATCAAGATTATTCTGAACATGTCATACTCGGGGTTTTGGGATCTAATCAAAATCTCTCTTTATTAAATTCATCTCCCAACAGTCTCATCATAATCAATTCCTTTTGATTGTGAATACCCATTAGCAACAAGTCTTACCTTATTTTTGGTTATGATATTTTTCTCATCCCTCTTGTTCTTGAATACCCACTTGGTGACTATCACATCTTAATGAGTTGGTCTGTCTACCAGTTTCAAACTTGATTCCTCTCAAACTGCTCTAATTCTTCTTGCATGGCTAGAATCCAGCTGGCATCTTGTAGAGCTTCTTCTATAGTGGTTGGTTCCTTTAAAGACAAATAGCAACAATATATGGCACTTTCACCAACCTGATGTCTAGTTTGGACTTGGGCATTAGGATTGCCGATTATTTGATCAGTAGGATGGTCATTCAACCAAGTCCTTCTTTTTCGATGTATATCAGTTTGGATATTGTCATCCTCATCTGATATTGAGTCACTAGTGGTTGGGAGTGTAGTAATAGGATCCACATGGCATGGACAAGTCTCAGCTGATGTTGGAATCATCATATGCTAATGTCTGTCCACTGGAACATTAGGTGTTCTCCCTAAACCAAATGATTCAGTTGTTACTTTCTCAGTTGTACCAGCTTCTTCATTGACACTTCTTGTTCGTACCTTTGGGTCTGATTGACCTGGTGAATCATTAAGATCATGTTTTGGAACATACATTGTTACGTGATCTGATCCCTTTTCTTTGATACTTAACTAATCCATTTTCTGAGCATCAGGTACCGGTTCATTTGGTACTGCTTGTTCTGATGCAGATTTATCTTGTTCAGAAGATGTCTCATCAAAGACCACATGAGGTGTTTCTTCCACAACTAGGGTTCTCCTGTTGAACACCCTGAAAGTTATGCTGGTTGAGGAATATCCTAAGAATATACCCTCATCTGACTTTGCTTCAAAGGTTTTCAACTGACTCTTCCCATTGTTGTGTATGAAACACTTGCACCCAAAAACATAGAAGTAAGAAACACGAGGTTTTCTGCCCTTCCACAGTTCATAAGGTGTTTTGAAGTGAATCTTAGTCAGAGAACATATGTTCTGAGTATGACATGATGTATTGATAGCTTCTACCCAGAAACGGTTTAGAGTTGCATGTTCAGCTAACATTGTGCGAGCAGCTTCTTTGAGTGTTCTGTTTCTCCGTTCTGCTACTCCATTTTGATGTGGTGTTCTTGCAGCTGATGTTTCATGTTGTATACCAAACTTAGTGCAAAAGTCGATAATAAAGGAGTTCAGAAATTCTGTACCTTTATCTGATCTGATTTTTACAATATTGACACCCTTCTCATTTTGCAATCTCTTGAGCAGCTCAGGTATCTTTGTTGTAGTCTCATTCTTCTTATACAAGAATACAACCCAGGTAAACTTGGAATAATCATCAACGATTACCAGAGTGTATTTGTGTCCACTGAGACTAAGTGGTGTAACTGGTCCAAAAAAATCCATATGGAGCAGTTGTAGTACTCTGCTGGATGCTGGTCCTGGAATCCCCTTGAATGAGGCTTTAACCTGTTTTCCCTTCTGACATGCGACACATGTCTGATCCTTAGAGAAAACCTCATTTGGGAGACCCTCAACCAGGGACATCCTTGTTATCTTGTTAAGAGTCTTAAAGTTCAGATGGCTCATTCTCTTGTGCCAGAGCCAACTGCTGCTTTTGGAACTCTTAACAATCAGACATGCATTTCATGGACAACTGTTCCAATCTGCAGTGTAGATCGTTCCCTTCCTTGAACCAATTAGCAAAACTTATTGAGTAGCTCGATTCTTGATAGTGCACTGATCAGTCGAGAACTCAACTCTGAATCCGTTGTCGCAGAATTGTGAAACCGATAACAGGTTGTGCTTTAAACAATCGACAAATGAGACTCCAGTAACCTGTACATCATCATTCTCTAAGGTTCCGAATCCTCTGGTAAACCAAATTCATCATCACCAAAGAACACACGTGGGCCTTCTTGTTCTGTGTATGAGCTAAGGAGATGTTTGTTTCTAGTCATGTGCCTTGAGTATCCACTATCGATGTACCAAATAGTTACTTGTAGACCTCCCTTATTGGCCAAACCCACGCGAACCTGCAATCAGATCAGGCTTTAGGTATCCCTGTAGGATTGGGTCCTGAGGGGTTAGTGTTACCTTTCGGGATCCAAACAAACAGGGCACTTCTATGGTAATCATTAAGATCAGAAGGCCTGATTTGTCTCCCATAAGCATCTACATAATCATACATCTCTTCATGTGCTTTCTGGTCAGTATAATTAGGAGTGTGAACCTTGGATGAATCAGAAGACTTGGGACTTTTTTGATTGGTTTCTCTTCTTTTAATCCAGTGTAGTTCAGGTGCAGATGTCCTGGATTTCTGGTTGAAAGGATAGGTATGAGTGCTACCATCAAAACATTCATATCTCTTTTGCACAAATGGTTTCTGCAGTTTACCATTAGCTTGCTGATTAGGCAGCTTGACCTGATTAGGTTTTAGATCAGATTTTTCCTTAAGAGGTTATCTTTTCTGATTCATAATCTACTAATCAGGTTGAGGTTTCTTCAGAAGAACAGGGTTCTTCTGTTGATTCCTCGGTTGTTGATTAATCAGTTGAGGTCCATTTATGCTCCCTTTCTGATCAGACATTTGTCTTACCTGTTCAGCAGGTCTATTTCCCTTCTTTCATACAGATTTGGCTTTTCGTGTATCTTGTCCAGAAATCTTCCTACATTCACTTTTGGACTTTGAACCAGGTTGGACATATGAGGATCCAGAAGGGCTATCAAACCCAATACCTTTCTTATCAGTTGGCTTTCGAAAGTAGTTTGTTATTTCATCAACATTTTTAGAGGCTTTTCCAAAAATCTCTACTTTCTTTTTCAAACTGTCCGCACTTTGTTTTAGACTCTCAAGCAGTCGGAAGAGTTCATCAAACTTAGCTTGGAGGATTTTGAGATGATCAGCTTGCTGTTTGTTAATAGCTTGCTGTTCCTTAATCAGTTTATCCTGATCAGAAGAACTGACTTTCAGAAGTTCCAGTTCTCCAGTCATTTTCTGAACAGCCTCAACTGATTTCAGTTCAGTAGCTTTTCTCGCAGCATTATATTTAACAAGTTGATTGTTCTCAGTTCTCAGCTTCCACTATTGTATAAGTGTCTACTGCATTAGAGAGATCATCAAGCAATTGCTCATTGTAGAGCTGCAGGTTAATCTCTCCAGCAGGTGTGCTCAACACAACAGGTGTGGAAATAGAAAACACGGAAGGTTTAGAAGTTACCTCAGATTGATCAGCATCCTTAGCCATGAGGCAAATGTCATCATCAAATGAGAACATCAGATCGTCGAAGTTGTTGAAATCATCAGCAGTGGTCATCAGACAGAAATCTTCTACAGATGAATAACCAGAATCATCTGAAGGCAGATAAGAGTCATCTATCCCAGATGTATCAGCTACCATGGTTTTTCTGTCTTTGTATCTTTGTTCTCTTCTATTCCGTTTATCTTCTCTTTCTTTTGGAGTCAGGTAGGGCAATCTGCGCTGTAGTGACCTGATTTCGGACAGTTGAAACATGCTCCAGGTTCCACGGAATTTCTTTTGCCAGGTGAGTCATTCCTTCTATAGAATCTGTCAGGTGACTTCCCAGTTTGCCTGTGATCAGAATTCCTTCTTTCTGGTATGTTGTCTCTTCTATCACCAGAACGATCATCTCTTTCCTTATCCTCTCTGCGATCCTCCCTGTGATCATCTCTTATGTCACCAGATCTATTCCTTTCTTGTGATATGTCAGTAGATCTCCTATCTCTTCCTCTATTGTTCTGATAGTCTCTATAAAATTTTCGATACTTTCCCAGTTGAATGTTGGATCTTTCAAGCATTTTGGTTAGCAAAGCAATCTGTTCAGTCTGACTCGTGATATTTCCAATAGGTTTAGTAGACTTTAAGCTACTGCCTGCTGCTTTGAATGCAAATGCTTTTGATGTGGCAGGTGTGACTTCGGCAGGCGACTGGTCATCTTCTTCTTGGCCTCTTTCAATCAGGTCAAACTCATGAGCTTTAAGGCTCAGAAATAGGTTGCTTGGCTTCATCTTCGCAATATCTTGACAATCCTTTATCACGTTTACTTTCATATCCCATTTATTTGTCAGTGGTCTCAAGATCTTGTAGTTGATGTCTTTGTCAGACATTTCTCATCCCAGTTCCTGAAGCTTGTTGACAAACATGGTGATCCTTCCATCGAGCTGATTTATGGTTTCATTTGGCAGCATCTTGAGTTTCTCAAATTTTACCAGTTCGGCTTGCAATTTGTTGTCCTTAATCAAGTCATTACCTTCGCACATCTCAGCAAGAGTATCCCACATCTGTTTGAAAGTCTTGAGATACTTGATCTTCTCTCATGTTATCTTGTCCATCGTTTTCATGATGAAGTGTCTGGCTACAGTATTCAAATTGGACAATTTCCTTTCCTCAGCATCCATCAGTGAAGGACTCTTTCTGATTCTTGCTCCAACTAGAAATTTTGGATCACCTCCTTCAGCTGGGTTGTTGTAGTAAATGATGATGGATCCTTGTTCAAGAACTTCCATCATTCTGCTGCTTATCGCACCCAGATGGTTGCTCATGAGTATGGTCCAGTCAGCATACTCATCGATAGAAAACTTAGGTAGATCCTGATACATACCAGAGGTATTATCCATGCTGATCGTGAGTTTTGAAAATAGATGAATTTTAAAAATAGTTTTTCAAGATATGTTCAAGTGACCACAATGGTTCTTCCTCAAGAACCGATGATACTCAAAGCCAGTGGTCCGTAGAACCACTGCTCTGATTTCAATTGTAGGTCCCAAATAGGTTTTCGTGAGGGCAGAAGTCTAGAGGGGAGGGGTGAATAGACTTCAGAAAACTTTTTGTGAGATCAGGTGTGAGAAGTAAGTATGCCTGATCAGAGTGCGTGTGAATCAGTTTGGCCTGATATCCAACTTATTGATCGCCTGAGGGCGGATCAGTTCGGTGTCTATCAGTTTAACTGATGTGCAGAAGGTAAGTTTTAACCCGTGTGAAAAACCAATTTTGTTAAATCATAATTCTGCTTATCTGTTTTGAATCAGATGACAAAGTGTCAAGCTGATCAGATCAGTTGCTTGATGCAAATCTGATCCAGATTCAGAATATGCATGTAATAACAAAACAAATAGTGTGCAAAGCAGGTAAATCAGATAAAGCACACAAGATTTTATTGTGGTTAGGACAACCTGTCCTACGTCCACTCTTCCCTATCAGCAGGGGCACCAACTTAACCAACTGGACATAGTTTAATGTGTTAGTCCAACATAGTACAACATATGTTTCAAGAGTTCTCACTCAACCAATCCTGTAAATCGAAAAACCCTAGTCCGAATTTGTTAACCTAACTTTTGGTTTGGGTATAAGATTTTGTAGGTCCCTTCTAGTCTTTACACGTTTTGGGAATACACGGTTCAAAAGGATTTTAAAACTTTTTCTTCTTCGAGGTCAAGAGAATTAGGTTCCGAGAAGCACGATCGCTCTTAAAGTCAAAACTATCGAGACAAAGCGATCCCGAGTCTTTCGTAAACCTCGATAATCCCAACCGAGTCCCGAGTGTCGAGATCCCGAGTTGCTTGGATCGATAATAACATGTAATAACAAAACAAATGGTTGGCCCCTTAGATTATACTCGTGTAAAAACCTTCCCCTTAAGAAATAGTGATTAGGCGGATTCAATGCAACTTCAGATTCCAACAATAAGAAAAGTATTTTTTTGTGGTTAGGACATAAAAGAACCGCCCCATTATAGTGGTTCGGACTCCACTCATCCACTCTCCCCGACTCTTCGGCACCAAAACTTAACCAAACTCAACTTTAACTTAGTTTAATGTTGTTTTAAGAGTCCAACTTACTCAATCAACATATTTCAAGAGTTCCCATGTTTAACTTCTCCTCTAGAGTTTTCGAAACTCCGTAGTTTACTAACTCTTTACAACTCTACTCACCAAACAAACTACCTTCTCAAGGGGTTTGGGGTTTCTTGGTTGGTTTCCAACTAGGATGAGATATCCTTGAAGCACAATGCAAAGGGTTAGGATATCTCGACTAAGCAAAAATCTTATCAAGCTAGGCTTAGTAAAGTGAGCTCTTTCAAATATTAAAGATTTGGAAATTCAAGTGTTTTGAGTGCTTTAACTTTTGCAAGAAAAGTTTATCTTGAGTTGCGTGATAAATTTCCCGTAACCTTAAAGCTCAAAGGATAACCAAGATTTCTATCCGTTGGAGAGAACTATTGAGTTCCCTCTTATGAACACTTATATTTAGAAAATATTTTTGAACTTTCATGTGTTCTTCACTTTTTGCGATCTGAACTTTCGTACATCCCGACATCATTTTTCATGCGGATAGCTCGTGTCGCTTGATGATAATTTCCTCTTTTTTGACTTTTTGTCTCCGGTTAGACACCTTCCATATTTTTAGAAACTACCATTTGAAATCAAAAGAAGTTCCTTTTATGCGCATTTGAATGTCTTGGCAATATCTAACTTTCTAAGGAGAACACCTTGAATAGATATATTCGAGCCTATTTTTCATCTTGAGCATTCAGATTCTTGAGTCTTTTGCTTTCGATTTTCTTGATCTTGAATACGGTCTTGATCTTGTGTCTTGAGTCTTACGAGTCTTGGTCTTCCTCGAAGTCTTGATCTATGTTTGTTTATCTTTTGATTATCTTTGAGTCTTCATTCTGCCTTGATTTGATTTCATCTTTGAGTCTTTAGTTTCTCGATTTCATCCTTGAGAGACTATTCTGAACTATATCTACTGACTTATACATTTTGCGATAACATCCACGAATACTCTAAAACTAATCACATCTATCAAGATCATTACTGAACATGTCATACTCAGGGGTTTTGGGATCTTAATCAAAATCATATAATCTTTTATTAAATTCATCTCCCAACAGATTTGTTGTGTTCCAACTGGAAATCTATCCTAGTATTTGAGTAGCCTAAAGCTAAAGGATAAGATTTCTATGCTAAGAACTATTGGATGAACACTTAGAAAATATTCTTGAACTTGTGTTCTTTGTGCGGAAATTGCGGATAGCTTGAGCTTGATGATAATTTCCATGTCCTTACTATGAAGGTTGATCCCATATTTATAGACCATGAAATCAAAAGAACCGTTGGAGAACACTTTGAATTTTAGGCTATTTTAGGTAGATTTGCAGGCTGATACGACGTGCTTCAGGAACGGCATGGCTGAAAGCATGTATGTTTGTCCTTTCTAGCCGTTTGACTATGCAGCACCGAATCCCGCATTGTCAGCTCCATACATACGTGTCTCATTCTCATTGGTTAACAAGTACACTTATTCAGTGTTTGCTTTACCAACTAGGGTTGACATTCTTCTTGTCTGATTAACATCGTATGATCTGGTGCACCATCAGTTGTCACCAGGTGTGAGCTAAGCTGATCAGATAAAACTGATCAGTCTACCTGATAGAGACTTCAGATGCAAGTTGTCTTAGCTCAACTAGCAGACTCGTCTTCATTCTTCTGATGTCGGTCTTCTGGTCTTGTTCTTCTGGTAGTCATCTGATCTTCAGGTCTTCTGTTTCTTCAGCTTCAAGTCTTCACCTGATCATCTGACTATCTGGCTGGTCTGATCTTCTGACTCGTCTGATTTTCTGACCTTATCAAGACTTGACCTATTCATATTGAGTTCCCCCTCAATATGTGACCTATCTACTACATCAGTTATTCAATACAATAAATATCAACTGGTCACCTTAACCTGATATCTAGATCATCAATCAGCTAACAGGTCTGACTGGTACTACTACATATGTTTTGGAACTTTCATCAAAACTCTAAATTTCCCAACAACATATGGTATGTCGGGGCTAGGCTGACATGGATTCACGCGTCGTTGTAATTATTATGATGTCTAATAGAAGCATGTGGTGCAGTTCCCCCTTGGGGTATGCTTCAGGTATACAGTTAATCCCTTTGTACTTGATGGCATTTTAGATATGCATTTTTCCATCTTGAAAAAATTTGAGGTTCTTTTTTTCTTTTATTATTGTGTATATTCAACTTTAATTTTGATTTTGCCAATGTTTGTATATGATTATAATGTTTGATTTTTAATCATATCTCATTGTTAAATTAAATTGATGTCACCAAGTTATTATGATTTAGAAAATTGAATTTATTATTGGTCCATTCAATTAATATTTTTGTCGAAGGAACAACCTAACAGAAAATTAATAACACATAGCTAATTACAAGTTCAAAAGGTTAGAGCATCACTACCGATGTCCAAAAGTCATGAGTTCAAGTTATCAATTTGACTTATATAAAAAACAAAAGTAACACATAACTAATTCTTCAATCTTATATGATCCTTACTATTTGCTAAATGTAGTTAAAAAGAAAAGCATTGCATATGTAATACTTGACTTGTTTACCATCCCATTTCCTATGTCATCTTGT
This sequence comes from Stenogyne calaminthoides, assembly GCA_037126765.1. Lineage (NCBI taxonomy): Eukaryota > Viridiplantae > Streptophyta > Magnoliopsida > Lamiales > Lamiaceae > Stenogyne > Stenogyne calaminthoides. Next base: position 24,542,593 of record JBBCBC010000030.1, read on the forward strand.
ACGTCGCGCATGCATCACATGAAAGCACTAATTAAGACAAGATGTGTCTGTAATTCTATTCATTTCATGATGCAAGTAAATTGGGATAATTCTCAAGTTGCGCAGAATGTGAACAGAGTGAGTCCTTGGCAGTTGAATCCTCGATCCACCAATTGATCTGGATTACCATCCTTCAAAATGGATGCTGCAATCTAAAGAAGAAAGAGTGTTTCCCCTCCATACAATGGGAGCTCACTTGCACGATTGATAGAAATTTGAGCTCAACAGTGTTCCATTATCCTCCTCCTTTCACTACTAGCATTCAGGGAGCCAACCTAGATTGCAGATATAGAACCAGTTTATCCCTCGCCTACAGTATTGTTGATGTTGCACGAATGTTGTTCCATATGTTGGACAACATTCTACACAACATCATAAATTTGCCCTTTCTCCTAACACTGACTCAGTTTTAATATATGTGTTTTTCTATGTTTCCTACATTGCAGGTTGATGACAATTCGGTTATATTGCCAAGCGGTTGCATTGTGGATGAGTGAGAATAGAAAGATCATGGGTGGTTACACCAAGATCATGAAGTTAATGGTGGACAGTTTCAAGGCTATCCAAACCGAGTGGATAGGACAATGCAGTTGATCTCCAAAGTCTATAAATACACTGCATTGGTCGAGATACAAGTTTGAGGAAAAGTGGAATACCATTTGCTCTACTCCAAACTTTAAAGAGTAACATCCAAGACACAACCAAGAGTACAACCGAGTGTGTTTGTATCTTCTAGGAGTGTGAGGGTCGATGTTAGTCTATTTGTACTGGTCGAATGAATCTCATCATTCCCATCAGTATTGATTTTATCTTATTAGATCAAGTTTTAGGTTGAATAAGATCACTAGTTACTTGATTGAATATATTGCTTTTGGTGTGTGGTTTTTCACTGCACCTTTTAGGATCTTGTAAGAGGTTCTTGTGTATCTCACTACTTGTTGTAGTGATGTTTTTAACCATGAGGTTCGTATAGTCTGAATTACGACTATACACAATTTTGAAATCCTTTGTACTGTGTTTTTAATACTTCCGCTGACATATGTTGTTTTACATGTTGTACAACATTTTCAACAACACTCTAAAAATACACGCACACACACTTTCAAATATAATCACCACCACAAGGTGAATGAGCTCCTAGTGGAGCCACAATGAGGGATGTACATATGGTGGGATCACCAGGATCACAACAAGACTCCTTATAAGCAATGAAAGGTTTTAAAACCTAACATTTCATATTTGGATAAATTTGGATGCAGTTGTTATGTTAAGAACAATGGGGAGGAGAACTTTAATGTTTTTGTATGTGAAATCAAATGAAGGTGTTTTTTTAGGCTACTCAACTGTCAGCAAGTTATTCATAATCTTCAATAGAGGACTTTGATTGTTGAAAAGTTAGCACATGTGTTGTATGAGCCACACTGCAATTCAGAAGGAAATGATGGAGTAACCTATAGAATGAATAATCTCACTACTTGAAAGAGTCAACAACCAAACATCGGTGTTAAAGTTCCTGTGAACTTGAATGATCCAGTTGTTGAGAGCACAAATGTTAAACATCAAGTTGTGATAGACTAGTGTTGTTACCCGATCTAAATCCGAATGGACTTATGATGTGGCTCGGGATCGGATAAAACAATAATTGGTTGATTAGTTAGAACAATGAATGCTCTAACTACTCAATCCAATAATGAAACTTAAATGCTATTAAATGCAAAGAGCATTGCTGAGGTTTTTAGGCTCAGTCTTAAAATTGGTGATCCATTTATTGAGCCTTAAAGGATGTATTTATAGTACTATGAAGACACTTTGTGTTGCCCTAGTATCCCTGGGCAATTCATGCATTAAATGTATGGATTTTGTCTTTAGGTAGAGTGCACCAAAATTGTCTAAGATGGAATGTAGGTCCCGAACGGATTTTCGTGAGGGCAGAATACACTTTTGAAAACTTTTTGTGCAAGATCAGGTGTGATAGCAAGTTGTCTGATCAGAGTGCGTGTGAATTAGTTTGGACTGATATCCAACTTACTGATCGCCTGATGGCAGATCAGTTTGGTGTCTATCAGTTTAACTGATGTGCGGAAGCTAAGTTTTAACCCGTGTGAAAAACCAGTTTTGATAAATCAGATTTCTGCTTGTCTGTTTTCAATCAGATGACAAAATGTCAAGCTGATCAGATCAGTTGCTTGATGAAAAACTGATCCACACTCGAATATGTATGCAATATCAAATCAGGTAGTGTGTTATAGTGTAAAGAAGGTAAATCAGATAAACACACAAGATTTTTATAGTGGTTCGGACAACCAGTCCTACGTCCACTCTTCTCCCTATCAGCATGGGCACCAACTAAACCAACTGCGACTTAGTTTAATGTGTTAATCCAACACAATACAACAGATGTTGAAGGAGTTCTCACTCAACCGATCCCAGAAATCAGAAACTAGAAACCCTAGTCTGAAATCTTGCAAAATAAACTTAACCTAACTTTTGGGTTAGGGTATAAGATTTGTTATTGTTCTAACTGGAAATCTATCCTATTATTTGTGTAGCCTAAAGCTAGAGGATGAGATTTCTATGCTAAGAACTATGGGATGAACACTTAGAAAATATTCTTGATTTGTGTTCTTCGTGCGGAAATTGATATAGCTTGAGCTTGATGATAATTTCCGTATCTTCACTATGAAGGATGATCCCATATTTATAGACCATGAAATCAAAGAGCCGTTGGAGAGCAATTTGAATTTCATGCTATTTTTTGTAGCTTGCATGCTTAATTTGACGTGCTCAGGAAGGCCATGCCATTTTCATGCATATTCGTCCTTTGTTACCGTTTGCCCTGATAAGTCATATCCTGCAAAGTCAGATTCATACATATGTGTCGATCCCTTATTGGCTAGCAAGGACACTTATTGGGCGTCTTTTTAAAGCCAACTATGTTGACATTCTTCTGGTCTGATTTACATCGTATGCCTTGGATAAGTAGTTATGCTTATCACTTTTCTAACTAGGCAAGAACTGATCAATACTTCTACTAATCAGTCGCCTTGAGTCTATTGATATGGTTGTCTTACCTTCAACCAATCGACTCTGTTGATGTCTTCGTAGAATAGGTCTTCTGGTCTGCTGCATCTTACGATCATTTCTTCTGATTCTCTCTACTGATCTTAGCTGATGATCTTCGTTGCTGATCTTAACCTGACTTGTGCATTTTGAGTTCCCCCTCAAAATGTGACCTAGTCTAATTCATTAGTTGTCTAACATGTTCAACTAGTTTCCTATCAAATCATCAGTCGACTAACAGGTTTGACTGGTCCTATTACAACTGTTTTGGAACTTCCATCAAAACTATAAATTTCCCAACAATTTCCCCCTTTTTGATGGAACCAAAACATTTACCAGAAAGTATGCTGAACAATGTTAAAACTTAAAGTAAAAGAGACAGTAAATCAGAAGACAAAGAGAGTTTGTCTTAAGATCAAAAAGTATGATTCTCATTAATAATAACAACTTTACAAGTACAAAATAATCAAATCCTATTATGATCTCTACACAAAAAAAGGTCTTCTGATTTCTTCAGTATCTCTCTTCCTCAGGAACAGCACACATTTCAAACAGTCTTGCCTTGATTTATGCTACTTTGCTTTCTTCAAAGATATCATCTTGTGCCAGGCACATGTTTAGAGTAGCATTGAAGGCAATCTTGTCCAGCTTTCCATCTGCAGTCTTCTTATATTCCATGATCTCAACTTTGGGGGCAACTGGTATGCAGCTTAGCTTCTTGGCCTCCCTCATGACATTCTCATAGAAAACTGGACGTTTGTTACTCAACCAATCTCTGAATATTTCATTGATTTCGACATTGGTTGGAATAACCTGATTGATGTACGCCGAGATATACCATTCTCCTTTAACTTTCTTCCATTCAGCAACCATGTTTCTATCCGGCTTCACAATCACATCCACATCTCCATCCAGAATAGGCTCAACAAAATGTGAACCTTCACCAGTTTCAGCAACGAGTCCTTTCTTCTTCGTTTGCTTGTATGCCTTATCAAGGCTCGATGCTTCTTCCAGCCTTCTCTTTTTATCCATCTCAGCTTTTCTCAATTCTTCAGCTTTTCGTTTCTCGGCAAGATCCAGCAATTTTTCTTTTTCTCAGCAGCAGGTTTCTTTCCCTTCTTTGTTGATCTTGCCTTATCGTCTAAATCTGTCGAGGAAGAGATGCCTTCTATTTCTTCCAATGTTGCAGCTGTTTGAGCATCCTTCTGAATTCTTTTCTTGTCAAGCTTGATCTGGATGCCAGCCACAAAATTTTCCACCTGGTTGAGTCTGTCTTGGACTTCAGCATCTTTCTATTCTTCCCCCTTTTTGGTTCCCTCAAAAAGTGTCTTCAATTCAGTGTTGAGGTTACCAATGGATTGGATAAGAGATTGCTGCATCGCCTTCATAGCTGGAGACTCAATACCAGTATCAGTTTGAACCTGGTTAACAATTGCCAAAGATAGACGCGTTTGGGCAAGATCCACCACATTGTCACCTTCTTTGAGAGTGTCGAGCTTATCAGTAGAAGAGTTGACCCGCTTGGTTGCTTCAGTAAGCTCAGTTTGCATTTTGGTCAGCTGGGCCATCTTTTCATTCATCATCTGGGTGAATTGCTGATTTCTGGTTTCTTCAATCTTGGCCAGGCGCTCGTTTACTTCAACCATCTTATCAGCAGTAGTATCTCTCATCTCTTCAGATATGCACATGCAGTGAGACGATACATTCTCTCTCTCAGTGCGGATGGCTTTCTCAATCTGACGGGGAACGAAGAAACTGACATCGTCCCTGAACATGTGCACCATATTCGCCCGGAAGGAATTCTTGATGTACTTCATCAGATTCTCTTCAAATGATGGAGAAGTTTGGAGAATCTGCACGACCTGAGTTGCTGATGTCGAGGGGCCTTCGACCTCCATTTCTTTAGCTTGACTTGCTCCAGCAGTCAAGTCTATGAAGTGTTCGGCTGATTGTGCCTCAGCTGATGGGGACTGTGCCGCATCTCCCACATCAGCGTCATCGGCAGCTTCTACTAACTCCTCAATAATTCTGATTTGCTTAGCTGTCTGCTCAGTGTCAGCCATTTGCTCAAATACTTCCTCAATACTAATCGGCCAGACATCAGCAACCTCTTCTTCATCATCAGAATGTTGCATTTTCCTCATTGCCCGGCTGTACTTGACCATCTTGTGGGTCATCTCTCTATGAATAGGGCTATCTAGCATACCCAACTGTCTTGTGATCAGCCCAGCAACAGCATCATCGGACAGAAGATCAGGAGCAGTCTCAACTCCAGCAATCTTCCTCATCTGCAGCTCATAATACAAAAATGGATGGATTCCACCTTTCTGCTCCAACACCGCCCCAAAGTCCTCAAACTTTTTCAACCTGATGTCCCTCCAGGTAAGCACATCCAGCACTGTAGCTTTAGCATCAGGCTTGAGGGCAAGCTCCAGGTATCGTTCCTCAATCATCTTCTCCAAACGCCTTCTGATGATTTTCTCAGTATAGGACAACATTTCTGCTTGTGGAGAAGATGATGGGAGAGGAGGAGATGACACAGCAGATTCTGGCACTGCTTGTATTGGCTCAATGTTTTCTAGAGCCTCAGGATCAGGTGATGAGGCCTCTAGATGAGCAGAATCAGTAGAGGAAGGTAAAGCTATGGGTATTGGCTCAGTCCGAGTAGGGCCCTGCGAAGCTTGTCCTGGGCCTTTGGGCAGCCTGCTGATCGGAATGCGATCATCATCCGAATCAGAGGACTCATCCACCAGTACCGTCTGCCACTTCTGTTTGCCTTTACCAGTAACCTCTGTTACTGGTGCAGATTTTGCCTTCTTGGCAGCTGGCTCTTTGAAGACAACCCCCTTCTTTGGCTTCTTACTGGTTGCCTTCCTTTTCTGACCACCTTTCCCAGCCCTTCGAACTTCAATTGCTGATTTAACAGCAGCTTCTGCTACTTCATCAACTGGGCCAGGTATCAGTCGGTTGACGATTAACATTTTCTTGTGAGTGAGCTTGTAGGGGATCATCTCATCCTCACTCCACTCCCTGTCCCTCATAAGGTCAATCAGGATAAGAGAGACCTTGTGCAGTAGAGTGATCTTTGCAGAGAGAATGACTCTCCCTTCTTCCACCACAAATTTATCTAACTCCTCCAGCAACCTCCTTTTCAGAAACCCCAGCCAGTTAATCTTTGCATTGTGGATGATGGCAGTTATAATCCTGGTTTTCTCTTGAGTGATCGCATCCAGGCTATAGGTAATTCCCACAATTACCTTTTCGATAATATCGAGCAAAAGCCGATATTTCCTCTTTAACATCGGTTTCTTGAAGCCCTTGGAGTGATGAGCATTCACGAGGCGTAGAAGATGTTTAATGACAGCACTCTCCTCTGAGGCTAGATACTCGTCGGGCATGATGTCGTCTGTCGAGCCGGGAGTCTAAAAATTTTGTACAAATCGTCATCCGTTATTTCCAGATACTCTCCCTGGATCTCTGAATAAAACACCCCTTCATGGTCTCTCAGATTATAGAGGAATTCGAGAGTTCCCCATCCAATAGGATTGAATCCGCACTTGCCAAACAGTACATCTTCAATCCACAGTCCTTTAGCATCTTCAGGATTTCAAGAGACTCGGGATCCGTGGTAGTTCGGAAATCGACGCATCGTTCTTCGATAATCTCATCAGTAAAGTTTTTGAAGATTGGATCTTCAGGTTCCGGTGAGGCATGAGAAGATGAATGGGCAGCCTCTGCAATTTGTCGTACCTTAGGAGTCATTTCGCAAAAATTTAGAGTGATTAAAAATTGAGTTTATTATGAATAACACCCTAAATTTGAAAAGAAAAACCTAGATTATTTACCAGGTAAAAATACGCAAGAGATAGAAATTAAAAAATGGCGTATGTTTGAATCGCATAAGATTTTTAGAGCTTTGCTTCAAGTAAAATTTGTAGAGAAATATGTGTGTTTGTGAAGTGTGCAAATGACGAATGAGGGTTTTTTAGAAAGAAGAGGGAAAGAAAAAACGTTTTCAAATCGGAACCGAAGCGTCATATAATCTAGATCAATGGTCCAAATTAAATGGTTTAAAATAATTAGAAATCGTGCGGTGAGGAAAAAACAATAGGTAGCAACTTTTTGGATTTAAAACTGCGTAATTAATGTATTTAATACATATTCCTTGCGTCCGCATTAAATGCTTTGCAGGACTTACGTCATGAAAGTATGTGCACAGTAAAACCGAATAAAGCTTAGATAAATGCATATGATTAATCAGTAATACAAAGAACAGAAATGCGTATCTGGTTGACTGATATTGTAATCAGCCAATACCACTTGAAGTCTGACTGATTTCTGTTGATCTTAGTTTCTGCCTAAACCTTAGTATTTCCCAACAATGTCTACTTGTCTGATCAGGTTCATTCTGATCCTTTCTGATCAGTTGATGTTCCCCCTTCAACTGTTATCCCTTTCCTGATCAGTCCCTGAATTGATCTTTTCTGATCAATTGAGATTCCGTTACTCAACTTATTCTTCTTAGCTGGTCAATCTCTTAACCAACTGGTCCTGGAGACCAGTCCACCAAATATTTCTGGTGCACTTTCTCCTAAGTCCAGAAGTCCTAGCTCATTACATAGTTCTCTGAATCTGACTTCAGCTAGTGGCTTGGTTAAGATATCAGCTCTCTGCTTATCAGTATGGATCTTTTCCATTCTGATGTTCTTCTTTTCCACATGATCTCTTATAAAATGATGTATGACATCCACATGCTTGCATCTTGTATGTAATTTTGGATTCTGAGTAATTGCGATAGCACTATTACTGTCACAGAATATGGGCACATTCATAGCTACAATGTTATAATCCCTCAGCTGCTGACTAAGCCAGAGCAGTTGGGATCAACAGCTTCCTGTATATTCTGCTTCAGTAGTAGATGTGGCAACAGATGTCTGCTTCTTTGAAAACCAAGAGATCGGTTTGCTTCCTAAGAACCGACATGTACCGAGGTTGATTTTTCGTCATTCTCAGAACCTCCATAATCGAAATCGTAACACCCACTAAGTATAGATTATCATCGATGGGTAGAATAAACCAAGGTTTATTTGTTCCTTCGGATACTTAAGAATCCACTTAGCTGCTTCCAGGTGGCTTTGCATTGGATTTGCCTAAAATCTGGCATATACACCTACTGCAAAAGTTATATTTGGTCTGCTGGCAGACAGGTATAGTAAAGATCCATTGAGAGCCCTGTATTCTTTCTGATTAGTTTTCTATGAATCCAGTCATCATAGGAATTTTGGCTTCCTTTCTGTTCTGAATTCCAAACTTAGCAAATAAATTCCTAGTGTACTTTGCCTGGCAGATGAATATCCCTTCTGTACTTTGCTTAACCTGAAGACCCAGAAAGTAATTCATCTGACCCATCATGGAAATTTTGAATTTCCCTTGCATCAATTTGATAAATCTTTCACATAGGCTCTTGTTGGGAGATCCGAAGATGATATCGTCCACATATATCTGAACCATCAGAATATCTTCACCATCTTCTATTCTGAATAAGGTTATATCTATTACTCCTTTAGTGAATCCACTGTCTATCAAGAACTGAGATAGTGTATAAGCCATAAAGAGCTTTTCTTAAACGGTACACCTGGTTGCCTTTTTCAAAGTCAGGAGGTTGTTCAACATAAACTTCCTCAGTTAGTACCCCGTTTAAGAATGCACTCTTTACATCCATTTGAAACATAATAAACCCTATGTGGGCTGCATATGCCAGAAACAGCCGAATGGCTTCCAGGTGAGCGACTGGTGCAAAGGTCTCATCATAATCAATTGCTTCTGATTGTGAATACCCCTTAGCAACAAGTCTTGCCTTATTTCTGGTTATGACATTGTTCTCATTTCTCTTGTTCTTGAATACCCACTAGGTGCCTATATCATCTTCATATCATCCTCATCTGATATTGAGTCACTAGTGGTTGGGAGTGGTGCAGTAATAGGATCCACTTGACATGGACAAGTCTCAGCTGATGTTTGAATCATCATATGTTGATGCCTGTCCGTAGGAACATCAAGTGTTCCCCCTGAACAAAATGGTTCAGTTGATATTGTCTCAGTTGTACCAGCTTCTTCATTAATAGTTGTACGTACCTATGAGTCTGATTGACCTGGTGAATCAGTAAGATCAAGCTTTGGAACATACACTGTTACATGATCTGATCCCTTTTCTTTGATGCTTAACTGATCCATTTTTTGTGCATCAGGTACCGGTTGATCTAGTATTGCTTGTTCTGAGGCAGATTTCTCCTGTTCAGAAGATGTCTCATCAAAGACCACATGAGGTGTTTCTTCCATAACTAGGTTCGCCTGTTGAACACCCTGAAAGCCTTACTGGTTGAGGAATATCCTAAGAATATACCCTCATCTTACTTGGCTTCAAAGGTTTTCAACTGACTTTTCCAATTGTTGTGTATGAAACACTTGCACCCAAAAACATGGAAGTGAGAAACACGAGATTTTCTGCCCTTCCACAATTCATAAGGTGTTTTGAAGTAAATCTTAGTCAAAGAGCATATGTTCTGAGTGTGACATGCTGTGTTGATAGCTTCTACCCAGAAACGGTTTGAAGTTGCATGTTCAGCTAACATAGTACGAGCAGATTCTTTGAGTGTTCTGTTTCTTCGTTCTGCTACTCCATTTTGTTTTAGTGTTCTTGCAGCTGATGTTTCATGTTGTATTCCAAACTTAGTGCAAAAGTCAGTAATAAAGGAGTTCAAAAATTCTGTACCTTTATCGGATCTGATTTTTACAATACTGACACCCTTTTCATTTTGCAATTTCTTGAGTAGCTCGGGTATCTTTGTTGTAGTCTCATTCTTCTTATACAAGAATACAACCCAAGTAAACTTGGAATAATCATCCACGATTACCAGAGTGTATTTGCATCCGCTGAGACTAAGTGGAGTAACTGGTCCAAATAAATCCATATGGAGCAGTTGCAGTACTTTGCTGGATGTTGGTCATGGGATCCCTTTGAATGAAGCTTTAACCAGGGACTCCTTGCTATATTGTTAAGAGTTTTAAAGTTCATATGGCTCATTCTCTTGTGCCAGAGCCAACTGCTGCTTTTGGAACTCTTAACAATTAGGCATGCATTTCTTGGACAATTGTTCCAATCTACAGTGTAGATCGTTCCTTTTCTTGAACCAGTTAACAAAATATGTTAAGTAGCTCGATTCTTGATAGTGCACTAATTAGTCGAGAACTCAACACTGAATACATTGTCGCAGAATTGTGAAACCGATAATAGGTTATGCTTTAAACCATCGACATACGAGACTCCAGTAACTTGTACATCATCATTCTCTAAGGTTCTGAATCCTCTGGTAAAACCAAAGTTATCATCACCAAAGAGTACACGTGAGCTTTCTTGTTCTGTGTATGAACTGAGGAGATTATTGTTTCCAGTCATGTGCCTTGAGCATCCACTATAGATGTACCAGATAGTTGCTTGTACACCTCCTTTATTGGCCAAACCCACGCGATCCTGCAATCAGATCAGGCTTTAGGTACCCCTGTAGGATTGGGTCCTAAGAGGTTAGAGTTACCTTTCAGGATCCAAACAAACAGGGCACTTATATGGTAATCATTAAGATCAGAAGGTCTGATTTGTCTCACATAAACATCTACATTATCATACATCTCTTCATGTGCTTTCTGGTCAGTATGATTATGGGTGTGAACCTTGGATGAATCAGAAGACTTGGGATTTTTCTGACAGGTTTGTCTTCTTTTAATCCAGTGTGGTTCAGGTGCAGATGTCATGGATTTCTGGTTGAAGGGATACGTACGACTGCTACCATCAAAAGATTCATATCTCTTTTGCACAAATGGTTTCTCCAGTTTACCCTTAGCTTGCTGATTAGGCAGCTTGACCTGATTAGGTTTCAGATCAGATTTTCCTTTTAGAGGTTGTCTTTTCTAATTCCTAATATGATCAGGTTGAGGTTTCTTCAGAAGAACAGGGTTCTTCTGTTGATTTCTCAGCTGATGTTTGATCAGTTGAGGTCCATTTTTGTTCCCTTTCTGATCAAACACTTGCCTTACCTGTTCAGTAGGTCTGTTTCCCTTCTTAGATACAGATTTAGCTTTATGTGTATCTTGTCCAGAAACTTTCCTAAATTCACTTTTGGGTTGTGAATCAGGTTGAACATATGAGGATCCAGAAGGGCAATCATACCCAATACCCTTCTTATCAGTTGGCTTTCGAAAGTAGCTTGTTATTTCATCAACATTTTTAGAAGATTTTCCAAAAATCTCTACTTTCTTTCACAAATTGTCCTCACTTTGTTTTAAACTCTCATGCAGTCGGAAGAGTTCATCAAACTTAGCTTGGAGGATTTGAGATCATCAGTCTATTGTTTGTTAATGGCTAGTTGTTCCTTAATAAGTTTATCCTGATCAGAATAACTGACTTTCAAAAGCTCCAGTTCTGTAGTCATTTTCTGAACAGTCTCAACTGATTTCAGTTCAGTAGCTTTTCTTGCATCATTATCTTTAACAAGTTGATTGTTCTCTGCCCTCAGCTTATCATTCTCAGCTTCCACTATAGTATAAGTGTCTACTGCATTAGATAGATCATCAAGCAATTGCTCATTTAGAGTTGCAGGTCAATCTCTCCACCAGGTGTGCTCAGCACAACAGGTGTGGAAACAGAAAACACAGAAGGTTTAGAGGATACCTCAAAATTATCAGCATCCTTAGCAATGAGGCAAATGTCTTCATTAGATGAGAACATCAGATCGTCGATGTCGTTGAAATCATCAGCATTGCTCATCAGGCAGAAATCCTCTACAGATGAGTAACAAGAATCCTCTGAAGGCAGATAAGAATTATCTATCTCAGGTGTATCAGCAACCATGGCTTTTCTGTCTATGTATCGTTGCTCTCTTCTGTTCCGCTTGTCTTCTCTTTCTTTTGGAGTCAGGTCAGGGCAGTCTGCACTGTAGTGACCTGGTTTTTGACAGTTGAAACACGCTCCACGTTCTACGGAACTTCTTCTGCCAGGTGAGTCATTCCGTCTGTAGAATTTGTCAGGTGACTTTCCTGTTTGCCTGTGATCAGAATTCCTCCTTTCTGATTTGTTGTCTCTTATATCGTCAGATCGATCATCTCTTTTCTTATCCTCTTTGCGATCCTCCCTATGATCATCTCTTCTGTCATCAAATCTATTCCTTTCTTGTGATCTGTCAGTTGACTTCCTATCTCTTCCTCTGATGTTCTGATAGTCTCAATAGAATTTTCGATATTTTCTCAGTTTAATGTTGGATCTTTCAAGTTTTTTGGTCAGCAAAGAAATCTGTTATGTCTGACTTATGATATTTCCAACAGGTTCAGTAAACTTTGAGCTGCTACCGGCTGCTTTGAATGCATCTGCTTTTGATGTGGCAGGTGTGACTTCGGCAGGTGACTCATCATCTTCTTCTTGCCCTCTCTCAATCAGATCAAACTCATGGGCTTTAAGGCTCAGAAACAGGTTGCTTGGCTTCATCTTTGAAATATCTTGACAATCCTTTATCACAGTAACTTTCATATCCCATTTCTTTTTTAGAGATCTCAAGATCTTGTAGTTGGTGTCTTTGTCTGACATTTCTCGTCCCAGTTCCCTAAGCTTGTTGATAGACGTGGTGATTCTTCCATTGAGCTGGTTTATGGTCTCATTTGGCAGCATCTTGAGTTTCTCAAACTTAACCAATTCGGCTTGCAGTCTGCTGTCTTTGATCAAATCATTTCCTTCGCACATCTCAGCAAGAGTATCCCACATCTGTTTGGCTATCTTGAGATACTTGATCTTCTCTCTAGTTATCTTGTCCATCATCTTCATAATGATATGTCTGGCCACAGTATCCAGATTGGACAATTTTTTTTCCTCGGCATCCATCAGAGCAGGACTCTTTCTGATTCTTGCTCCAACTTGAAATTCTGGATCACCTCCTTCAGCTGGATTGTTGTAGTAGATGATGATGGGTCCTTATTCAAGAACTTCCATCATTCTGCTGCTTATAGCTCCCAGATGGTTGCTCATGAGTATGGTCCAGTCCGCATACTCATCAATAGAAAACTTAGGCAGATCATGATACATACCAGAGGTATTGTCCATGCTGATTGTGAGTTTTGAAAACATATGAATTTGAAAATAGGTTTTTCAAGATCTGTTCAAGTGACCACAATGGTTCTTCCTCAAGAACCGATGATACTCAAAGCCAGTGTTCCGTAGAACTCCTGCTCTGATACCACTTGTAGGTCCTGAACGGGTTTTCGTGAGGGCAGAAGTCTAGAGAGGAGGGGTGAATAGACTTCTGAAAACTTTTTGTGCAAGATCAGGTGTGATAGCAAGTTGCCTGATCAGAGTGCGTGTGAATCAGTTTGGACTGATATCCAACTTCTTCGTTACCGATGGTAGATCGATTCGGTGTCTATCGGTTTAAACCGATGTCTTGGAAGCTAAGTTTTAACTCGTGTGAGAAACCATTTTGATAAATCAGATTTCTGCTTGTCTGTTTTCAATCAGATGACAAAATGTCAAACTGATCAGATCAGTTGCTTGATACAAAACTGATCCAGACTCAGAATATGTATGCAATATCAAATCAGGTAGTGTGCTATAGTGTAAAAGCAAAAAATCGATAAACAAACAAGATTTTTATAGTGGTTCGGACAACCAGTCCTACGTCCACTCTTCCATTCAGCAGGGGCACCAACTAAACCAACTGGACTTAGTTTAATGTGTTAGTCCAACACAATACAACAGATGTTTAAGGAGTTCTCACTCAATCGATCCTAGAAATCAGAAAATAGAAACCCTAGTCTGAAATCTTGTAAAACAAACTTAACCTAACTTTTGGGTTAGGGTATAACATTTGTTGTTGTTCCAACTGGAAATCTATCCTAGTATTTATGTAGCCTAAAGCTAGAGGATGAGATTTCTATGCTAAGAACTATGGGATGAACACTTAGAAAATATTCTTGATTTGTGTTCTTTGTACGGAAATTGTTATAGCTTGAGCTTGATGATAATTTTCGTATCTTCACTATGAAGGATGATCCCATATTCATAGACCATGAAATCAAAGAGTCCTTGGAGAGCAATTTGAATTTCAGGCTATTTTTTGTAGCTTGCAGGGTTGATTTGACATGCTCAGGAAGGCCATGCCGTTTTCATGCATATTCATCCTTTGTAGTCATTTGCCCTTTTACGCCATATCCTGCAAAGTCAGATTCGTACATACGTGTCGATCCCTTATTGGCTAGCAAGGACACTTATTCGGCGTCTTTGTAAACCCAACTATGTTGACATTCTTCTGGTCTAATTTACATCGTATGCCTTGAATAAGTAGTTATGCTTATCACTTTTCTGACTAGGCTAGAACTGATCAATACTTCTACTGATCAGTCGCCTTGAGTCTACTTATATGGTTGTCTTAGCTTCAACCAATCGACTCTACTGATGACTTCGTAGAATATGTCTTCTGGTCTGCTGCGTCTTAAGATCATTTCTTCTGATTCTCTCTACTGATCTTAGCTGCTGATCTTGACCTGACTTGTGCATTTTGAGTTCCCCCTCAAAATGTGACCTAGTCTAATTCATCAGCTGTCTAACATGTTCAACTGGTTTCCTATCAAATCATCAGAAAACTAACAGGTTCTACTGGTCCTATTACAACTGTTTTGGAACTTCCATCAAAACTATAAATTTCCCAACATGGAAAGATTCGGGCCACTAGCTTCCTGCCAGTTGTCTTCTGGTAGGGGATTTCCTTACATTGCTCGATTTACATCCTAAACTAGGTATGATGAATACCTACTACCACTATTACATTGATATATTTTTCATCTAGGAATGGTCTTGTCAGGTCTGCATATCTTTGGAGATCAAAGACCTTATCGGACGAGGTCGAGCAGGTCTGGTCCTCAGAGCAATTTTTTCTTGTTAAGTGAGCTTGTTGCTCTCCCATTGACTTTTCTTCGAGAGTTGCTAGCTCGCGCAACTCTCTTCTTAACGTGTTTGTTGTTCTCCTTCACCTCTTCTCTAAATGTTGGGAAATTTAGAGTTTTTATGAAAGTTCCAAAACACATGTAATAGGATCAGTCAGACCTGTTAGCTGACAAATGTTTTTAAATACTAGTTATAAGATGACCAGCTGATAATTATTGTATAGAACAACTGATGTATAAGATAGGTCACATATTGAGGGGGAACTCAATATGTATAGGTCAGATCTAAAGACCAGCTGAAAACAAAAGACCAGCTGAAGTCAGAAGGCCAGAAGACAAGGGAAAGACAAAAGATCAAACGATCTGATAAAGTTAGATGATCACAGTGAAATCATGAAGCTCAAATTCAGAAGACCTGAAGATCATACCAGAAGATCATACCAGAAGATCAGACCAGAAGACCTACATCATCCGAGTTTGCTAGTTGAGCTAAGACAACTGGCACCGAAGACTTATCGGTAGATCGATCGGTTATAATCGATCGGTCACCACACCAGTGTCAACTAATGTTTCACCAAATCATACGTTGTTGATCTGAACAAGAAGAATGTCAACTTTAGTTGGTGAACAAACTCTGACATGCTGTACTTGTTAACCAATGAGAACAAGACACGTATGATCTGAGCCGACAATACGAGATTTGGTGTTGCTTGGTCAAACGGCTATAAAAGACAACTATCCATGCTTTCGGCCATGCCGTCCCTAAAGCACGTCACATCAAATCCTACATATCTACCAAATATAGCCGAAATTCAAATTGCTCTCCAACGGCTCTTTTATTTTGGGGTCTATAAATATGGGATTCCTCTTTAGAGTGAAGATACGGAAATTATCAAGAAGCTCATACTATAGCCAAATTTCCGCACGAAGAACACAACCTTGAAGATTATTTTTCTAAGTGTTCATCCCATAGTTCTTAGCACATAAATCTCATCCTCTAGCTGCTAGGCTACTTAAATACTAAGATAGATTTCAAAGTTGGAACAAACAACAAATCTTACCCAAAACCCAAAGTTATGTTAAGTTTGTTTAGAAAGATTTCAGACTAGGGTTTCTAGTTCTGATTTATGGGATCGGTTGAGTGAGGGCTATATAAATATCTGTTGGTGTAATGTGTTAGACTAACATAATAATCTAAGTCCAGTTGGTTAAGTTGATTAAGTTGGTGCCCCTTGTGATAGGGAAGAGTGGACGTAGGACTGGTGGTCCGAACCACTATAAATCTTGTGTGCATTTACTTGTTTGATTAACTGCTTCACACTATTGCACACAACTTGATTAAATCTGCATACATATTCTGAGTTAGGATCAGCTAGCACCAAGCTACTGATCTGATCAGTTTGACTCCATAGTCAGCTGATTGAAAACGGCTTCGGAATCTGATTTGTTATAAACTGGTTTTTCACACGGGTATAAACTTGCTTCCGCACAATCAGTTAAACTGATAGACACCGAACTGATCTGCCCTCAGGTGATCAGTAAGTTGGATATCAGTCCAAACTGATTCACTTGCACTCTGATCAGGCAAACTGCAATCACACCTGATCTGCATGAAAATGTTTTTAGAAGTCTATTCACCCCTCCCCTCTAGACTTTTGCCCTCACGAAACCCGTTCGGGACCTACAAGTGGTATCAGAGCAGTGGTTCTATGGACCACTGGCTTTGAATATCATCGGTTCTTAAGGAAGAACCTTTGTGGTCACTTGAACTGATCTTGAAAAACCTTTTTCAAATCTCATTTGTTTTCAAGCTCACAATCAGCATGGATAATACTTCGGGTATGTATCATGATTTGCCTAAATTTTCCATTGATGAGTATGCAGACTGGACGATATACATGAGCAACCATCTGGGACCAATAAGCAGCAGGATGATGGAAGTTCTTGAACGAGGACCCATCATCATCTACCATGACAACCCAGCTGTTGGAGGTGATCCAGACTTTCCAGCTGGAAGTCTTGTCAGAAAGAGTCCCGCCCTGATGGATGCTGAAGAGAGAAAGATGTACACTTTGGATACGATTGCCAGGCACATAATCATTAAGACCATGGACAAGATAACCAGAGAAAAGATAAAGTATCTCAAGACAGCCAAACAGATGTGGGATACGCTTGCTAAAATGTGTGCAGGAAATGATCTGATTAAAGATTAGCGGATCGCAAAAAACTTGTGAAATTTGAGAAACTTAAGATGCTACCAAATGAAACCATCAATGAGCTCGATGGAAGAATCACCATGTCAGTCAACAAGCTACGGGAACTTGGACGAGAAATGTAAGATAAAGATATCAACTACAAAATCTTGAGATCTCTGACTAAGAAGTGGGATATGAAAGTCACAGTAATAAAGGATTGTCAAGATATTGCTAAGATGAAGCCAAGCAACCTGTTCCTGAGTCTTAAAGCCCATGAGTTCGATCTGATCGAAAGAGGGCAAGAATAAGAAGACGAGTCGCCTGCTGAAACCACACCTGCCACATCAAAATCTGTTGCATTCAAAGCAGCCAGCAGCAACTCAAAGTCTACTGAACCTGCTGGAAATATTATAAGCCAAACTGAACAGATTGCTTTGCTAACCAGAAAACTTGAAAAATCTAACATCCAACTTAGTAAGTATCGCAGATTTTACAGGGATTATCAAAACAGCAGAGGAAGAGATAGGAGGCCAGCTGACAGATCTCCAGAAAGGACCAGATCTGATGATCGCAGAGAAGATAAGAAAAGAGATGATCGATCTGATGAAAGAAGAGACAACAGATCTGAGAGAAGAAATTCTGATTACAGGCAAACAGGAAAGTCACATGATAGATTCTACAGACGAAATGACTCACATGGTAGAAGAAGTTCAGTGGATCGTGGAGCATGTTTCAACTGTGAGAAACCAGGTCATTACAATGCATATTGCCCAGACCTAACACCAAAAGAAAGAGAAGAGAAGCGGAACAGAAGAGAGCAACGCTATAGAGACAGGAAAGCCATGGTTGCTGATACATCTGAAATTGATGTTTCTTATCTGCCTTCTAAGGATTCAGGCTACTCATCTGTAGAAGATTTCTGTTTGATAAGCAACGCTGATGATTTCTACCACTACGATGATCTGATATTCTCTTCTGATGATGAAATATGTCTGATGGCTAAGGAGGAAGACCAATCTGAGGTAACCTCTAAACCTTCTGCTCTTTCAGTTTCCACACCAGCTATGATTAGCACACCTGCTGGAGAGATTGACTTGCAGCTCTATTCTGAGCAATTGCTTGATGATCTCTCTAACGCAGTAGACACTTGTACGATAGTGGAAGCTGAAAACGATAAGCTAAGGATTGAAAATTCTCAGCTTGTTAAGGAAAATGCTGTCAGTAAAGCAGCTGAACTAAAATCAGCTGAAGCTGCTCAGAAGATAACTGAAGAACTGAAAGTTCTGAAAGTTAATTCTTCTGATCAGGAGAAGCAGATTAAGGAATAGCTAGCTATCAATAAACAGCAAGCTGATGATTTTAAAATCTTACAAGCCAAGTTTGATGAACTCTTCCGACTACATGAGAGTCTGAAATATACTGAGGATAGTTTACGTAAGAAAATACAGGTTTTCACGAAATCTTCTAAAACCGTTCAGGATATGAACAACTATTTTCGTACGACAACTAATAAGAAGGGAATTGGGTATGAAAACCCTTCTACATCCTCAAAATCCCCGTCTGATTCACTTCAGAAAAGTGTAATCAAACGAGTTTTTGTTAAAGATACAAATAAAGCTAAAACTGTGTCAGATAAGGGGAACAGACCAGCTGAACAGGTAAAGCAGATGCCTAATCAGAAAGGGAACAAAAATGGACCCCAACTGATCAAGCATCAGCTGAGGAATCAACAGAAGAACCCAGTTCTTCTGAGGAGACCTCAACCTGATCAGCAGATTAGGTATCAGAATAGACAACCTCACAAAGGGAAATCTAATCTGAAACCTAATCAGGGTCAGCTGCCTAACAAGCAAGCTAAAGGTAAACTGCTAAGACCATCTATGCCAAAAAGATACGAGTCTTTTAATGGTAGCAGTCGTACCTACCCTTATAATCAGAAACCTAGGGTTGTTGCACCTGAGCCCCACTGGGTTAAAAGAAGACAAACAGCAAGGAAAAATCTCAAGTCTTCTGATTTACCCAAGGCTCGCACAAATAATCATACTGATCAGAATGCATATTAAGAGATGTATGATTATGTAGATGTTTATGGGAGACAAATCAGACCTTCTGATCTATCTGATTACAATAGAAGTGCCCTGTTTGTATGGATCTCTAAAACCAACTCTAACCCCTCAGGACCCAATCCAAAAGGGGTACCTAAAGCCTGATTTGATTGCAGATTCGCGTGGGTTTGGCCAATAAAGGAGGTGTACAAGCAACTATCTGGAACATCGATAGTGGATGCTCAAGGAACATGACTGGAAGCAAACATCTCTTTAGCTCTTACACAGAACAAGAAGGCCCACGTGTACTCTTTGGTGATGATAACTTTGGTTTTACCAGAGGATTCGGAACCTTAGAGAATGATGATGTACATGTTACTAGAGTATTGTATGTTGAAGGTTTAAAACACAACCTGTTATTAGTTTCACAATTCTGGGACAACGGATTCAGTGTTGAGTTCTCGACTGATCAGTGTACTATCAAGAATCGAGCTACTCAACAGATCTTGTTAACTGGTTCAAGGAAAGGTACGATTTATATAGCAGATTGGAACAGTTGTCCAAGAAATACATGCCTGATTGTTAAGAGTTCAAAAGGTAGAAGTTGGCTCTGGCACAAGAGAATGAGTCATCTAAACTTTAAAACTCTTAACAAGATAGCAAGGATGTCTTTGGTTGAGGGTCTTCCGAATGAGGTATTCTCTAAGGATCAGACATGTGTCGCATGTCAGAAGGGAAAACAGGTTAAAGCCTCATTCAAGGGAATCTCGGACTAAAGATCCAAAGAAAGTATTGCAACTGCTCCATATGGACTTATTTGGACCAGTTACACCAGTCAATCTCAGTGGACGCAAATGTACTCTGGTAATCGTGGATGATTATTCCAAGTTTACCTGGGTTGTATTCTTGTATAAGAAGAATGAGACAACAACAAAGATACCCGAGCTACTCAAGAAATTACAAAATGAGAAGGGTGTCAGTATAGTGAAAATCAGATCAGATAAAGGTACAGAATTTCTGAATTCTTTTATTACTGATTTTAAGTTTGGTATACAGCATGAGACATCAGCTGCAAGAACGCCACAACAGAATGGTGTAGCAGAACGGAGAAACAGAACACTCAAAGAAGCTGCTCACACTATGTTAGCTGAACATACAACACCAAGCCATTTCTGGGCAGAAGTCGTCAATACTGCATGCCACACTCAGAACAGATGCTCTCTGACTAAGGCTCACTACAAAACACCCTATGAACTGTGGAAGGGCAGAAAACCCCGTGTTTCTTACTTCCATATTTTTGGGTGCAAGTGTTTCATACACAACAATGGGAAGAGTCAGTTGAAGACTTTTGAGGCCAAGTCAGATGAAGGTATATTCTTAGGATATTCCTCATCCAGCAAGGCTTTCAGGGTTTACAACAGGCGAACCCTAGTTTTGGAAGAAACACCTCATGTGGTCTTTGATGAGACATCTTCTGAACAAGAGAAATCTGCCTCAGAACAAGCAGTACCAGATCAACCGGTACCTGATGAACATAAAATGGATCAGCTAAGTATCAAGGAAAAAGGATCAGAACACGTAACCGTGTATATTCCAAAACTTGATCTTGCTGATTCACCAGGTCAATCATACCCTAAGGTACATACAAATGTCAATGAAGAAGCTGGTACAGCTGAGACAGTATCAACTGAACCATCTGGTTCAGGGAGAACACCTGAAGTTCCTACGGACAGACATCAGCACATGATGAGTCCAACATCAGCTGAGACTTGTCCATGTCAAGTGGATCATAATTCTACACCACTCCTAATCACTAGTAATGAACTACTATCAGAAGAGGATGATGTTCTCCAAACTGATGCTAATCAGAAAAGAAGGACCTGGGTAACCAGTCATCCAACTGATCTGATCATCTGAGACCTATCTGATAGAGTCAAAACTAGACATCAGATTGGTGAAAGTGTCATGTATTGTTGTTATCTATCTTTGAAGGAACCAACTGAAGTAGAAAAAGCTCTACAAGATGCAAACTGGATTCTAGCCATGCAGGAAGAACTGGAACAGTTTGAGAGGAATCAGGTTTGGAAACTGGTGGACAAACCAACCCATCAAGATGTGATTGGCACAAAGTGGGTATTCAAGAACAAGAGAGATGAGAATAATGTCATAACCATAAATAAGGCAAGACTTGTTGCTAAGGGGTATTCACAATCAGAAGGAATTGATTATGATGAGACCTTTGCACCAGTCGCTCGCCTGGAAGCCATTCGGCTGTTTCTGGCATATGCTGCCCACGGAGGGTTTATTGTGTATCAGATGGATGTAAAAAGTGCATTCTTAAACGGGGTACTAGCTGAGGAAGTTTATGTTGAACAACCTCCAAGCTTTGAAAATGGCGACCAGGTGTACCGTTTAAGAAAAGCTCTTTATGGCCTGAAACAAGCTCCTCGAACTTGGTATGATACACTCTCTCAATTCTTGATAGACAGTGGTTTCACTAAAGGAATAGTGGATAGAACCTTATTCAGAATAGAAGATGGAGAAGATATTCTGATGATTCAGATTTATGTGGACGACATCATCTTTGGATCTCCCAACAAGAGTTTATGTGATAAATTCAGCAAGCTGATGCAAGGGAAGTTCGAGATGTCCATGATGGGTCAGATGAGTTACTTTCTGGGTCTACAAGTTAAGCAAAGTACAGAAGGGATATTCATCTGCCAGGCGAAGTACACTACGAGTCTGTTGGCTAAATTTGGAGTTCAAAACTGTAAGGAAGCCAGAATTCCTATGATGACTGGATTCAAGATGGATCCAGGTGAGAATGGTCAGAAAACTAATCAGAAAGAATATAGGGCTCTCATTGGATCTTTACTATACCTGACTGCCAGCAGACCAGATATCACTTTTGCAGTAGGTATACTATGTGCCAGATTTCAGGCAAATCCAATGCAAAGCCACCTGGAAGCAGCTAAGCGGATTCTTAAGTATCTGAAGGGGACAGTAAACCTTGGTTTATTCTACTCATCAGATGATAATCTAGAGCTTAGTGGGTATTCTGATTCTGATTATGGAGGTTGCAGAATTGACAAGAAGTCAACCTCAGGTACATGTCCGTTTTTAGGTAGTAAACTGATCTCTTGGTTTTCAAAGAAGCAGACATCAGTTGCGACGTCTACTACTGAAGCAGAATATATGGCTGCAGGAAGCTATTGTTCCCAACTGCTCTGGCTTAGTCAGCAGCTGAGGGACTATAACATTGTAGCTAAGAACGTACCTATATTCTGTGACAGTAATAGTGCTATTGCAATCACTCAGAATCCTGTTCTACATACAAGATGCAAGCATGTGGATGTCAGACATCATTTTATAAGAGATCATGTTGAAAAGAAGAATATCAGAATGGAAAAGATCCATACTGATAAACAGAAAGCTGATATTTTAACCAAGCCACTAGCGGAGATCAGATTCAGAGATTTATGCAATGAGCTAGGGCTTCTGGATCTCGGAGAAAGTGCACCAGAAATGTTTGGTGGACTAGTCTCCAAGACCAGTTGGTTAAGAGACTGGTCGTATAGAAAGAGTCAGTTGAGGAAGGTACCTCAACTGATCAGATCTGATCAGAAAAGAATTATCAGATTAAGGGGGAACTGATCAGATTGGAAGGTTATACTTTGTAAGTCGATTAAGCTATGTTCAACAAGCAAGTTGTATAAGATTAAGGCTACAAATCGCATAAGAAAATAGAAACAACACAACAATGAAATAATAGAACTTTTCATTGATAAAGACTCGGAGGTCAGATTTACATTACAAGTTACAAGTACAAAAGGACCCAGAGGTCAGTACATAAACCCTAAACCATAAACCCTAAGCCTAACCCTAGAAAGGGGGGAGAGAGGCTTTAAAGATTTTAGAGCCTGATGCTCCCATTTTCCCCCAACCCTAAAAGGGGTGTGAGAGGCTTTGAAATAATCCTAAAGCCACCCTCAGAGCTTCGGAGTGAGGAGCGAGAGCGGCATTGAAGGATTTCTAAGCCAGGAGCCCCTAGTCCTAAAATCAATGGGCTCTCCAGCTGTTAAATGGGACACAAGTGCCAAAGATGTGGTGCAAAGACCACATGGCCACAAGTGTCACATGCAAATATTGAGTTTGATATACGATGATCAGCTGTTATCTGATCAAGATCGTATACCAAACTCATGTTTTGTATCAGACTGAGTCTGTTGATGCTAATTCCGTCATCTCGATAGGCACACAAGGTGCATACGGTTAGGAGAAGTGTCTTCTCATTTGCGATAGAAGATCCGCCGCCTCTGTGGTAGAGAAGCTTGGCAATAATCGTATGTGTAATCTTAGATGACGACGAAAGCAGTAATAAGGGATGCACAGGGTTGATTTGAGAAGCTGAAACCAGTTGAAAAGGGTTGAAGGTTTTTGCCGAAAGTTTCACCGAAATAAGGGTTCACCGGAATACATGGTTTACAAAACTTAAAGAAGATAAGTATGTCGAATGGGTTATGTTGTGTAAATCATTGGTCCTATTTATAGAGGCCAAGTAGGGGTGAAAATGCAAATTTGATTTCTCAAAACCTTTTAGAGAAATTGGCACTGAAAGGTCAGCACGTAGGAAACACGCGACAGATGATTGGATAAGCTTACGACGATTGATATCCCAAAGTATCCAGACTATTATTACGAATGTCAAATCGTGCCGACTTAGGGAATCGAGACGACTCTCCTTATTCCAAGACTAAGTTTTGGCGGTAACACTTATCCCAAGAATTGACTTGGTCTGAGTAGAATCAGATTAGGTCAACTGAAATCTGATTAAATAAGAGACTGATCAGATGAGGAAGATCAGTTGAGTATGATACCTCAACAAATCAGATAAATCAGTCAATAAGTAATCAGAGATAACAGTTGAAGGGGGAACTTCAACTGATCAGGAAGGATCAGAAAAGGGAATATCAGACGCAAAGTGGAACGGATCAGTTAAACGGGACAGTTGGGAAATTATAAGGATTAGGCAGAAAACTAAGATCAACAAGTGGTACAAACAGACTTCAAGTGGTATTGACTGATTACAATATCAGTCAACCAGATACGCATTTATGTTTCCCTGTTTACTGTTTACATAACTGAACTTATCTGAT
The DNA here is from genome assembly GCA_037126765.1 of Stenogyne calaminthoides. NCBI lineage: Eukaryota > Viridiplantae > Streptophyta > Magnoliopsida > Lamiales > Lamiaceae > Stenogyne > Stenogyne calaminthoides. The sequence goes on from JBBCBC010000030.1 coordinate 24,567,067, forward strand.
AATATTTGTTTTTACTGTACACATACTTTTGTGACGCATACCCTGCAAATTATTTAATGCGGACGTAGGGTATATGTATTAAATGCTACTAAATGTGTTTTTAAATCCAAAAGGTAATCGCGCGTGCATATCCTGACCACACGATCAAAACCGCTCAACCTGGATCGTTTATCCTTTTCAAACGTTTGATCTTCTAGTCTCGATTTTCCCTCCTTTCTTTTATAAGCTTCATCAAAACCCTACCAGAGTACTTTTCTCAAAATTCTTGCGATTTATTCTCTGCAAACTCACAATTACCTTTTTGCGCTTCAAAGTGTTTCTTGCGATTCAACCTATTTCAAAATCGAAAAGCAGAATCTGGTAATTTCTGGTTATTTGATGAATTACTTTCCTAAAATCCATTGATCATATAGATTACGTCTATTTATGTTATCCTGTGTTATGCCTTATCATCTCTTGGTATCTGTATGTATCCATCGGTTACTAGGCCTGATAATCAATATGTGATATCTTTATGGTTATGCACAAATTTTAATCGAGTCTATCTTGTTGTAGATGGCTACTCACAGATTGGGCAAAATTATGTGTAACTATGCGGATTTGGCAACCAAAATTATTGAAGATAAATTTGTAAGGTTTGGTGTTACACGGGATCCAGAATCAATGGAGGTGGAACAAATTCTTAGAAGGTGCGATCTTGAAAAATACTGTGCTGCACACTGCAATCTAGTAATGCAGTATGAAGCACTGGAATTCTTGAGGAATTTGAAGGTTGACACGGGGAATCCTGGACAAGAACTGATATCTTCAGTAAATGGAGAGGAGATCAGACTTACAAATGATGATATATATCGACTGTTCAACCTGCCCAAAGGAAAGATCTCTCCTGCTCACTACAGGGAGAACGAAGATGAGTTGATTAAAGATGAACTCTTCTGAGAGGCTGACAAACACCAGACCGTAGGTTTTGTCAGGCCTATGTTGAGAAGGTAATACCGTCTGTTGTTTGACATTCTGTCAAAAATAATTATGGGTATCTCGTTCAGCCCAGATGGATTAACAGCTGTGAAAATGCATAGTATGGCAAAATGCCAAATGCTGAATGGGATCAAAACAGATTGAAGTCCTACAAGGCCTTTCTCTCAGCCACAACTGCCATCTATGGGCCATCGAATGATGATACGCGGCCCACTCCCCCTAAGGTTAAGAAAGTGAAAAACAAGGAGGCAGCTACGTCTGCAACTGATGCTCCTCAAAAGAAGAAGAGAAAACTGGTAAAGGCTCAGGAGAAAAGGCAAAGAAAGTAAAACAGACCGCCATGACTCTTTTTCTGGATGAAGAGTTAGAAGAAGATGAAGCGCCAGATCAGCCTGATGCGCCACAGAGATCAGCTGAAAAATCAGACAGGCAGGCTTCCCAAGTTGAGAGCTCGCCAGAGCAATCAGAGGGAGGAGCAAGGGATGAAAGTTCTCCATCACCCCAATCTCGCACTAATTCACCACTCAGACTCCTAGATGCTGAGCATATCTTTCCTTCTCCTTCACTTGCTCGCGAACCTGGAAATTCACCTGTTCGCGAACCAGTAAGATCACCTGCTGCAGAACCGGTTGAACGAGCTGCTACAGAACCCAACCCTACTATAGAACCTCTACAGATTCAGCCAATCAGCCAACATCTAGCTACTCAGACTCCACCAGAACCCTCTACATCTCATCAACCTGAACCTGGTCGATCTGAACAGTTGATTCGTGAGTCCAGATCATCCAAGACCATCACCGGGAAAATGGTCAGAATGAGAATTGAACGCGAAATTGAAGAGTTGTACCCGGAGTTAGATGCCCATCCTGTTATTCGGGAAGAAGTGATGGAGATCCTAACCTGGAAAGATCTCCGTTTAAAGAACTTCTCAGATTTTATGATAATTAGTGAACAGATGGGAGGTGCTGATGCATTCGCAGATTTTGATTTTGATATGAAGAAATCTGCTCAGGTAGGATCACCAGCTGAACTGATAACTGCTGAAGCGATCAAAGCTCTGATCCACAGAAAGCTGGGAATAATTGAACAAGTTGAACTGGAGGTTGTTGCAGAAACTCCTAAAGAAGATGATCCTAAGGAAGATGATCCGATGACGGATGTGGGAGTTGCCGATGATAGTGGAACTGGTGCTGCAGTTCATGACCAGCCACTGGAGGTGCAAACAACTGGAACTGATCAGGTGATACAAAATATTCCTGCAACACACATCACCACTGATCAACTTAAGGAAATAAGATCTTGTTTTAAAGATCTTCTGAAAGAAGAAGTTGAGGGAGTGTTGGCTAATGAAGTTAGCAACACAATAGCTGATCAGAGGTAGGTTGGCCTCAAAGAAATAACGGATCAACGAGAATTGGCTATTTACCAGATTGAAGCAATCAAAGATCAGTTCTCTCAAACCGTGACCAACCTGACTGCTGAATTTAAGAAGACATTTGACGACAAGCTAGTCCAGGTTGATCAACAACAAGTTTCTCTTCTGATGATCACTGAAAAGCTTGAAATGACTGAAGAAAAACTTGATAAACTCATTCTTACCCTCTCTCTAGTTGAATGCATCAAGATCGAAATGATCTCAAAGATTCAAAATCTATATACTCAAGCTCAAGGTTTATCTGTTGAAGATCTTAACAAGGCAATATCAGTCAACTTTGGATCTCTGACTTCCCACCTCAATGCTCTTTTTGATCAAACCAAAAAGGGGAAGGACAGGTTGAGAAACCAACTGACTTCATCAGAACAACAGAAAAACTGATTCAGACAGTTGAATCCTATGGCCAGAGACTAGACCATCTGGATTTGTTTGCTAATGAAGTTTCTGGGAAGATGGAGAAGTCAAAGGCAATAAAGTTAGCTGCGGGTGCTGGGACATCAAAATCAAAACCTGAACCAGCCATTCAGACTAAAAGAGTCACGAGAAACACAGCTAGCCAGATACAAGCCGATAAGGAACTGGCTGAGAAATTGACTAAGGAGCAGATTGCTAAAGAAGCTCAAATTAGTGAAGAAGAAAGAAGAGCAGAAAAATTGGCAGAGGCAGGAGACTTGAAAAAGAAATACAGATCGAGGGCGAAGAAAGGCAAAGCCGGAAAACCTGGACCAGAACGTCAGTTGCCAGCAAGAGTTGATGAAATCATTCCGAAAACTGCTGCACATGCTGATAGGTTCGAGGAATGGAATAAGATCAGGAGTGAATGGCTCCTGGATGCATTTGTTCTGGACCTAGTGCCACAAGAAGAATCACCAGATGCGGAATTTCTCAACTGGTTAGAGAAGAAGCACCCAGATTTTTTGAAATATCTGGAAAATGAGGCCAGAATAATCAATGTGAGAATATCTCATCAAGAGTATGACGTGATGGACTACTCGAAGAAGGCAGATGGCTCATTTGACAGACTGGCATTTCAAAGGTTCTATTTTGACATCCTGAACAAAGCTCGCATAACTGATCCACAACAGATCAATGATGTCAAATGGAAGCTATACCAGATATTCAACGTTCCTCAGGATCAACGAGAAATGCCAGAGGGATATAAGACAAGAGATTAAAGATCAGAAGACTGTTTAGGATCAGCTGAATTTTAAACTCAAACTTTTCTGATGTAACCTGTAATCGATAAATCTGCTGAATGAAAAGTTTATTCTTTTTCTGATCCTAAGACAAAATCTCATTGTCTTCTGATTATGTGTTCTTTACTGTTTTATATTTATCAACTGTGTTGGTTTCTCAAGTGTTTTGGTTTCATCGAAAAGGGGAAAATTGTTGGGAAATTTAGAGTTTTGATGAAAGTTCCAAAACACATGTAATAGGACCAGTCAGACCTGTTAGCTGACTGGTGTTTTTAAATACTAGTTAAAAGATGACCAGTTGATAATTATTGTATAGAACAACTGATGTATAAGATAGGTCACATATTGAGGGGGAACTCAATATGTATAGGTCAGATCTAAAGACCAGCTGAGAACAAAAGACCAGCTGAAGTCAGAAGGCCAGAAGACAAGGGAAAGACAAAAGATCAGATGATCTAATAAAGTCAGATGATCAGAGTGAAATCATGAAGCTCAAATTCAGAAGACCTGAAGATCAAATGACTACCAGAAGATCAGACCAGAAGATCAGACAGAAGACCTACATCATCCGAGTCTGCTAGTTGAGCTAAGACAACTGGCACCAGAAGACTCTATCAGGTAGACTGATCAGTTGTAACTGATCAGGTGCACACCAGGTGTCAACTAATGTTTCACCAAATCATACGTTGTTGATCTGAACAAGAAGAATGTCAACTTTAGTTGGTGAACAAACTCTGACATGCTGTACTTGTTAACCAATGAGCCGACAATACGGGATTTGGTGCTGCTTGGTCAAACGGCTATAAAAGACAACTATCCATGCTTTCGGCCATGCCGTCCCTGAAGCACGTCACATCAAATCCTACATATCAACCAAATATAGCCGGAAAGTCAAATTGCTCTCCAACGGCTCTTTGATTTCGAGGTTTATAAATATGGGATTCCTCTTCAGAGTGAAGATACGAAAATTATCAATAAGCTCATACTATAGTCAAATTTCCGCACGAAGAACACAACCTTGGAGATTATTTTTCTAAGTGTTCATCCCATAGTTCTTAGCACAGAAATCTCATCCTCTAGCTGCTAGACTACTTAAATACTAGGATAGATTTCAAAGTTTGAACAAACAACAAATCTTACCCAAAACTCAAAGTTAGGTTAAGTTTGTTTAGCAAGATTTCAGACTAGGGTTTCTAGTTCTAATTTCTGGGATCGGTTGAGTGAGAGCTCTATAAATATTTGTTGGTGTAATGTGTTGGACTAACACAATAATCTAAGTCCAGTTGGTTAAGTTGGTTAAGTTGGTTAAGTTGGTGCCCCTTGTGATAGGGAAGAGTGGACGTAGGACTGGTTGTCCGAACCACTATAAATCTTGTGTGCATTTACTTGTTTGATTAACTGCTTCACACTATTGCACACAACTTGATTAAATCTGCATACATATTCTGAGTTAGGATCAGCTAGCACCAAGCTACTGATCTGATCAGTTTGACTCCATAGTCAGCTGATTGAAAATAGCTTCGGAATCTGATTTGTTATAAACTGGTTTTTCACACGGGTATAAACTAGCTTCCGCACAATCAGTTAAACTGATAGACACCGAACTGATCTTCCCTCAGGCGATCAGTAAGTTGGATATCAGTCCAAACTGATTCACTTGCACTCTGATCAGGCAAACTCAAATCACACCTGATCTGCACGAAAAAAAAATCAGAAGTCTATTCACCCCTCCCCTCTAGACTTCTGCCCTCACGAAACCCGTTCGGGACCTACACTAAAGATAATTACTCGCTTAACATGGGTCCAAATAAAGGGACCTCGCCTACGTGTCGAGCTCTGGCACTTTGGGATGATTAGTGCCACAACAACTAGATATAAGAAAAAGATTAGTTGTCAGAAGCAGACCATACACCACAAGAACTATAGAGAATATCTATTGAGGTGACTATAGATATAATCCCAAAAGAGCCTACATATTCCCAGTGTTGATCCAATTTTTAACCAGATAGAAGATGGTTAAGAGATTATCCCCTTGATCTTGTTATTGGGAACAAAGTTACAACAAGAAGACAACATGAAGAAATGTTTACATGTTTCTTGTCAAAAACTAAACCAGAGAACACTGAAAAAGTCTCAGATGATGTCAATTGAATTCTTTCAATGCAAAAAGAGCATAATGGATTTAAGATGAATCAAGTTTGGGAAATTGTTTCCCGGTGAAGACATCAACAGGTCATTGGAACTGGATGGGTCTTCAAGAATAAGTTGAATGAAGAAGGCATTTTGACTAGGAACAATGGAAGGTTGGTGGCACAAGGATTTTCTCAAGCTAAAGCCATAGATTTTGTTGGGTCGTTTGCTTGTGTACATGGAACAACCTCCAAACACTTCAGTTGTCTTCACTTCAAACTTCTCTTCCTTCCTCGAAACTTTTTAGCAACTACTCAAACTACTTTGAAAAAAAGAAGATTGTGCATTTCCTCAAAAGAATTAATTGTGTATTATTTCCCTCAATCTCCAGAATCTCCACAATCTACATCCTTATTACTGAGAGTTTGCTTGGCTAAAACTTATTTTAAATATCTTATAACTTGTTTTAAGAGCTTATGGAGTATAATTTTTAAGTATTATAAGTTATTAAAGTCATTAACTAATAAAATTTATAAGTTCTGTGATAATTTGAGATAATTTTTTTAAATTTTAACTTTAATATAAAATAATTATATTTTTATTTTTTATGTTGAGCTAGGAGTATGTTGAGGTGGGATTGGGTAGGGGTGTGATTAGAAAAATAAATTTTGAGTTATCCCAACTTATTTATTTTTAGAGCTCATAAGATGTAAAGAACTTGTTCTAAAATTTTATAAATTGTTACATATTTTTTTTATCAAACATATCTAGGGAGCTTATAAACTACTAAACAACATATAAACTCAGCTAAATCGACTCTAAATTTGCCTCCAGCCAAGGAACAATTCGTTAACTAGCTCCTCTACTTCAGCCCTTTTCTTTTTCTTTTTGTTAAAACATTACCACCATTATTATATATATCTCTTTCCCTTTATTTGTTGTAATTTACAGTCCTGTTAAAAAAAAAATTTCATGTTTGCCCTTTCTCCATGGCTCTAAACATCAATTTCCAAGAACGTACCGTTGTTACATGTCAAGAGTTAGAAAAAGAAACATGGTCTCATAATGTCATAATACCTACAACGGCTTTCGTAAAAGACAATTTAATGTACGATATTGTAATATCAGATGAATTATTCGATAGTGTAACAACACGCCGATTAAAAGACAGACCCAAATAAAAACTATAGTACTTACTAACCCAGTATAAAAATTAATGAACTCTTGATTGATATGTATATGTAAATGGATCTCACGAGGAAGACTCTTCGTAAATGCTACAAGTGTGTGTAACATCTATAGGCCCATAAGATAGGGATTAAGTTTTTTGTAGTTCAATAATTTTTGCTTCGTTTTGAAATTGGTCCCGATTGTTTTAACTTTTCAATTTTGGTCTTGTACGTTATTAAAAAAATTGAAATTGGTCTTTTAACCTGCTGTAGCAGATCATCAAACAGATAACCACCACCTATATAATTATTTTATTATTTCCTTTAACTTCAAAATGTTAACTAAACTTTTTTAATCTTAATAATTTTGGATCAGAATTTTCTACGTATTTTTTTAGGAAAAAAAAGTGATTTTCTACATATTTTGATTTATTTTTTAAACGGACCAATTTGCTTTGTCTTTTAATATACAAATTGTTCTTAGACCCGACTCAAAACTCAACCAAAATTATTCAAATTAAAAAAGTTCAAGTAATGCTACGAAATTAAAGGGAAAAACATAATAATTACACATGTGACGGTTACTTGCTTGATAACCTGCTGCAGCAGGTTAAAAGATCAAAATCAAAAAGTCAAAACAATCGGTATCAATTTTAAAATGATGCAAAATTATTGAACTAAGAGAAAAAAAACTCAATCCCCATAAGATATAACGTAACAACAAAACTCAACTTCAGCAACCCCATTTTTACCCACATGAATCTTACTAATCTCATCCTGCATAACAAAACAAAATAATGTATACCATAGTCGGTTTATTTTTTTCAGACATTGACAAATAAAAGGCTCCAGGATTTTCTTTTTCTTTTCTGGTCAACTTTACATTCCCTTTTCATCATTAACTCAAAAGGATACCAAAAGCACAACATGCATCTACTCTTCAATAGAGTCAACAGGTGTATCAGGATGTGCACCCCATTCTGTCCATGATCCATCATATACAGGCACATCCGTCTTCCCTATTCGGTGAAGGCCCTGAAATCGGAATCGTACCACAGTCAATATCTAATGAGGAGTAACACTTGGGTGCACAAGTTGCACCATGCAACAAATGCAATTGTTCAGTGAAAACGACTAATGCTAACCAAATAATATCTTTTAGTAAAAAAAACTAACACAATAAAAAAATGCACTTCAGTGCACAGACAGTGCAACTGGTGCATTGAAGTATTTGTTTAAGAAAGAGTGGAGTTGCGAGAAACTAGCTTGTTGGGAAATGAATTTAATAAAGAGGATTTTAATTAGATCCCAAAACCCCTGAGTATGACATATTCAGGATAATCTTGATAGTTGAGTCAGGATTCAGTTTTTAGAGTGTTCAGGATGTTATCTGCACCATGTATAGTCAGCAGATATAGATCAGGTTAGAATCTAAAGACTCAAGATGAGATCGAGAATCAAGACTCCAAAGATGAGATCGGCCGAACCCAAGACTTCAAGATGAGATCGAGAACATGAAGACTCAGAGAAACCTAAAGACTCAGTATGTCTCTGAAGACACTGAGAGCTCGAGAATCTCGAAGGATATACAAATATATTCAAATAATTCTTCAATACTCAAGAATGTCTTGAATGCTCATTATATCCTGAATGTTCCCCCATTCTCGTAAGAGAAAATAAATCGAGGAATATAGCCGTTGAAATCCAAAGTGACTCGTTAAACACCAATGAGAGAAGAAACAAAAGAACCAAAAAAACCTTACAGAAGTCTCGAACCACTAAAGAATTGTATGGATTTGAATGTGATTCTCTCCAATGGTAACATTCAAATTCACACTATAAATACAAGTTCTTCCTACATTATTACGTGTGGAAGTGTGGGGATTATGCAAAAGATGATACAGAGCCAAGAGCGTTATAGTCAAAATGATTCCCACCTTTTAACACAATGTTTTTGCGTCTTTTAGATATACAAATATATTCAAAGAACAAATTGTTCTAGTAACCCAACCTAAGAAAAACCCACGATGTATCTTTAAAATTGATATGATGACTGATCTGAGAGAGATTTTCCCAACCCAAGATTGGCGCTAAACCATTGTAAAAAAGGAAAATTTCACCATAGTTGGAGACAACACCAAACCCAAACCCCATTCTCGTAAAGAGATAATTAAGGGTGGATGTAGGTGAGTCGTTAGGCAATCCCGAGACTGAGGGTGACAAGTCCCGGGAGTGTGAACTCGTTAAAAGTTCATCTAAGAGGCGAGCTTTATGCCAAAGAGGGTGATAAGTCCATTATTGTTGTTTGAGTTAGTAAATTCATTTGCTAATTAGTTGTTAAGTCGAAAAAAAAAAAAAAGCTCAAGTAGAAAGGTTAGTAAAAGATGGTTTTAGCAGGTTGGGAAATGAAAAAAAGAGGATTTTGATTAAATATGTTGGGGATAATCTTGATGTTTGAAGGAATTTCCACTTGATAGTCGAGAGTAGGGATGTAGGAGCTTGAGTCTCCTTCCACTATACATTGTTGTGTTGTTTATCGCTTTACGCTCTTATATTGTCGACGATTCGATTATAAGCAAGACACAACACATGAGCTTAAAAGAAAAAAAATTCGAATCATCATTCCTTTGACCCATTCAAAACGCTTTATATGCATCATTATTCGCCTGGAAGTGTGTTTTGCTTCTGAGCCAAGGCGTTATAGTCGACGCCAAAAAATGGTTTTTCACCGGGACCAACATAGCTCCTCAATTCTTAGGCAATCATACAATGTCAAAAAAGAGTTGTGATCAAATAAGACATGCACATTTTAATAATAAAAGGTAATCAACTAAAGATCTGAGATTTATTTCTCTGTAATGAGAGTGGTTAATTTGAGAATGTAACTCACTAATGCGAGAATACAAAAGACGCTTAAAAGCTTACACCTTCAATCTGCATTGCATGATGTTACTTACGGGTTTGTCCAACGAGATTCCTGCAAATGATCAAGTGCTTTTAGTGAAACTTTGCGAAGCGCATGTAGCTCTGGTTAATTTGTGGGTCTCACACTTTTGCCCTCTGTACTTTAATATTTTTTGAACTATTGGCTTTTGGCCCTGGGACTTTCATTTACACTTTAAACCCAGTATTTGCGTACTTTATACCATTGGACTTTCACGTTTTATTTCGGATTTAATGGGTAAAAGTTCAACAAAAAAACAAAAGTACATGCACAAGAAAGTAGAAAATATTTTCAAGAGATTAGCTCTTTTTCAAAAGTAAAGGAGACATCTACTGCAAAAAGCATGGGCAGCACCAAAACATGTGAACAATTAATTAATCAAAGTATTCCAAACTGCATAAACACGAGAATCATAATTCTAACCTTCCTGTTCAAATATTTTCTCGAGCTCATCTGCAGGTAAGAGTGTTTGTGAGCCATCCAGCATCTGAAAGAAACCCCAGACACCATTTAAAAAAACAGGCATACAGATGACAAAAAGAAAAGGAAAATGATGGAGATAGAAGACTTGGGAAAAATGAGAGTTTGGTTCACAAAAGCAAACCAAGTCTCCAGTACCATAGCCGCATGTCAACATGGAGCAGAATCCGGTTTTAAATTAAGATAGAGTGATTGGTACAACAGAAAGAAGTACTTTTAATATGTTCACAACTTTTCACAAACAATTAAAATTTTCCCATATTCCCCGTTAGGGAAAACCTTGGATGTAAGAAATTCGTTACACAAAGATTTGCATTCAGATGTTTGAAAGATGAGCGCCACTGAATCATAACTTCGAATTATACAAAGTCTTCTACCTGAGGAAAGGGGACACATTTGCTACGAGGTACATGACCACTTCTTATTCCCTTTCGTGGCTCTGGTGCAACTCCATCAAATCTGTGAAGAAAAACAAAATTTAACTGGTTGAGATATGAATCTGCCGGAGAAAATTTTTCTCTTTGTTACATAAAGATGTGCCGAGCTTTATACAATATTCAGGAGAATGGTAAATCTTAAATGATTTTGGGCAAATAACTCATCAAATAATCCCTAATGGGCCTGATCCTTAACAAACCCCATAAGCAGGCATATATGAGAGAGCATAAATAATATTACTAGAGTAAAATTTAAAAACAATGCATATTGCTGCCTCTCAGTATGAAGGTGTTGGATCATCAGCAAAAAAATTGTGTAATTAACATCTTTATACTTAATAAAAATAATCAAATATGTTAAGTTTAACTTTGTCATATTTGAATTTTGCCTCTATTTTCTGACTTTTTTATTTATTTACTTCCTTCCAAGAAAGTAAAGATGGTTTTATTCTCATTTTACAAACATTATTAGATTAAACTCTGATGAAACCTCTGTACCGAGGAAGCTAGATGATGGTCCCGGTGAAAAACCCATTTTGCGCGTGCGGAAGCAAAACATTTCAAAACGGTGCATATAAAACAGGGGTGAGGGCAGAGTGTTTCCAATTTTTCACTTTTAAGCTCATGTGTTGTGTTTTGCTTATAATCGAATGCATATGACAAGATAAGAACGTAAAGCAGTAAACAACACAACAAAGTATAGTGGTTCGGAGACTCAAGCTCCTACATCCACTCTCTCGCTTTTCTAGGAAATTCCTTCAATCGGACTTATCACCCTCTTGGGTTCGTACTCTAGATATTTAACGAGCTCACACTCCAATTATCACCCTCAACGGACTTATCACCCTCACTCGGGGACTTATCCCTCTGAGATGTTCTGGATGTTTAGTTCACACTCCAACGGGACTTATCACCCTCAACTCGATTGCCTACCCTCCTTTTCGGGATTGCTTAGATGTTTACCCGAGTTCACACTCACCTCTAAACTTAACCGAAGTGATTTGGGTAAAGTTTGTTTGGTTTCAAACTAGGTTGAGATTTTTCCTTACATTTGTTTTAGCTTCAATGCTAAGGTTGGGAAAATCTCTCTAAAATAGGATACATCGTGGGTTCTTAGATTGGGTTCTAGAACACTCTTTGAATATATTTGTATATCTATGAACTTGTGTTCTAGGGTGAGAATGCTTTGATTTGGCTTGATGGATGTTTCACGCATTTTTCCACACGAATAATGAAGGAAGAACTTGTATTTATAGTGTGGATTTGAATGTTCTGGATTGGAATGAGTCACATTCAAATTCATACTATTCTATGCTCTTTCTGCGACTTTTTCCAGTTGGTTGTCTTCCTCTCATTGGTCCACGCCATTTGAATCTAACGGATATAATCTTGAGATCTTCCGAGTCTTGAGTTCTTGATTCAACAGACTTCTTTGGACCTTATCGATCGGTATCTTGACACTCGAGTGGACCGAGTTCGATTCTCTGAATTGAGACATCCCGACCTTCAGTCACTTTGACTTCGGGCTATCGATTTCTTCTTTTTTGATTTGATCACTCGGTGATTAGATCAACACTTCTTGAATCAATATCTCGGGATAGCATCAAGTCGATTCATTAGGTTTAGCATATCGGTTTAGCACATCCGATCTCAATCACGCGATTTTGATCATCTGCTTCGTCTTCATATATGATCTCGATCACGTCGAACTCGATCGATCTCATCTCTTCCTCTTTTGATCTGCAACCTTCTCTTACGATCTTACGTCGGGTTTTTTTTCGATCTTTTCTCGCTTCTTCCCATCACCATATCACCGATTGTTTTTCCGATCATCCGATCAGTCCTCTTCCGTCATCCGATCAAATCATCCAGTCATCCGATCTTACGATCACCGGGCTTAGTTTTTTTCTTCTTCCGATTTTGCTCAAATTTCATCGGTTAATTCGAACTCATCGATTCTTTCCGATCTCGATCGGTCTCGTCTATGACCTCGTCTAATCTCGATCATCTACGCCCGATTTCGTGAGTTCCCTCAATTTGTTCTCTCGTTCTCCCTCAACTTGTTATCTCGTAAATTACTTTCAATAACACAAGTTGATAATGTTTTTTAAGCATAATTCATCAAAACTAAAATATCCCAACACTAGAAATTCAATGAATGCACGCAATTTACTAAATAAAAAGAAAACACCTGCAATTGTTCAATTCACAAAAATACGATAATCCTCAAAACAGCGAAAAACCCTACGCCTAATATGGCGAAACTAAAATATGGGCGATTTGTTCAAAAATCCGTAAATAAGAACGAAATATAAATGGTAAAGAATCTAAATACTGAAATAATAATAAAATTAAAACTTCAAAACTTCAAGTTCTTGCCTTTCTTCTTCTTTCTCTCATATATTAGCTTCAAAACGGTCCCATTTGGTGGCGCGACCGTGGTCTCATCATCATCCCCTTCAAATCAACCTTATCCTCAAGGTTAAGAGAAGGAAAGCGAAGTTGTAACTCATCGACGGCCTCCCAAGTCGCGTCCTCGACTTCCATCGATTTCCAACGAACCAAAGCTTCACGACGTAACCTCGACCGCATTTCTTCCATCGATACTCCAACACCTCCAATGACTCAAACAAAGGCTGGCCGTCTGGCGAATAAAGGCGGAAGTGTAGGTTGAGCGTTTCAATTTCTCCCGGCTTAAAATAACAAAGACACATGGAAAAACCGGGTGGTCCGGAGTCCGGTGGCAACTCCAAACGATCTGCGACACTCCCAATGCGTGCAATACGAAAATGGGCCAAAGAACTTGCTTGCCAACTTCGGTTTACTCGACTGAAAACCGATTCTTTGCTATATGGTTGCGGCTTAAGGTGACCCGATCACCCACCTCGAACTCCCTCCGCCGCCGCCAGAGTCGGCGTCTTATTTCATCGCGATTTTTGTGCGGGCTCCAAATTGAAACGAAGCTCGCGAAGAAGGCGCGCCCTCTCTCGAGTTGCACGCCCACCTCATGTACCATAGTAGACCCCCTGCGTGGGCCCGGGGATTGCACGGTAGGGTGCCCATATCTTCGCCTCGAACGAGTCATGGAAATGTTCGTTGGAAAGTAGTGTTGTACCAATATTCACCCGTGCGAGATAACATTCCCATTCACTTTCGGTTTTTGATGAGGAAGCAATCAAAGATATTGCTCCAAACAACGATTACGACCTCCGTCGTAGAGTCGGTTTGAGGATGGTAAAGCGGAGCTCATCTTCAATTAAGTCCCCTTGTAACTTAAAAAAGCTCACGACAAAAAATGTGCTTACAAAGACCCGATCGCGATCCGGCGTGGATTTCGGGATCCCGCGACTTCTTCTATGTTACTTAATGAACTTCGTCGACCACATCCTTTGCGAATATGGGTGTAAATGCGAAACAAAATGAGCATACTTAGTCAAACGATCGACTACCACCATGATCACCTCGCTTTACCTTTAGAACGTGGAAGGCGGGTAATAAAATCCATCGAGATGTCCGTCCATACAGTGCGGAATCGGCAAGGGGCTAAATAAGCCGTGGGTGAACGACTATCCGACTTGTTCTTGTTGACAAGTGTCACAATTCGAATGAATGCCTCGACGTCCTTCTTCATCCCAAATTTCAACAAAACAAATTGATAGCCTCTTAAACGTCCGCAAAATTCCGAATGCCCTCCAAAAAGCAGACGCGTGAAACTCCCATGAATTGACGCATTCGGATTTCCCCCGGCACCAAGATCACCCCCGTCGTGCCAAGCAACCGCGTGTTGACCTCATAATCTGGTTTCTCCACGTTGGGGTCGTTAGCCTTGATCCACAATGGTCCGAACTCATCATCCGCTTTGAGTAGCCTCGGTATGTCGTAAATGCTGCGGATCGGCGATGACACAAATGCACAGGTTCGGCCCAGCCATGGTCCCTCCGGAGACAGTCGGTTGCCCCATTATCCTTATCCGGACGGTAAACTGCCGTAGTCAAAACCCACTAACTTTTGCGATCCACTTTTTCTTTGCTCCGGCGTGAATGTCTGTTGCTCAACAAATACCTCAAACTCCCGGTCCGTCACAATCTTGAACTTTCGACCCACCAAATACGGGCCCACCCCGAATTGCTTCCAAGATGGCCAACATCTCCTTCATCATAAACCCACGACCTCTTGGATTAGGCTATGCCCTTACTCATATAAGCTATGGGCGGTTATTCGGGAAAGAAACGGCCCCGATCCCATGTCCCGGATGCATCCGCTTCAATCACAAATTCCTCCCCAAAGTTCGTAATGCAAGCACCTAAGTTATGCATTACTCATTCCTCTTTTCAAAGAATCAAACGCTTTTGTTGGGCCTCTGTAGACCCGAGCAAAACTTATTTTTCTTGGTTAAATTGTGAGTGGTAGGAGCCTTTTCCCCAAATTTCGCACAAAATTTCCGATAGTAACTTTCTTGAGGCCAAGAAAGCCCACGCTAACTCATCACATTTCTCGGTATCGGCCATTCTCTAACCGCCTCAATCTTTCTCGGGTCTACTCGAACCCCTCAATGAAATAAAAGTGGCCCAAGTACTCAACCTCCGGGACCCCAAAGAAACACTTCGATGGTTTAATCACAAACCGTTGGTCGCCCAAAATTTTCAAAGACGGTTATGAAGTGCTCCACGTGCTCCCCATGATTTGCTTTATAAATTAAAATATCATCAAAAACACAAAACGCGTCTACCATCGCAAAATGAGGTCTAAAAAATGTGGTTCATGATTTCTGGAAGGTGGAGGGTGCGTTAATCCTTAATCCGGCATGACCAAATACTCATAGTGACCATTATGTGTATGCGAAGCGGTTTTGTGAATATCATCGGGGTGCGTCGCGAATCTGGTGGTACCACTGCCGTAAGTCGAGCCGAAAAATATAAGGCCCTCAGAATTCATCGGCAGATATCATCCACGGTAGGAATGGGTGTCGATCCTTAACGGTCCAAGTCGTTAAGTGCTCTATAATCGGTGCAAAATCGCCATGTGGTCTTTTTCTTTTCAAGAGCAACACGAGGCGATGAAAAGCGAACTTAATCTTTGTACCTAATTTGGCCGGCCCCATCATCTCACCAACCTTTTCTCGATCTCTTCCTTCACGAAAGTGGGCATCCGGGTAGGGTGCCACGTTAACCGGGCTTGGTCTCGTCGATCAAACGGTTGGTGGTGAATTCTCGCTGGGTGGAAGAGCTTTGGGTCTTTGTGGATCGCGCCCAATTCGCTTAGACTCACTATCTCGATCCTCATGCTTCGCCGATTGGTTGTTCCGTAGGGTAGTGACGCCTCTTTCGCCAACAAAAATATTTCGCCCCCACGGACGCGTTCCCTCTCCATCGCCCTTGCATCCACCTGTTCCGGGGGCATGTACCCAATTCCCTTGAGTGTGATAGGTGTGTCCTCAAGCCAAAATTGGCAAGACAACTCGTTGGCGTCAAAAAACATGGGACTTATTGCTTCGAGCCAGGGCATACCAAAGACGACGTCGAGGTGTGGCATCGGTATACCATAGAAAGTCGTTTGGAATCGTATGCCTTGCACACACACCGGTACTCTCTCGTACCACGAGTTGCATAGTATCTTTTGTCCGTTCCCCACCGTAATATTATAGGATAAATGCCCGCGCGTTTCTGGCAATCCCAAATACGTTGCAAGATTAGTGGAAATGAAATTGTCCGTGGCCCCGCTGTCCACTAAGATTATCACTGGTTGACGACCGATAGTGCCTTCAAACTTAAATGCGTGAGGTCGCGCCTGCCCGTGCAGTGTGGTCAATGACATGGGTCTCTCACCCTCGTGCCCTTGCTCATTCGTCTCTGATCCTTCACCATTTGGTTCTTCGTCATAAATCGGTAGTGTGTGTCGTGTCGCGGAAATCCAATTACCACGTCATCTATAATCAAACTCATTACTTTGGCGTTTGGGCACACATGATTCCAGGTGTACTTCTCGTTGCAAGTGAAGCATTGCCCTGCCTGTCTTCGTCGACTTATTTCCTCATTACTTAATTGAATTCGCCCCCGTCCATATGGTGTCACAGGCGGTATGGGTTCGAGCTCCCCACCTTCTTTGGTGGAGTCCGCGGAGGTTAGCGGCCGGGTTGTTTGTTGTTCCCCGCCCGCACAGTGGGTGCAAAGTTCGAATTAGGTCGATTGAAACCGCATCTTTGGTTTCGCCAATCTAAGTTGTTCCTCCTTCGCCAGGCGATTCTATTGCCTCAACGCGCGTCTGCGGTTTCCACATCTTTAGTTAGATGCTAATTCGATTTCGCCCCCGCATTTAAGGTCCCGAGAAACGCGCCGGCCAAACTGGGTAATTCACCTCATGGCTTTCGATTCACGAAAGTAATCCCTTTATCGCCCCACCGCCAATCCGACTTACGGATTCGCTTCGATCCTCATGCCGATTCGGCTAAACCGACTCAGATGCCTTTTGAAATTGTACCACGATAATTGCGGCTCCATTAACCTTGCTCGAACCATTCCACCATCGGGCGCCTCCCGAGATAACGGGCGATTTGCATAGTTTTTTCATTCGGAGTGCCTTTTTACCACTTTAAATATTGCTCCACCCTATCCACCCAATCGAGCGATCCTCACCCCCAAATTTTGGGAATTCAATTCATGGTCCCCAGTTCGTGGTCCCCGATCACATCCGGTGACGCCTACTCCATAACGACTTTTCCTCTCTTTTTTCACTCCCTTCCGTGTCCTCATCGCTCTCACCCTTTTTCGCTTCAGAGCCGCCCCCGGAGTGGCCCAATATATTCCCAAACGGGTTCTCCTCGCTGCCCCGGGGTTTTCGCGATCGCGATTCACGCGCTACTTATTCACCATTTCCCCGAATTAGCGCTGTCCCGCGTTTGATTAAATCACGCCGCGACATCCGCAAGTCGGGATTCATCCTCTTCGCCACGCCGGTTACCGCGAACCCTGCATTATTAGAGAGTAGGCGTCTATCCCGTCGCCTACCCCGAACGGTCCTCCGTTGCGGTCGCGAAGTCGTAGATCGCGCTTCTGCATTTAAAGTCGCGATCGCTCGTTGATAACTCCATCATTGACGACTCGGGGCTTTAACCGCTTCATTGTTAAATCACCATGGCTCGGTGCGAATTGATTTAACCTCTGTCAATGAGGTTAGAAATTCGAATGAATGCACACAATTTACTAGCGAGCGAAAGAAACGCTTATTTGCAATTGTTCAATTCACAAAAATACGCATAATCCTCAAAAATAAAAAACCTACGCCTTATATGGCGAACTAAAGCCAATGGGCCGATTTGTTCAAAAAAATCCGTAAATAAGAAATGTAAATATAAATGGTAAAGAATCTAAATAATGAAAATAATAAAAATTAAAACTTCAAAACTTCAAGTTGCCGCCTTTGTTCTTCTTCCTCTCATATATTACCCAAAAACGGTCCGGGTGGCGCCCATCGTGGTCTCATCAAACTCCTATACTATACTATTATCACACGATACAAATTCCTAAAAAATAAAAACACGGGATCACTACTAAAAACAATATTGTAGATGTTGTACCTAGCTTTTGAGCGAGCATCTACATCTTTGATAGGTTTTGTTCCTCAATATTTTTCTCGAACTCGAATATCACAAGAAAGATAAAGCTTTAATACCTCCAATAATAAAACTGTCGATCATCACATGCAAAGCCAATCGAAAAGAAATGTTATTGAAGCCCCGGCGATTCTTGGAAAAAAATTAAGTTGCACATTTCTTACACTTTCATTAGTTATTGCTCTCAAAAAAAGCGGAAAGGTAAACTTTTTTTGGAAGAAAAGATCCACACAATTACTTATAGAGGCGAAAAAAGAACAAACCTAAAAGAGTCTCTACAAAATGAAGAGAGAATCATGTTATAGCGATTAGTTTTCCCACTCAAATGGAATAGTACATATGACCTTCATAATGATCCCCAAATAAATATACTTGCCGGGTAACTAGTAAGACTCGAAAGCATGACAAATGTTGGACAAGTGCTCATATCTTTGGTCACCTTGGGAACCCCGAGAGACACATGCCACTAAGACAAAGATACTAAGCAATACAACAAATAATTTTGAAGCTACGATCTACATCATGAACAATACACCTTTCGAGTGACCCGCAGACAAGATGTGGCCGAAAATAGGTCTGGAAAGTAATAGGACCAACCTACAGATATCAAGTGTCATTATTAATTCTTAAAGTGGGATATGTATAATAAAAACGCATACTAACAATGACAACAGAATGTAAACAAGACATAAGATGTCATTAGATTAGCCTGGAACTCAGATTGTTAAAAGGAAAAGACGTAAAAATTACCCGTAGTCCTTGATACACTTTCTCTATTGCCTCACTGGCAGCACTAGCTTTCAAGATAGCATCACTTGAAGCACTGGACTCAACGTCAAAGCCTGAAGCACGCCATCTCGACAGCCCTCCATCCAAAACCCAAATCCTTTCATGCCCAAATACTCGGAACATCCTGTTTATTGAAAGAAACCAATAAGTAGATCATATTATTCATGATCTTCAAAAGAATGCATTAAGAAAGGTATTGGGAAATCTGGGGATATGCCACTTTCAGTTTTCATTTTGGAGAAATGTCTCTTTTTTTTTTTGCAAAATTCTCACTTAAAATTATTTTTGGACCTAAATTCCCTTATACTCAGCTTTTGGTTGTGAGGTCGCTGAAAATTTCACGTGGTTGAAGGGTCGTAGGGTCTTGGGAAGGTTGTGGCAGTGTTCGCGATATTGGTTGCAGGAAGGGTTTGTGGGTATGGTCGCATAAGGGTCACGGGAAGTCACAGAAGGTTGTAACCGCAGCTGCGGATGAGTCGCAGATGAGTTGCGTAATCTGAGTGTTGAGAGAAATACTCATTTAAGGGTTTTTAGGTCCAAAATATTTTTTGAGTGGCAATTTTACAAAAACCAATAGGGGTGGCATTTCTCTAAAATGAAAATTGAATGTCACATCCCCAAATTTCCTTATAATATTGTATAATATGTTTGCTAAAAGATGTAGATCAAAAACTGACCACCAAACACGAGCAGCACTAAAGATACCCTTTCCATCGTAAACAACCAGACCATCTTTGTTTTCAATCCCTAGTGCAGAAACAGCAGCAGCAAAGGCTTCTTCTGATGGCAACATATGCGGCAACTATATACACCAATTAGGAGAATGTTTTGATTCACATGTAGAAATATACATCAATAAAAAATAATGCAGTTATATGAAAAAACAGAAATGAAACGCAGAATATAAACGATTCACAAAATGGAAATTAAATGCATGCAAATCAATTCCAATATTTTCAGCGATATGATGAGCAAGTGCGCAGGAACTGAATTGGAGACTGCAAAAGTAAATATCTACCAACAAGACCTTCCTTTTCTGTGGCGGTGTGGCCCCATAAAAAAATACTTTGTTTTAGAGTTAGTGGGGTTACTAATTTTGCATTAATTGCTACTCCATCAATCTTGTTGATTAGAGTATATGTCATACTTGCTTTCCTTATGGTTGGTCAAGTAAACAGATTGTTATTTGTTGAACTTATCAAGTGTCTACTTTTCTCAAGACTAGCTAACGAAAAAGATCATTCTTTAAAGTAAATGCCATGAAGATAGATCATCACAAGGTGATTTACCAGCTTCACCACTACAATTAATTCTCTATAATGGACTTTTTTCACTCTTTTTAATAACCAAATTAGATGCTTCTTAGAAGCATTGGTCTATGCTGCAAAGTTGGGGTTCCGTCTCTTGACTCCCAGGTAAGACGTATGCAAATACAGAAGATAAAGGTGAAAGTCATTACAGAAAATAGTTTCACAGAACAAGATAAATCAGTTAAATTGTGGGTTTTAAATCTTTTCACAAGGAAAATCATGCTTAGGACTTAAGAGGCATTAACTAGCGTCACGAGGCAATAGTATCTTACATTAGTGGTTCGATCTGATATGCCATCGACATCAAAGAAAAGTGCACCTTGAATATGTGCAACCTGTCAAAAAATATGAAATTCTTAAAAACAAAATTCATTTAGACCCTTAACCAATAATATAGGAGTGTGGAAACATGAGTATGTGACCTTTAGATCAATATCAAGCTACAAACAAGAGTAGCCAGCTATTGCATTTTGAGGAAAGTGTATAGGTACTATAAATTAAGAAAGAGCAACATCTATAAATAAAAGTGAATCCTGAGCTGTTAAGAAGGAAGAAATATGCAAAAGTCCACTGTCCACCACATAGATAAAGATTCAGCACCTGATACTCTTGAAGTGGATTTCTTTTTTCATCAGGCATGTACCAAGATGCATCCAGCACCTGAAATATTAAACATCAAGATATCAATACTACATTATAACCTAATTACATGTGTAGGGAGAACCAGGCATCAGATGTATAGGTTCAATGCTTCTTTCAACTAAAGATAATCACATTCGAGTAAAATTAGAAATAAATTCAGAAATAAAGACACCTTAAGAAGATCATGGTACTTTGGACACCTAGAGGAAAGATTAATAATTTTGAATTCACTAAAAAGAAAAAATCAAGAAGCCAGGAAAAGATTTGCAAAGATTTACCAATGCTCAGTACAAGCAAAAACGTGATGTTAAACTATCTCATTCAGGAATTTTGTTATTACCGCAACACTCTCTTTTAACTCTAGAGCTAAAATAAGATAATGCTTAAGAAACTTCACCGAGTTCATGCTAGACAACCTAGCTTCATACAAGTACCCACTTAAGCAAGACAGTGTATTCTTCTGAGACGGTATTTTTCTGGGTGTGGTAGAGTGTGGCATATGAAAACCACATGAAATCGGATGGGGTCGGTAATCCGAGACCTGCCACACCAAACGTTTTAAGACCCCAGACCCAAACGGGTGGACCACTTGGACCAATTTAATAGTATCAACATATAAAAGTATATATTTTAAATAATTAATAGCACTACACCATGGCTAAGGCATTTCATTATACACCTCACACTGATGAATGTGAAAGACTACTGTCCCTTAAAAAATGTTTGGAAGTAAGGTCCAGCAGAAAAAGAAAGGAATCTTTCTTTTAATAGAACACATAGATTGCAATTTGAATCTTAAGGCAATCCATTGAGAAATGAGAGAGATGCTTCACTGAAGAAAGAGAGTTGTTCGAAGTTAGAGTAGACAAGTCTCTTAAGTGGAAAGGGAAATGAGAGAGATGTTTCATTGAAGAAAGAGAGTTGTTCGAAGTTAGAGTAGACAAGTCTCTTAAGTGGAAAGATTTTCTTACTAGGGCCTATTAGAAGTAGCAAGTGTCGGTGCTCTAAGTTGTTATACTAGACCACTTTTGATGGCAGTCCAACCACCAGGTAAATTTCATTCTTCCTCGTGGCAGAATTGAAAGCACTATATGGAGTGTACCATCACCTGGACTAAGATTCTTCTATATCCTATGCTGATTAAGCACACTTTTCCCTTTTCACTGGATTAGTTACTGACCTCAAGGCAGGAAGCCGACTACTTTGTCATCCAATACAGTTGACAAGCGGAAATGAGCAAGTGCTATGTAAGGGTCAAATACAAAAAGGAAATGTAAAAGTGTCTTTCTCGAAAAACAATACTTTATGATTTTTCAAAAAAAATAATAATTCTGAAAAATCGAATGGACCAGCTGGGTTTGAAGGTGAGAAACCAAGAATAGGTCCCTGACTGTCAATTCTTTTAAAAACCTGCTCGCAGAAGGGTAGGTCTTGACTCCGGAGAGGGGCTCAAATTTTAGCCTACCAATAGTCATCCCAGAGACACAGTTCATGGATGCCTTTACTTAATCAGCTAATCATATCTAAGCTTCATCAATTAGTGGAGGGATATACCACTTCATATATACCATTTTCCTACCAATATAAAAAGAGGAAAATAGCATATTACTTGGCATACATGAACAAAATATTTTTCTAAGATATTTAAAAAAATGCCATGCGAAAACTACACAGCCCGTGCATTGATATAAAAGGCAAGTGAAAACTGAAAACTGAGATGTTACAACAATTATTCAGATTAACAAAGCTAGAGTAAGAGTTAAACCTTGACATCAGGTTCTCGGAGATTTGCATGGAGCCATTCAACAGAAACAACAGGCTCATTCGTCAACAAGGATTGCACGGAGAATGAAGATTGTGATGCAACTACTGAGGAAGACATGCTACAAGAAATGGATCCTGGAACTTTATATGCCAAATGGGCAGAAACTGACCGTGCATAAAATGGTCTGTTCTGAAACCGAGAAAAAATCAAGTTTAATACATGAGATATTTTAACATCGGACTTTGACGCCCATATAGATATTCTCAATCCTCATTTAATTCTAAGCCAAAAGAGATCTTCTTTCTATGGAAATAATTGAGTTGCAGCAACATTATAATAAAACAGTATTACGGGCAAACGAGTTCCATGTTTGCAAACTCTAGTGGAAGGGGCAGAAGCACTTATATTTTAAGCTGCCCTCTCACAGTTTTAGCTTCTGAGAAGTGCTTTTAAGCGGTGAGCAGAGTTTGCAAACACTTGCAGATGAGAAATGCCTTCTATACGACAAGATATCATCTAGTGAAAAAAATAGCTGATATTTCTATTAAGCATAACAAATCCCAACCCATTCTACACTAATTGCATCATCACAATTTACTCCCGTAAAACTGTAAAACTATGAGTATCTTCATCATACATAAAACCAACTACGAGAAATTTCGCAAATTTGCAAAATCAGATAACGAATTCAAGTGTAAACCCAAAGAAACACCAACCACGTCGATGAATACATAAATTGCTTAATCGAATAAGGTAATTACGCAATTGCAAAATGCAAACATCTCAAAGAGATACAGCAAAGGCAGGAAAACTTACTGCAAAGAGTGAAGTCAAAAATTGGGATTTGTGAAAGGGCGATGAAGATGAAGAAAAAGATTGAAAGGCGCGGCGAGCAAAGAGGGCTCTGGATAAAACGGCAGATGCCATTTATGAGTGGTGAAGATTAACCAGAGCAACTTCCTTGCAAATTGAGGTGTCTACAACGGCGGAGTGTCAGTGGGAGTAAAATCACAAGGTTTTTGAGCTCTCATCTGATGTGATCAGGGGAAGAAATATTGACAATGATACGGTCAAAATATTATTTATTTATTTATAATAACTTTTTATCCCATGGTGAAATGATTTGTATTTATTTTGGGATGTTTATAGAATATATGATTTAATTTATATTATTATTATTAGTATTTAGACCAGCGTGCTACGCGATTTGAAAGATATCATAGTACTACTATTGAATTATTTTTATTATTGGATATAATGGGTTTAGGAGTATTTTATACTATGTGTATATTTTTTCTTATTAGAAATAAAAAATAATTTTATTTACATTAAGCGTTATTTTTTATGTATATATTAATACTAGTACGTAACCCGCAAAATTCGCGGGATTAAATAAAAAGTTTACAATATTTTTGTAGATTACATATTTTATTAATATAATTAATTTAATCATAGATAAAATATATATTTGAATAAAATTATATATTTTTTAGACCAAAGATATTTAATAGATTTATTAAAAAAAATTATACATTTTTAGTATTGTATAATAATATATAAAAAATATTAGTAATTTTAATATAGATTTCTTAATAAAATCTTTAGGAACATATGAAATTAGATATTCTTTTGAAGAATGATGATTAATAGATGATAAAAAATTATGTAAACTCGAGTTCACCATGAACTCGATTTTTTTAGTATATCTGTTATTCATAAAAATTATTATAACTATTCACAAAAACTATTATTGTTTAAAAATTCTTACGAAGTACTTTGAGTCTTAACATAGAGTCAGTCGTATCAGAACTAATGTTAGACATTAGATAAGAGGGATGTCATCTTGACCTGACTTACTTTTACATAATTATTACAATAAACATTCATCACCAATTTAGAATTTAAATTACTTACATCAATACTCCATGCAATATACAAAACAAAATCAGATTAACAAATTTATCAATTTAAAATAAATACTAATATAAATCAGAATTCAAGATTCGGAAACAATTGGTCTTCAAGCTCACATGAACTCGTGCTAAATTAACAAATCGAACATTAGAAGTACAAACTACTAAACACACTTGCATGAAACGGTCTTATGGTGAGACGGGACATAATTTGGGCTTTAAATCTTTAACACTTTGGGAGGGGTTGATGTGATTTGTGCTAAATTGTACTTCGTCTCATGCATGAGACCATCACATATGAATTTTTGTCATTAAATATTTAATTAAATTACACAATTACAAATAAACATTCATAATCAATTCAAAACTTAAATTACTTACCTCAATACTACTACAATATACAAAACACAAAATCATTAATTTAATTACACATTAATATAGAACTCAAATTACTTGTCTTAATATTTCCTGTAATACACAAAACAAAATCAGCAATTTCATTACACAATTGCAATAAACGTTCATAATCAATAATAATTTAATTAAATAACACAATTGCAATGGCAATAAACATTCATAATCAATTCAAAATTTAAATTACTTACCTCAATACTCCTGTAATATACAAAACAAATAATTATTATTTTAATTACACATTAATATAGAACTCGAATTACTTAACTTAATACTCCCTGCCATACACAAAATAACATTATTAATTAAATTACACAATTGCAATAAATATTCATAACCAATAATGATTTAATTAAATTACACAATTACAATCTATAACTATATAATACACCTACATCTTTTACTTCTTGGGTTTCCCGTTTTTTTTTTTGGCCCTTGATTTGGAACTAAGATGATCTTGACCGTTTATCTATTATGCTTTGTGATACATGGTAGGCTTGACTATTAAATTAATTACTCACACCCTTCATTCTAATATCACCATCAAAATCGCCTAATTATGCATGATTAGTTCATACGTTACAAATCACACACCTATATAAGGAGCTTTTGTTATCATCTTCTATTCCATCTTTTTGCGGTGAGCAATTCTTTCTTTCTTTCTTTTTTGTCTTTTTGTTTCTTCTTTTCTTCAACATCTAACCATATTCTTTTTTGTATCATCTTATTTTCATTCGTTGACTATACTGATCTTATAAATTATATTCATCGTATTACTGAATTTTGTAGATTCCGTGGGTTTTATTCAAATATCTGTGTAATATATAACATTAATATTGATCTTATTTTTTTGTATCCTTATGATATACTAATCTTATATAGCATTCCGTGGGTTTTATTCTTTTTTTGTATCATCTTATTTTCATTCGTTGATTATACTGATCTTATAAATTATATTCATCGTATTACTGAATTTTGTAAATTTCGTGGATTTTATTCAAATATTCGTCTGATATATAGCATTAATACTGAAGAGAAGAAGATTGAATACTAGAATATTGAAGAGAGATGGCCATCCATCTATACTTCCTATCATCGACCTTGGATTATGTTGAATCTAAATAAATATATTAAGTTGTAGGTAAAAACATAAGCATTTGACACATTATTTTGTATTTTTTATCTATATTTTTATTATTATTATGATCACATCTATGAGTGATATTTAATATTTATAGGAATGAATAATATATGTTGTCAATTAGCTTCTTTGAAGTGATTTGCCTCTATTGAGGCCGATTTGGCTAAACAATAGTATTGTTATTTCCTTTGGTTATTTCCTTTGGAAAAATTAATTTACATACTAATTAATGTATTAATGTCATGGTATAGCATTATCTTCTTTATTCTTATATCTAAATATCAATATTGTTAATTTTACTAATTGTCCTTTATATTTATATCAACTTTACAAAATTTAAATTCATTCGGTACGCTATAATATAAATCTAACACCATACTTTAAAATTTCCAATATATAATGGGCATAAAATCAATAAATTAAATGATGAAGTTCTAAAATAATTACATGGTTCATCAATAAATAATGAATGCATATTAATAATTTATCAAGTATGTATACATATTTGTGTTGGTCCCGGTGCAATCGAGTCTCACACGTGTATGGGGGGGATACACGTGTTCAGTGATTTTTAAAACTTTTTCTTCACTGAGATCAGATGGGTCAGGTTGTCCTGAGAATTTTGTCCTGAGAAGCACAAATCGCCCTGAGTCAAAGTCTACTGAGACAATGATCCTGAGCAGCTTTCAGAAGCTTCAGATTAGCCCAACTGATCCTGAGTGTTGGGAGATGAATTTAATAAAGAAGTTTTGATTAGATCCCAAAACCCCTGAGTATGACATGTTTCAGGACATCTTGATAGTATAAGATCAGGATCAGGTTTCAATAGATGCTAGGGATCAGGATTATCTGCACCATGTATAGTCCGCAGATATAGATCAGGATTTTAGTATACTGAAGACTCAGAAGACTCTGAAGAATCAGAAGATACTGAAGATCCTGAAGAATCAGAAGATACTGAAGATCCTGAAGAATCAGAAGAATCCTGAAGATTGAAAGAATCCTGAAGATCCGAAGATCCTGAAGAATGTTTGTGTACTGATCAAAAGGATCCTGAACTAGCTATTTTTATGAAATAGTGATATGTTCATTCCTAGTACAAACAAACAGAATGTTAAACATTTGTGGACATGAAGGAACATATCAGATCAAGAACAAAGAGTCGTTTGTTTGTCTCTGCTTAAACAAGAGCAGGAATAACTCAGAAGCTGAGGACAGATCCACTGAGAAAAGAAAGGACCGCAAAGCTGAAGGATCCTCATCCAAAAAGAAAGACTCTAAGACCAAGGAGGAAAGTGATCAGGATGATGATGCCAACAGATGCTATAACTGCCAAAAGAAAGGTCACTTTCAATATGACTGTCCTGAGCTGAGTGCTAAAGAAAGGAAGGAGAGACAAGCCAAGAGAGACAGAAAGATCTCCAGCAAGAAAGCCATGATTGCAGAAGAGGAAGAACATTCTGAAGAAGGTTCCAGTTCCTCAGATGAGATTTTCTCAGATAGTGACAGTGATGATGTCTGTCTTATGGCTGTGGAGGTGGTAAGTTCTTCTATCTCTTTTGTTGCTCCTACACAAGAACCTGAGTTATCAAGTTCATCTGTAACCAGTAACTTTGACCTGATGGATTCTTTAGAGAATCTTATGAATGACTATTCTGTGTTACAAGAATCGCTTTCATAAGAACTCAAGAGCGTAACAAAGAACCGACATCGAGAATCAAGTGGAAAGACTCTAATAATCTTTGAGATCACTTCTCAATTGATGGGAACTATTGATGAACTAGATGTTCGAAAGTACAACTCTCAGAAAAATAGAAGGTGATAGAGATCCCGAATGGAAAATTAGAAAATCCAATCGAGGAGATTCAAATTATCGAATCGAGTTCAATGACCTCTTTGAGAAGCATGAAGCTCTAAAGAAATGTGAGGATAGTCTTGCAGAAAAGTTAGCTCTATTGAATTATGCATCTAAAGTAATAGATGAAATTGAGTTATCAAAGACCGCAACTATAAAAAGGCCGGATTGATATAATCCGGGGAACCTCACAAGGTCTTCTGAATGCTACTTTTAGTAGCACCAAGACTGTCTTTGTTAAACCAGTGGCATCTAATCTTTTTACTGAAGAATAGCCAGGGTTTTAGACAAGGGTAAATGACCTATGGTTTCAGAAAAACTAAAAGTTCAGGGAAGAAAGCCCAAACCTCAGGAAAAGACTAGAAAACCTGAACACTCAGTAGGAAATTTTCAGGCTAGTACTTCAAAGCCTCAGACTAAGAATACCAACCTGAAGAGATCTGCACTGAACCATCAGAGGAATTTTCAGAAGAGAAACACTCAGCAGAGATTTCTCAACTGAAAAGACCAAGTCCTCAGATTACTGAAAGACCCCAATTTCAGTACAGGCAACCTAAACCCCACTTGCCTAAGGGTAAAGGTTTCCTGAACCCAAGTTAGCATAGACAGAGACCAGTTGCACCAAAGCCAAAGCACTTGAACAAAAGGCCTGAACCACCCAAGAAGAATTCAAAGGCTCATGTTCATGCTAAGGCTGGCACTCATACACAGGGTACTGGCAAGGCACCTAGGGTGGTGAATGTGTATGTAGATGTTTATGGGAGACAAATCAGTCACTCTAAAGTAATTAGAGTTGTTAGGCAGATTTGGGTTCCAAAAGGTACAACTAACCTGGTAAGACCCTACACCAAATGGGTACCTAAGAACTGATCTGCTTTACAGGTGGAAGAAAAGGGCACTGAGTTGAGTGAAGACAACATAGCCCTGATGAGTGGAAATGAATTGGCTCCTGCTGTATGGTACCTGGACAGTGGATGTTCAAGACATATGACAGGATATAAGCAATTACTCACTAACTATGTTGAGCAAAAAGGCCCTCAGATCACTTTTGGAGACAACTCCAAAGGACAGACTGAAGGATATGAAACTCTTGAAGTTGATTCTGTTCATATCCATGGTATTTCATATATGTTTGGTTTAAAGCATAACTTGCTTTCTATCAGTCAATTCTGTGACAAAGGATTCAGTGTTGAGTTCTCAAAGAACTTATGTTATGTAAAAGACAATGTTTCACAGAAAATTTTACTGACTGGTACTAGAAAAGGAAATGTGTATCTTGCTGACTGGAGTTCAACTCCTAAAGATACATGTTTGGTTGCAAAAAGTTCCACTGATACCAGTTGGTTGTGGCACAAAAGGCTGAATCACTTAAACTTCAAAAACCTGAACAAACTTGAAAGATTAGCACTTGTGAGGGGGTTACCAAATGAAGTGTTCAGTAAAGATCATGTATGTGATGCCTGTCAGAAAGGAAAGCAAATCAGAGCATCTTTCAAAAGCAAAGTAGATGTTTCTACTAACAGAATACTGCAACTGTTACATATGGATCTATTTGGTCCAGTAACACCTGTGAGCACTAATGGCAGGAAATACACACTTGTGGTAGTTGACGACTACTCTAGATACACATGGGTCATATTCTTACTCAGTAAGAAAGAGACTCAGACAAAACTGCCTGAACTACTGAAAAGACTCAGTACTGAAAAGAATCTGAGTGTGGTTAAAATCATATCAGATAAAGGAACTGAATTTATCAACCATATTATATCTGATTATTGTGCAGCAAATGGAATAGCTCATGAAACATCAGCTGTAAGGACCCCACAACATAATGGTGTCGCTGAAAGAAGAAATAGGACTCTGAAAGAAGCTGCAAGAACAATGATTGTTGAAGCTGATATTCCTAAGAGATTTTGGGCTGAAGCTATCAACACTGCATCTACTCTCAGAACAGATCCATGCTGACCAAGAATCAAGGAAAAACTCCATATGAACTGTGGAATGAAAGGAAGCCTCTTGTTTCTTTCTTTCGTGTGTTTGGTTGCAAGTGTTTCATACACAATAATGGTAAAGATCAGTTGAAAACTTTTGATGGCAAAGCCGATGAAGGGATAGTTTTAGGATACTCTGAAGTCAGTAAAGCCTTCAGAGTTTACAACTGTAGGACTCTTATTGTGGAAGAAACACCTCATGTTGTTTTTGATGAATTTATTTGTGTTCAGAAGAAATAGGAACATGACTCGGGAGAACTGACCAAGAGAATCACCAGACCCAGCCTGAAAAAGAATGATAAAACATCATCTGAACCTGAAAAGAAGAAGTCAGTCACTTTCTATGAATGGAGTGAATCAGACTCAGACAAAGAAGGTCAGGATGAAAAAACTCAGGATGATGAGACTCAGGATGGAAATTCTCCATTGAAGGAAAACCAACGCACTGAAGATGACCAATCTGAACATATACCAATTTAGACTCAGGTATGTAATGCCGATGAAGATGTGGTCACAGCTGAGGCAAACTCTGAATCTATCAACCAAGGGGGAACAATGTCTCTGACAATGTTCTGAATAGAATTTCCCCTGAGGAAGATGATTCCCTTTCTCCTTTTCTGGTGTTCCCTGAATTTGATGAACTGTCTGAACCTAACATTTCTGATGTTGAGGATACTACTGAAGGGGGAATATCTAGGAGAAAATGGTTGGATAGTCATCCTACAAGTCAGATTGTGGGTGATCTATCAGAAGGAGTTAAAACAAGAAGGTTCCATGGAGAAAGTGCTTTATTCTGTTGTTTCTTATTTGAAAAGGAACTAACTGAGATTGATGAAGCTCTTCAAGATTCAAACTGGATTGTTGCTATGCAAGAAGAGTTGAATCAGTTCACAAGGAATGAAGTTTGGGAACTAGTGGATTTACCCCAGAGACACAATGTGATTGGAACTAAGTGGGTGTTAAAGAATAAGAGAGATGAGAACAACAAAATTGTAAGAAACAAGGCAAGGCAAGTTGCACAAGGTTATTCCCAAGAAGAACGCTTGGACTATGATGAAACCTTTGCACCTATTGCAAGACTAGAAGCCATCAGATTGTTTCTTGCTTATGCTACCCACATGAAATTCACAGTCTATCAAATGGATGTGAAAAGTTCATTTCTGAATGGTGTGCTTAAGGAAGAGGTTTATGTGGAACAACCTCCTGGTTTCAGACAAAATAACCAAGTTTACAGGCTCAGGAAAACCTTGTATGGTCTTAAGCAAGCACCTAGAGCATGGTATGATACTCTTTCTCAATTTCTTACTAACCATGGTTTTATCAAAGGAACAGTTGATAGAACTTTGTTCAGGATAGAAGATGGGAATGATATCTTACTTGTTCAGATTTATGTGGATGACATCATATTTGGATCACCAAACCACCAGATGTGTGAAAAGTTTTCTACTCTGATGAAAGGAAAGTTTGAGATGTCTATGATGGGGTAGATGAATTTCTTTCTAGGACTTCAGGTGAAACAAACTAAGGAAGGAATTTTCATCAATCAAGCAAAATACACCAGAGATCTGATTGCAAAGTATGGTGTACAGAATTGCAATGCAGTTAGAATTCCCATGAATACTAACTACAAGATGGATCCTGATCCTGAAGGCAAATCAGTAAATCACACTGATTATAGAGGGATCATTGGATCATTGCTATATCTCACTACAAGCAGGCCTGATATAACATTTGCTGTTGGGATATGTGCAAGATACCAAGCTAATCCTAAGGCTAGTCATATGGAGGCTGCCAAAAAGATTCTGAAATATCTCAAAGGCACTGTGAATAGAGGATTATGGTATCCAGTTGAAGATAACCTTGAATTAACTGGTTATTCAGATGCTGATTATGGAGGATGTAGAATTGATAGGAAGTCTACCACTGGAACCTGTCAATTTCTTGGAAGTAAACTGATATCATGGTTTTCAAAGAAACAGACCTCAGTAGCAACTAGTACTACTAAAGCTGAATACATGGCTGCAGGAAGCTGTTGTGCACAGATTCTTGGCTCAGACAACAATTGAGGGATTATAAGATTATAGCCAATGAAGTACCTATATTTTGTGATAATAATAGTGCAATTGCTATTACACAAAATCCAGTATTGCACACCAGATGTAAGCATGTTGATATCAGACATCACTTCATTAGAGATCATGTTGAGAAAAAGGACATCAGAATGGAGAAAATTCATACTGATAAACAAAAGGCTGATATCTTGACTAAACCTTTGGCTGAATCAAGATTTCAGGAACTATCAGTAGAATTAGGGATGTTGGATCCAGGTGAATGAATTTCACTAAGGGAGAAGTCTTTCAAAGTGCATGTAGTTATTCAGGGAAATAACTCAGGACAAAATTCTCTCAGGATGAAAACTGAGACTCAGGACGAAATTTTGTCAGGATCAATATTCAGTAAGGTTTATGTATTCAAATAATCATGAAGTTATATTGATACATGCATTAAATTCAGTAGCATTTATTATGCAAGGGATGACTCAGTAATCATTTGGAATTAATAACCAAAGACCTGAACTTTTAAAGAGGGAATGTTTTGACTTGAAAAGACGAACAGTCGCCTCGATTTCCGAGAATCATCCATTTGTCAACCTATAAACTGCTACTTGCCTATTGTCCAGAAAATTAGCCAAATATAGCCATACTCTCAAATGAATTTCTCCTCAAAATCTGGTTAAATCTCAATCATTCATTATATTTTCGAGATTTAATCACAACCATTGATCTTTATTTCACATACCATATATAAGCCAAGATTTGAGACTTCAATCGTTTATTTCTCACATTTAAACGATCAAAATTCCCAAAACCCTTAAATCTTCAAATCTTCAAAACCTCAAAATTCCAAACCCTCAAATATTCTACCCAGAAATCATCTTGAAAATGGAATTCCCAAGCTATGCCATGATCAAAAATCTTGCGGAGATTGAGAAGCCCTACTTCGAGCATGTGGTGGCAATGATCGAAAACAAAGCTACGCAGGTTGAGGAAGAGGCACTCAATATGCTGTGAATGGCTAAGTTATCTCATCTGGTAAGTAATATGCCAGAAAATGAACTTTCATTAGAAGTATTGCAATTTATTGTGAATCTACGAGAAGGTGAAAGAGGTTCACTTGTGTCACAACTGAGTTTTGGATCATATGCGAAATCCAAGGCAGGGGCAATTTGCACCAAAGAGGTGAAATTATCTCTTGATGATATTAATGTCATTTTTGAGCTTAATAGCCATGGAGAAGATCCAGCTCAATACATGTCCGGAAAAGAGCAGGAAATTCTTGACCGATTTGCAGAATCAAAAGTGGAGTTGAAAGGAGCTCTGCACAAGCGGTGCTTGAAGCCGAAGTATCGAGTGTTGATTGACATTGTGGAGAAGTGTTTGATGAGCACTTATGGAAGTCTGGAGCAGGTGAGCCGGAATAAGTTGAGACTCATGGCTGCGATAGAGGATTCAGCCTCTATGGCGAATAACTGATCTATAAAGAGAAAAAGAAAAAAACTGTTGGGAGATGAATTTTAATAAAGATTTATGATTTTGATTAGATCCCAAAACCCCTGAGTATGACATGTTCAGAATGATCTTGATAGTTGAGTCAGGATTTAGTTTTAGAATTGTCAGGATGTTATCTGCGCAGAATATATAGTCGTGAGATATAGTTCGGAGATAGTTCTCAAGACTCGAGAGGATCTTGAGTAATCAAGACTCAAATCAAGACTCAAAGCGTGAAGACTCAAAAAGACATCGGTCCAAGATAAACTACAAAGATTCGAAGACCACAAGACTCGTAAGACTCAAGACACAAAGATCAAGACCGAGAAATCAAGATCAAGAATATCAAGGCATGCTTATTCTTGATGACTCAAGAAGGCATCAATGCTCAGTATGAACCTGAATGTTCCGAGGCACTGAATATATCTATCTGAAGGATGCAATACTGAGAAGATCGCGATTCCTTAGAAAGTTAGATATATGTCAAGACATTCAAATGCAGACAAAAGGAACTAAGTCAGAAGTGTTGTTAAGGTTATATCAAACTCAGAGTTTGTAACCAAAAAGAGCCGCTGAAGGTGTCTACCTTTAATCGGAGACAAAAAGTCAAAAAGAGGAAGACAACATCGTACCATCATCGACATCGACAAAGGATGTGTCTCTCAAAAAGATGTCGATGTGTACAAAAGTTCCAGACTGCAAAAAAGTGAAGATCGGCTACATGAAAGGCTATTGCCTAAAACGTGTTAGGGAGTTTCAAACCCTAAATATAGCCGTTTCTCACACACCATAAGAGGGAACTCACGAAGCTATCTCTCCAACGGATAGTTTTCAAAAGTGACCTTGGTGTATGCCTATAAATACTAGTGACCCTCTACATTGTAAGGTTACGGGAAATTTATACTCAACTTAAGAGCTCATACTTATTCTTGCAAAAGCTAAAGCACTCGAAAAACTTAGAATTTCCCAAGTGCTTCGATATTGAAGAGAGCTCACTATACTAAGCCTAGCTTGATAAGAATTATCCAAAGCTTAGTCGAGATATCCTAACCCTTTGCATTGCGCTTTATTGTAAAGGATATCTCATCCTAGTTGGAAACCAACCAAGAAACCCCAAAACCCTTGAGAAGGTAGTTGGAGTGTGTTTGTTGGTGAGAAGAGTTGTAAAGAGTTAGTAAACTACGTGGAGTAGTCGAAAAACTCTAGAGGAGAAGTTAGTAAGCTCTGAGGGGTAGTCCAAAGCTTGTGTGTGATTGAGTAAGTAAACTACGGAGTAGTCGTCGAAGCTCAAGGTCGGGGTTGAGTAAGTAAACTACGTGGAGTAGTCGAAAAAACTCAGTACGAGTTGAGTAAGTAAACTACGAGGTAGTCGTAAAGCTCGAAGTTGATAGTGAATTTCTCTCAAGAGTCGTGAGAGTGGGCGTGGAGCTTGAGTCTCGAACCACTATAATTGTTGTGTTCTTTATTGCTTTCCTTATCTGTATTAACTTTATTTGCATTGACCGATTTTGAAAGCATAATTTTCAGCGATATTCGGTTGGAATCAATCCATTTGAAGTTGCATGTAATTGAATCACAATCTTAATCACTATTTCATAAAGGGAAGGTTTTCAAAGAAAGCTTAAAACGAGTATAAACTAAAGGGCCAACTATTCAAGACGATCGAGTAGCTAGAACAGATAGTTACCAAACCGAACTCTCTTACGAGGATTCAAGAAGTTAGTTATCCGATCCAAGCAACTTCAGGATCTCTCGACACTCGGGATCTTTGACACTTTCGCCTCAAGCAAAAGGCCATGGTTGCGGAAGAAGAACACTCGAGGAGGGATCTAGCTCTTCGATGAGATATTCTCGACGTGAAAGTGATGACATCCGCCGATGGCCATTGAGGAGGTAAACTCTTCTTTCTCTGTTGTTGCTCCTACACTAGCACAAGAGTTTTCAAGTTCCACCGAAAAAGATCATTTTGACCGATGGATTCTTTCGAGAATCGATGAAGGACTATCTTTGCTTTTGCAAGGATCGCTAAATCAAACTCAAGAGCGCAGAATTAAGGAATCGAAAAGTCGAAAGTCTATAATGGAAAGACTCTAGCAATATTGAAGTCACTTCTCAATTAATGGGAGCTACTGATGAACTGGATGTTCTGAAAGTACAACTCTCAGAGAAAGAGAAGTTGATAATGTCCTTAATCGAAAAAGCTAGAGAAATCCACCAAGAGATTCAAATAATCGTAACTAAGTTCAATGACCTCTCCGAGAAGCATAAAAACTCTACTGAATCGGTGAGGATAGTGCATGTAAGAAGTTAACTCTATTGAATAATGCATCTAATGTAATAGATGAAATTCGAGTTACCAGAGATCTGTGACTATAAAATCTGGATTAGGATACATTCCAGGGGGAACCTCACAAGGTCATCTAAATGCTGCGTCAAGTAGCAAGAAGACTATATTTGTAAAACCCAAAGGCACCTACACTTCAAACCAAGTAATGCCCAAGGTTGTAGACAAGGGAAAAGGACTATGGTCTCAAAAAACCGAATGATCGGGTTAGAAAGCCCAAACCTCGGTGAAGGCAAGAAAACTGGCGATCGCCATTGAAAGTTTCAACAAAGTACTTCAAAGCCTCGGGCTAAGAATGCAAAACTGAAAGGCTCCACATCAACCATCGAGGGAATCCTCGGATGAGAAACACTCAAAGAGAGACATTCTCAATCAAGAGACCAAGTCCTCGGTTATCTTTGAAGACCCAAATTTCAAAGATGCATAACCCAACCCCACTTCGCCTAAGGGAAAAGGTTATCTGAACCCGAGTCATCAAAGATTTAGACTGGCTGCACAAAAGCCTAAGCATTTGAATAGAAGGCCTGAACCAAAGAAGAATTCAAAGGCACATGTTCATGCTAAAGCTAGCACACATATACAGAAAACTGCTAAGGCACCCGAGTAGTGGATGTATATGTTGATGTTTATGGAAGACAAATTAGCCACTCTAAAGTGATTAGAGTTGTCAAGGTGATTTGGATTCCGAAAGGTACTGACTAACCTCGTGGGACCCTACACAAATTGGGTACCTAAGAATTGATCTGTTTTTCGGGGAGGAAAACAAGGGCACTAAGTCGATGAAAGATCACATGGCAATCGATGAGCGAGAGATGAAAAAAAGCTCCCCGATGTATGGTATCTTGGCGGTGGATGCTCAAGACATATGACATGATTCAAGAAGATGCTCAGTGGCTATGTTGAACAAAGAGGCCCACAGATCACTTTTGGAGATAACTCCAAGGGACAAACTGAAGGATATGGAACTTTGGAAGTCGACTCAGTTCATATCCATGGTGTTTCATATGTATCCGGATTGAAGCATAACTTGCTCTCAATTAGCCAATTTCGTGATAAGGGGTTTCAATGTTGAGTTCTCCAAGAACTTATGTTTTGTGAAAGATGATACATCACGTAAAGTATTCTTGACCGGGTACAAGAAAAGGAATGTGTATCTTGGATTGGAGTTCAACTCCTAAAGATACATGTTTAGTTGCTAAAAGTTCCACAGATACCCGATTGGCTATGGCATAAAAGAATGAATCACTGAATTTTAAAAACCCCTGAACAAGCTTGCAAGATTAGCTCTTGTAAGAGGGTTGCCTAATGAAGTGTTCAAGAAGGAACACATTTGTGATGCGTGCGAAAAAGGAAAACAAGTCAAAGCATCATTTAAAAAGCAAAGTAGAAGTTTCTCTTTGAGAGAATACTTCACTTTTGCATATGGATCTATTTGGTCCTATAACACCGTGAGCACTAATGGCGGGAAATACACATTGGTAGTAGTTGATGACTACTCAAGATATACTTGGGTCATATTCTTACTCAAGAAGAAAGAGACTCGAGATAAAGTCTGCCATAGTTCTTGAAAAGGCTCAAGATTGAGAAAAATCGAGTGTGGTCAAAATCGATCCGATAAAGGAACCAATTTATAAATCATATCATTTCGATTATTGTGCAAAGAAATGGAATTCTACATGAAACATCAAATTGCAAGGACCCCTCAACAAAATGGTGTTCTTTGAAAGAAGGAAATGAACTCTAAAAAAAAAGTTCTAAGGACAATGATAAACGTCGATATTCCTAAAAGATTTTTGGGTTTTGAAAACATCAATCTTGCATGCTACTTTCGTAATAGATCCATCTTGACACAAAAAGTCAAGGCAAAACGCCTTTATGAGCTTTGGAATGAAAGGAAGCCTCTTGTTTCTTTCTTTCGTGTGTTTGGTTGCAAGTGTTTCATACACAATAATGGTAAAGATCAGGTTAGTGAAAACATTTGATAGTAAAGTTCGATGAAGGAATACTTTAGGATATTCGAAGTCAAGAAAGCCTTCGAGTTTACAAATCAGAGGACTCTTATTGTGGAGGAAACACCTCATGTTGTTTTTTTGATGAATCTGCTTGTGTTCGTAAGAAACAAGAACATGATGCAAATGAACCCACTAAGAGGATCACCAGATTAAGCTGAAAATGAAAAAGATAAATCATCCAATCGAACTCGAAAAGAAGAAGTCACCACTATCTAAGATTGGAGTGACTCGCACTCGAATAAAGAAGTTCGGGATGGAAATCGTGATGGTGAGACCCAGAAAAAACCAACACTCCAAAGGTGACCAATCTGAATGCAGACCCGGTTAGGACTCAGTGCACGTGATGCCAATGAAGATGTGGTCACAATGAGGCAAATTCAATCTATCAACCAAAGGGGAACAAATGTCTCTGACAATGTTCTGAATAGAATTTCCCCTGAGGAAGATGATTCTCTTTCTCCTGTTTTGTTGTTCCCTGAGTTTGGTGATTTAACTAAACCTAACATTTCAAATGTTGAGGATACCATTGAAGGGGGAACATCAAGAAGGAAATGGTTATATAGTCATCCTACAAGTCAGATTGTGGGTGATCTAACTGAAGGTGTTAAGACTAGAAGATTCCATGGAGAGAGTGCACTATTCTGCTGCTTCCTATCAGAGAAAGAACCTACTGAGATTGGTGAAGCTCTACAAGATTCTCACTGGATTACTGCCATGCAAGATGAGCTGAATCAATTCTCGAGGAATGAAGTATGGGAGCTAGTAGATAGACCAGAAAGGCACAATGTCATTGGAACCAAGTGGGTTTTCAAGAACAAAAGAGATGAAAACAACAACATTGTGAGAAACAAGGCAAGACTAGTTGCACAAGGTTATTCCCAAGAAGAAGGCTTGGATTATGATGAAACCTTTGCACATGTTGCAAGACTAGAAGCCATCAGATTGTTTCTTGCATATGCGCCCACATGAAGTTCACACATACTATCGGATGGATGTGAAAAGTGCATTTCAACGACGTGCTTAAAGAAGAGGTTTATGTGGAACAACCTCCGTTTCAAAGCAGAATGACCAAGTTTACAGGCTCAGAAAAGCTTTGTATGGTCTTAAGCAAGCACCCAGAGCATGGTATGATACTCTTTCTCAGTTTCCTTCTTGACCATGGTTTTGTCAAAGGAACTGTTGATAGAACTCGTTCAGGATAGAGGATGGGAAAGATATCTTACTAGTTCAGATATATGTTGATGACATCATTTTGGATCTCCAAACCATCAGCTGTGTGAAAAGTTTTCAACACTGATGAAAGGTAAGTTTGAGATGTCAATGATGGGAGAGATGAATTTCTTTCTAGGACTTCAAGTGAAACAATCAAAGGAAGGAATATTCATCAACCAGGCAAAGTACACCAGAGATCTGATTGCCAAATATGGTGTACAGACCGCAATACGCTTAGATTCCCATGAATACTAACTACAAGATGGATCCTCGATTACAAGGCAAATCAAGAAGTCATAATCGATTATAGAGGAATCATTGATCATTGCTCTATCTCTCAAAGCAAGTAGGCCGGATATAACATTTGCTGTTGGGATATGTGCAAGATACCAAGCTAATCCTAAGGCTAGTCACATGGAGGCTGCCAAAAAGATACTAAAATATCTTAAAGGAACAGTGAATAGAGGATTATGGTATCCAGTTGATGATAACCTTGAATTAACTGGTTATTCGGGATGTCGATTATGGAGGATGCGAGATTGACAGAAGTCCACTTCAGAACTTGTCAATTTCTAGAAAGCAAGTCGATATCTTGGTTTTCAAGAAACAAACCTCAAAAGAGCAACAAGTACTCTTTTCGTCAATATATGGTCAGCAGGAAGTCAAGTGCACATATTCTTTAGCTCGCACAACAATTGAGGGATTATAAAGTTGTAGCCAATGAAGTACCAATATTTTGTGACAATAATAGTGCCATTCTTTATTTCACAAAATCCCAGATTGCACACCAAATGCAAGCATGTAGATATCGACATCACTTCATCGAGATCATGTTGAGAAGAAGGACATAAGGATGGAGAAAATTCATATCGATAGCAGAGAGAGGTGATATCTTGACTAAACCTTTGGTCAATCAAGATTTCAGAACTCTCGCTTGAATTAGGGATGCTTTAACCAGTGTATAGAGTAAAAATCAAAAAATTGAAGGTTTTCGGATGCATGAAGTTTTCTCGTAATCCTTCCGAAAAGCTTAGATAAAATGGAAATAATGAATCCGAGTCTCGAAAAACTCAAGAGCATACCAAACCAATTCAAGATTTTCGATATTATATCGACATTTTATCAAGGTCAAGATCAAGAAGACCGATAGAGGAAAATTGGTCCGAAGAAGTAATGACTTCATGCGATCCATTTATCGCTAAGTAAAATTCAAAGAATCATTCGCAATAAATATAAAACACCGAGGAATGTTCTTTTTTTTTGGCGGGATCGTTTTAAATTCGAATAAGGTCAATACCATTTAATGCTCGCTACATTAATGACCAATGAGGATGTTTTGGCGGCTTACTTTTTCGGAGATTGTTTGCTTCATATACCCGATTAATCGGAGATTAATCTCAAC
This sequence comes from Stenogyne calaminthoides, assembly GCA_037126765.1. Taxonomy (NCBI): domain Eukaryota; kingdom Viridiplantae; phylum Streptophyta; class Magnoliopsida; order Lamiales; family Lamiaceae; genus Stenogyne; species Stenogyne calaminthoides. The sequence continues at coordinate 24,607,783 of JBBCBC010000030.1, forward strand.
CATTGTTACTCACCTAACCAACACGATTCCCCACGATCTCAAGGCTATATAAACCCAAATCAGCCATTCAAGCCAAAATTTTATCAAACCCTTCGCTTTCCAAATCCTCTGCAATTAAAACCCCTTTTTGCCCGTAAATTCTCCAAAACCCTAAAGCTTCACTTCTTCAATCAAACTTTAAAATGGCTCCAACCCTGCTCGAGAAATTAGCGAAACCAACAAGCCGGGTAATTCGTTCGTTGTCTCACTCGAAAGCACAACCAACTCAAAGCCGTAAGAGGAGGCTCGATATGATTCGATCAAGCAAAACTCACTAACTAGTCGCAAAACCCACTGCACCAGAGTTTGCGAAAAGAGGTAATCGAATTCATCTCAGAATTTGAAGATAGATGAAGAGGGTCAGATGCATTCTAAGTTAATCAGATCACACTTAGAGCATTCATTCAAATACGTCGATTTTGAGAGGGATCAGATATAGTTCAAAAAAATCAATGATGTTTTTGAGCTCGTGATAGAGGAGAGGATCCTACGACGATATGTCGCAGAGAGAGGTGAGTACTTAGATAGGATTGCCGAGAATCTCGTTAAGTTTGAGGCGACATTCGCAAAAAAGGCACACAAGCCACAATATCGTGTTTTGATGGATATTGTGAGCAAGTGCATCATGAGTCTTGTGGGGAGTTTTGAGCAGATCAGTACCCCGAAGCTCAGATTGATGGCGGCGATAGAGGCCTCACCCACCACATATTTCAACCGGGTCAAATTCTTGATTCGAATGACGGTGAGTGAGCGTACCAAAGTTTTGAGAAAGGTTGACGGGCGATATCAATCAAAGGCAAGATCCACCATGCCACCAAAATTGCTTACATTTTGGAGATGTGCAGAGAGGAGGAGGATATCTTCGCCAATTCGACCCCATTCCCTAAGTCCAAAATTCTCCTTAAACCCATTCTTTGCAAGAAAGGTGTCATCGTGGGGAAGAGAGAAAAGAAGGTAGAATCACCTTCTGCAGCTGCTGGAAAAGAGACCCAACAAACTAGGGGGAAGGTGTTGTTGGAGGCAAAGATGGAGCAGGGAGCAAAAATGTTGAAACAGAAGCATCTTGCTCCAAAACGCAGAAGATTGGTGGTTCTCACCGATGAATATGGAAGTGATTCTGAAGAGATTCAACCTGAGGGCCAAACTGCTCAGAGTTCACCATTACAAGTGTTGGCTCAGATTATCTCCAGGACACAGGATCAGACTGAGGAGCAGGCCTTTTCTGAGGTGCTCGAGACATCGCTCAATACAAATAAAATTTCTCAGGAAATTTTCAAAGGAGCTCAGACCTCAGAGATGCCTACCTCAGATGTGCAGGCTCAGACAGAAGAGCTACCGTAGTCGATCTCAAGATGTGCAAGCTCTCGATCGACGAGCCAACTTAGATTCAAATCGAGGATATGCTAGTTCGTGCCTTTAACCCACTCGATGCAACCGAGGACCCGACCGCACAAACTTCGGGATGTCACGAGACTCGTGGAGCAGAACATTCTTGATGAGCTCCTGAGTGATCTACTTCTTGATCCCTTAGCAGAAGCTTCAAATGAACCAGAGAGCCCGAGATGGAAGAAGGGCGAGGCTGAATAAGGCGAGTGGAGGAGGAAGGGGGAATGGTTCATACTTGACCGACACCCGAGCTCACCATACCCCCGATCTACAAGATATTTTCTTCTGATATGACAAATCAGGTTCATTCTAAATCGACTCTTCCCGATGCTTGATATTGCCGCCAGAGGGGAAGACCGGTGGAATGAGGAGACAACCTTTTCTAACCGACTTCTCGTGGTTCGAAGGACAAAGCTCGTGATGAAAAACTCCGATTTTGATGAGCCGGTTCGGAGGAAGTTAGTCGAGAGAGGAGAGCAATCAAGTTGGTGCCCCAAGCAAATGGAGACAAATCTCAAGATGGAGATGGGGACCAACAGGAGATGCCGAGGAACAATCCTCGTAAGAAAAGGAGACTTCAAGGTCGATCAACTCGAATTAGTCAAAATCGATCGATGTTAAGACTCTTCGATCGAGGCGCAGCTTGGAGACCGAGCTCGTAACGGTTAAGCACGATGATCGACAAAGACAGACATGTAAGATTCCTGAGATTGATCTCACTCCCCTGATAGAGAAACTTGAGAAGGTTGAGCCAATGATGATCAAGATTGCTTTCGATGGAAGAGACGTTGGCCAATCAAGCTCAAAAGATGGATGAGTCACTCTTCGTAGCTGGTGTAAATTAAAAACACTCTAACCACCCGTGATGACCTCCATGGAAGGAAAGCCGAATGAGAAGCCGGAGGGAGTCAAGGCCGAAGTTAAGGATGAACCGGGCGAAACACCAGGAGAGTTCTGATTTCCTAGAGGTGAAACTGGCAGAAAAGAATGAGGTGCTAATCAAGTCTGGTGTTGAGGAAATGAGCTCAATGCTCATGACCAAGATGACAGAGATGTTCAAAGAAGCACTCTCTCCGCCGTTTGCCCACTTATCTCAAGAATTTTTTTGTGGCCAAGAACCATCTAAGGAGGCCGGAAGACTAACAAGATCGATAGCGAGGAGAAGTTCGGTGTGTGAGCAAAGAGCAATATCACATGGACACAAAGACTTCTAGGCTTCTTCCAAATTACTTGCCAAGAAGGGAAAAGGAAGTCAAGATCTCGAAAAGTTCATGGCACGTGCTTTGGAGAAGAAGGCTCGAAAAGATGTCAAATGTATAATCTAGCCAAAGCCTTTTTAAGAAGTCGGCTACCGAGAAGTTGAAGTTCGCCGTAGAAAAAGCCTATCTACACTGAAGTTTCTCGAGCAAGCCATGCTTGATGTTGCAAGAGAGAAACCGAAAGTGCTAGAGCAAAGGTTGGAACAAGCCCGGTTTTGTCGCTTATGAAGAGGAAAACCTTGGGCGTTGTTCAACCCGAAAGTAAACGCGCAAAGGCTTCTAAGCCAATCCAGAAAACTAATTGATGATGAAGAAACAACAACCCAGTGGGTATCTCGAGTCTCAACCTCGGAAGAAAGTCTTCAACACAAGAAATGCTCAAGACACTCCAAGAAGAACAAGCTAAGAAAGTCACCGCTTCGTCTCGTGAACGCCTGTGGATCGAAAAGAAGATAGACGAAGAGCGAAGCGAAGGAGTGATTTCAGGAAGTTTGCGTGCAAGAGGAAAGGAACATCAAAAGCACTAAAGTGGCCCCACGTTGATAAATGGATGCCTATCAAACTCAACGATATGTGGGAAGAAGTCAAGAGACCTTCTGGTTCAATTATGATGTTCTCAGGGAATGGAGAGGGGAAAGCTCAGATCAGAATGAAGCTTTCATTGAATATCTTCTTATCTTCTATCCAAAGTATCTACAGACCTGGATTAACTTTGCGGATGAAGGAGAGGTACAGATAGTAGCCCCTGGTCCATATTCCTATCCACCTCCAAGACTTGATAATGGCTTGGTGAATGAGAAGACCATTACTCAAGAGATTGCTCAGTATGCTAGTCAGTTAGGTTTAACAGGAAACAGTTCGGACATCATCAAGGAAAGAAATGAGCTGAAGAAGAGATTTTTCAGAATGTTCGACCTGGAGGTGCCCGCTGATGAAGTTGAGAATGAAGCAAACTGAAGAGCAAAAGACTGAAGAGCCGAATCAGAAGACCGAAGACTGAAGACTCAGAAGATTTTGTAATATTTAAATTTTTGTCTTTTTGATTTTGTTGATAAACTCATTGTAATATGTAATGGGATACCAATCATCAATGAAGATTTATCATTATGCTCAAAAGATAATATCTCATTATCTTATTTACATGTCTTTTATTTTGATATGCCTGAATGAATGTCTCTGAACTGATTGTATGTTGATAAGGGAAAAATTGTTTAAGTATTTAGTAATGAACTAGTAAAAGAGATTCATTACTGAAGAAATTGCTGAATGATTAAACTGTTGAGAAACTCTGAAATTGTTGAGAGATTCTCTGATTTAAGAAATTGTTGGGAGACAACCAATCTTGTAATAGGATAAACTGAAACCTGAGTATAGGTTATATGTTTGTAACAAGATAGGTTTTGGCATCATCAAAAAGGGGGAAATTGTTGGGAGATGAATTTTAATAAAGATTTATGATTTTGATTAGATCCCAAAACCCCTGAGTATGACATGTTCAGAATGATCTTGATAGTTGAGTCAGGATTCAGTTTTAGAATTGTTAGGATGTTATTTGCAGAATATATAGTCAGCAGATATAGTTCAGGATAGTTACTGAAGACTCAGTAGGATACTGAGTAACTGAAGACTCAGCGTGAAGACTCAGTACATCAGTCAGTATAAACTACAAAGATTCAGAAGACCCTGAAGACTCAGAAGACTCTGAAGACACAAAGACTGAAGACTGAGAAACTGAAGATCAAGAATACTGAAGGCACAGTAATTACTGATGACTCAGTAAGGTACTGAATGCTCAGTATGAACCTGAATGTTCTGAGGCACTGGATATATCTATCTGAAGGATGCAATACTGAGAAGATCGCGATTCCTTAGAAAGTTAGATATCTGCCAAGACATTCAAATGCAGACAAAAGGAACTAAGTCAGAAGTGTTGTTAAGGTTATATCAAACTCAAAGTTTGTAACCAAAAAGAGTCGTTGAAGGTGTCTACCTTTAATTGGAGATAAAAGTCAAAAAGAGGAAGACAACATTGTACCATACTGACACTGACAATGACAGGTCTCTGAAAAAGATGTCAGATGTACAAAAGTTCTAGACTGCAAAAAGTGAAGACCGGCTACATGAAAGACTATTGCCTAAAACATGTTAGGGAGTTTCAAACCCTAAATATAGCCGTTTCTCACACACCATAAGAGGGAACTCACGAAGCTATCTCTCCAACGGATAGTTTTCAAAAGTGACCTTGGTGTATGCCTATAAATACTGGTGACCCTCTACATTGTAAGGTTACGGGAAATTTATACGCAACTTAAGAGCTCATACTTATTCTTGCAAAAGCTAAAGCACTCGAAAAACTTAGAATTTCCCAAGTGCTTCGATATTGAAGAGAGCTCACTATACTAAGCCTAGCTTGATAAGAATTATCCAAATCTTAGTCGAGATATCCTAACCCTTTGCATTGCACTTTATTGTAAAGGATATCTCATCCTAGTTGGAAACCAACCAAGAAACCCCAAAACCCTTGAGAAGGTAGTTGGAGTGTGTTTGTTGGTGAGAAGAGTTGTAAAGAGTTAGTAAACTACGCGGAGTAGTAAGAAAACTCTAGAGGAGAAGTTAGTAAGCTACAGGGGTAGTCTGAAAGCTTGTGTGTGATTGAGTAAGTAAACTACGGAGGTAGTCAGAAAGCTCAAGGTCGGGTTGAGTAAGTAAACTACGTGGAGTAGTCAGAAAACTCAGGGCCGAGTTGAGTAAGTAAACTATGAGGTAGTCAGAAAGCTCATATGTTGATAGTGAATTTCTCTGAAGAGTCAGGGAGAGTGGACGTAGGAGCTTGAGTCTCTGAACCACTATAATTGTTGTGTTCTTTATTGCTTTCCTTATCTGTGCTTAACTACTGCATTGATTTTGAAAGCATACTTTTCACTGATATTCAGTTGGAATCAATCCACTGAAGTTGCATAAGTGAATCACAACCTAATCACTATTTCATAAAGGGAAGGTTTTCAGCAAAGCTTAAAACGAGTATAAACTAAGGGCCAACCATTCCGCACAGCTGAGTAGCTAGAACAGATAGTTACCAAACTGAACGTACTCTTCTGAGGGTTCAGTAAGTTAGTTATCTGATCCAAGCAACTCAGGATCTCTGACACTCAGGACTCAGTTGGGATTATCTGAGGTATCTGAAAGCAGCTCAGGATCACTGTCTCAGTAGACTTTGACTCAGAGCGATCTGTGCTTCTCAGAACCTAATCTTCAGGATTATCTGACCCAAGCTGACCTCAGTAAGGAAAAGTTTTAAAAACACTGAACACGTGTATTCCCCCCCCATACACGTGTAAGACTCGTTTGCACCGGGACCAACAAAAACCTAGAGCCATAAGTTCACAAGTCGAACCAGAGGCCGGGGCCCCAAAAACCTTGCTAAGGTAAAACCCTCCTTAGGGCAAAACCCTTAGTTAAGGGAAAAAGAAGACCCCTCTACAAAGCATTACCCCGCAACACAAAGGTAATCCCTACAAAAACTCAAACACGGAAATACTCACGATTCATGTCACTATACAAAACATCAATAAGAAAATCCGGGCAAGGGCCAAACCAGTCCCTAGTCAACTGAAGCTTTGAAAGATGGTTCGCTCCAGTGTTCCCCTCATGAAAAATGTGAGTAACCTTGATGGTAAGCACATGCTTTTAGTTCTCCACCTGACTCCAAAGGGCCTGCAAACGCCAAGGGACCGACGTGGGGCCTTCACGAAGAGAGCGAACAACTAACTCAGAATCAGTCTCAATCCACAAATTGAACCAACCGTGCTCAGCTGCCATCCGAATGGCGTGAAAGCAGGCAGCCAACTCCGACTCTAAGGGATAGCCCCAACCAGCCACACGAGAGAAGGCCGCGACAAAAAAACCCCGGGAATTACGAAAAAGACCCCCAATGTGCAAGCTCCAGATGAACCTAAGGCACTACCATCAATATTCACCTTATACCAACCGGGGGCAGGTGGCATCCACCTGAAACCGAGAGGGATACAGGTAGGACGACAAGATCCCCGCATATGGAGATAGCGTAAAATAGCTAACTCCCGAGAATCATTCAACATGTAGCCAACGTGAAAGCTCTCAACCTCCCGTACAAGATTGAGAAACAGAATCGTACAACCGTGAAAAGATGGGCGGACATCCTGGATTAAAGAACGCTTGCGTGTCGTCCAGATCACCCAACAATAGTGACAAAAGCAAGACGCCACACACTGGACACCTGTTTCCCGAACGAGATCCTGGTGGCCTACAAAAAAATGTCTAGAAAACCGAAACCATATTCCAAATGAATATCAAAGATACGGGTTACCTCATCATACAAATGTCGAGTGAAGGAGCAATAGGCAAAGATATGGTCAAAGTCATCTGGACCGGAAAGGCAGAGTGGGCAGACCATCGGCCCGTGGATCCCAATCAAAATAAGATCCGAACCAGTCGGGAGCTTACCCCAAATAGCACGCTAAATAGTCATCGAACGACAGGGAGGAATAAAAGGACCCCAAATCCAAGAGGCCCAACTCACAGAAAGCGTCAAATCAAGAACAAGAGAGTACATATCCTTAGCAGAAAGAGCCCCAGAAACCGAGGCAGCCCAGACCCATTTATCCCCATGAAAGGAGATCGGAGTTCGTAGAATGTCAACCACAATATCCGGGAACTGAGCAAAGAAAACCTCATCGAAATGCCAAATTCCGTCGTACAGAATATCTCCCACTGTGCAGGAAAGAGAGCCAGCGAGGCTTTCAGGGATATGGAGCCGATCAGCGATCACATAACCTAACCAGTTGTCCTTCCAGAACCGGACCGAGGAAGCCTCTTGACCAATAATCCAGCCATTGCCCTCCTCCAAATGATGAAGATGTCTACGGAAACCAGACCAGATCGAGGAAGCACGAATGTGCCATCGGGGAGTCCCATAGGAGTAGAAGTAACGATCAAAGAGTAATTTAGTGCTGTCAGAGGCATGACTCAAGATATCCCAACCGAACTTACAAAGGAAAGCCTCGTTCACCAGACGAATCAAGCGGATACCAAGGCCCCCATGACGAATCGGTGAGCCACACTTATCCAAGACACACGGACAAAGCCCTGCTTGGAGACGTTCCCAGTCCATAAGAAATTTCTCATAGCCTGCTCCACACGCTTAATTAAGGAACTGGGCCAACGGTAGACCATCATAGAGTGGACCAAAGAAGAGGCAATGACACTGTTGATCAGACAGCGTCGACCGGCAAAAGAGAGAGTAGAGCCCGTCCACCGACCAAACTTAGCAATTACGGACTCAGCAATAGATTCCAAATGAACCCTTTTTGGAGCCCCCAAGAAAATTGGAAAAGGCAAAGTGCCCACCGGGATGGACGTGTGTCGAGAGAAAGAAGAACGAACTCTAGGCTGTACCTTTGAGCTGAAGAATACCCGAGACTTGGCCGAATTATAAAGCTGACCCAAAAGGCGTCCATAAGTCTCCAAAATTGTGGCCAGACGAGAACAATTACCCATCGTTCCCCGTAAGAAAATAATAATGTCATCAGCATAGAGAAGATAACGGGGTAGACGTGGGTGCGTAAGAAGAGCACTAGAGGTCAACGAGAAGTCCAAGAAACGAGCAAGAGCATCCTCCGCTATACAGAACAAAAGAGGAGATAAAGGGTCCCCCTGGCGAACACCCCGAGTGCAGGAAAAGAAACCCCTCGGGGAACCATTAACCAAAATAGAGAGCCGAGCATAATGGAGAATAGTCTCGACCAGAGCCCCGAACTTGGCAGAGAAACCAAGATGATGAATCACCTCGAGGAGAAAAGACCAAGAAATAATGTTGAACACCTTAGCAATATCAATCTTAACGGCCATGTTGCCAGTGGGCCCATAATCCAAACAATTAATGGCATCAGAGGCCAAGGCAATGTAGGTGTGAATCCATCTACCAGGAACGAATCCAAACTGGGTCGGAACCAGGCAGGATGTAGCGATCTTCCCAAGGCGGGAAACCAGAATCTTAGTGAAGATCTTATATAAGAAATTGCCCAAGACAATAGGCCTGTAATCAGTAACCGCAGTAGCCTCAATCATTTTCGTGATCAGAGTAAGCAGGCTCGAGTTAAAACCAGGAGGGAGATAGTTATGAAGAAAAAAGTTGCGAACAACATCAACCACATCCGATCCAACAACATCCCAAGTCGAGTGATAGAAATGTCCACCAAAACCATCTGGGCCAGGGGAGCTATCGACAGACATGCTAAAGACGGCCTTATGGACCTCCAGATCATCCGGAGGGGTAGTAAGATCATAATTATTAGAGTCTGTGACCGTGGACTGAATGACGTCATCCAAAATGGAAAAATCCTGGAGAGACGGGTCGGGAGCCTAGAAAAGAGAAGTGTACACCTCTAAAACATGATCCCCGATGAGGTCGGGATCCGAAGTGAGCTGACCACCGATAAGCAAAGCAGGGATTGAATTTTGAGATTTGCGAATACCTTGAAGGCGGTGGAAGAAAGTAGAGTTACGGTCCCCATCATGCAACCATTGAAGTCGATTCTTCTGTGCCAACATAGTGTTACGGAGTAAAAGAGAAGGCAGTTGAGATCAACAGAGGCCGAGAGCTCGGCGTCAAATTTAGTGTCCGAATCACCATTAGCAACAATATCCTCCTAGATATCTTGTAGCACCTGAGATGCATGATCAATATCGACATAAACATTACTAAAAGTATCCCGATTCCAAGATTTGAGCCGGGTTTTTAAACGACGAAGCTTACGTATCACCCGAGTAATGGGATCGCCCGGAACAGGAACTCCCCATGAATCCCGAACCAGCTGAAGAAACTCCCCGTGCAGTGTCCACATTTTCTGAAAACGAAAAGGTTTGGCCAAGGCAGGAAGTGTAGTCGAAAGAGTAAGGCATAAAGGATGATGATCCGAATAGTGTCATGGAAGAACCGAAAGGTTAATAGACTACCAAATATCCAAAAAGGGCCTATTGGCAATTGCCCTGCCAAGACGCGCCATCATAAGATGTGGACGACGGGAAACCCAAGTAAACTTCGATCCCGCGGCATCAATATCCAGGCAATCGACCTCGGAGAGAAACTCCCTGAAATCAGTTGTAGGCCGAGAAGGAGTAGAGCCACTTAACCGTTCGTGGCCGCCCAAAATGACATTGAAATCCCCAATAACACAAATAGGGCCCGGGAGCAGCAGCAAATCCTCCCAAAGGAGACGATGGCGTAAGTAAGAGACACTAGCATGAACAAATCCAATCGTGTAAGACTGCGTCGTAGTAGTGACCCGGATGGCTAGGAGCTGGTCAGTGGAATAGATTACTGTCGCAAGCGGGATAAGGGAATCCCGACAGAAAACCTAAATGTTAGGACGGAGGGGGGGAGAATGAGTGTTCTCGGCCAAAAGACGAAGATCAAAGGCATGCAAGAAACGATGAGGGAGAGTAGAGAAAGTAATCGTCGGTTCAAAAATAGCCACCCATGAGGGGTTGAGGGTGCGACATAAGTTCTTCATGGAATTACGTGTGTTATCATTCCCTAGACCGCATAAATTCTAAGAGAGAACATTCATTGAGGAACCGAGGTAGAGCCGTGCGTCGGCGGCATAGGATCACATTCAGCAGCCCAAGAACCTATCTGGTGTTGTTTATGAGGGCCAGGATTGGCAATCTGGAAGTTGCGTTGGGCGGGTTCTGTAACTAAGGTGACATGCTGAGTTGCCTCCCGAAGTTTCACCCGATGTCGAGTGTTGTAGTCGCTATGGATTGGGTTTTTGGAGGCAGCTGAAGTGCCGCAACGTGTGGTAATAGTAGGAGATACGGAAATAGGGGGTTGTGCATTGGTGGCGTCCAAGAGCAGCTGTTCTTCTTCAATCAGATCCCCCGAACCAAAGTCTTCCTCACTAATGGGACCAAACCTGTTCGACGTGGAAGGGCCTTCATGAATAACCAAGGCATTGGTGACAGGTAAAGGGCCTGTAGGTTGTGTTTGACCCGGGGCATAATACTTGGGAAGTGTGAAGGTCGGCATGTACTTAAGGATATCGGGTGTAGCCGAAGGGGATTTCTGTGGGACGAGTTGCCAGCCGGCGTTAAGATCCTCAGAGTGTACAGAAGCAGGCTGAACTGAGTCGGGTGTGAGTGTAGCCGAAGGGGAGTCCCCCACCGGACCTGAATCTGTGCAAGAAAGCTGAGGGTCAGCAGCCCCGGGCTTCGGAACCCAGGTTTTCGATTGTTTTTCTTATTGTTTAACAGCAGGCCGAGGAGCAGTGGGTCTCTGTCCAGTGGTCGTACACTTACAATCAGAAGGGGAATGTCCGACCATACCACAATGCAAACAATAGCTCGGATAAGTCTCGTACCCAAGTGAAACCATAGCACAGTGTCCAGAACGTTCGTACATAATAAACTCCTCCTTTTCTTTGCGGAGATCAATTTCAACAAGCACCCTAGCATAATGGAGCATCTGCCGTGTACGGGTTCTTTCATCTACCGCTACCACAGGGCCAATAGCAGAAGCAATGGACCGAATAATAGGGTCGTAAAAATATTCAGGTGGTAGTTCATATATCCGGACCCACACATTGACAATCGGAGAATTTACCTTATAAGGATTGAACTCTGGTGTCCATCTTTGTAGCTTTATTGTGCCATACTTGAATTGCCATATCCGTCGTGATAGGATACGCTCCCGGTCTTGATTGTTTGCCAGGTGTACGTTATAAAAACCTTTTCCCAAAGGAAGGAATTACCATGGATCAGAAATTTCCCATGTAGCATTGATCGCTGTCCGAAGTTCAACCAAAGTAAGGGAGTCCACCTTGGGTTTAAGCATGACATGGACAATGAGGGAGTCGGCATGCTGCCGCACCCCTTCTTTATGAATCATGTCGTCAATATTAACCGAAAGAAAATCGCCCTTTCTGATTGGAGGTTGCCGCTCAGTATGAGTTGGACGAGGTGTGTCCGTACCCACGCCATGCAAAACATTCGAACCAAGAGCAGCAGTATAATTCATAAGAGGGGCACAAAAATACCAATAGTGGGAGAAGTAATACCAGTTTGCTGCGTAACAAGTGATGTTATGCAGCTACCCAAAGTCAGCGCAGTCCCATTGGGCGAAGGTGCCGCAGCAGTGACAATAGAATCAGTACAAATAGGATCACGCCCAGAAACTGGCAAACAAATCGAGGGACCAAGCGTTCGCCCGACCTGCAAAGAATCCAAGGAGGAGCTAGAGGAATCCACAGAAAAAGAGTGATATGGGGAAATTGAAGTGGAGGTAATACCCGTATTACTGGAATCCAGAAGAGTTCTGGTTCCGGCGTTAGTCTTGCCAAGTGGAGGAAACTCCACGACATCAGATGAAGTAGCAGCGCGGGCTGGCCGAACCTGGATGCGAGAGGCGCAAGAGCCAGACGGTAACGAAGCATAGGAGAAATCAAAGGGCCCAGTGTTAGCGACGGGCCCGATCAAAGGCGAAACCCAACCGCAATTAGGGTTTAGTGTTCCGGAAGCCACGATCATAGATGGCGGCTGAGAAACCGAATCGCGATCGTCGGTAATTGGGGGCATCACAATCGCGTTGTGTTCACCATTAGGGTGAGTGACATCATCGAGAGGCATGTGATCAGCGATGGTGCGATTGAGCGTGGCAGGCTTAGGGTTTAGGCGAGGTGTATCATCATATGTAAGGATTGAATTAATCAAGGCAGGTTGGAGAGTTTGGTAAAGAATACATGAAGGGCCGAAGCAATGTCCGGTGATGGTGAGGACGACATTAGCGGCGACGGGCGGCGCCCGCCGGTAGGGCAGACGGCAATTATAATCGCACGTAGTAGAAGGTGAAATCGCACCTAGTCAGGGAAGATAAGCTTTTGGAGGATTCAGCCTCTATGGACTTCAATTGGTTGAAGTTCTTGGTGGACTGCATTCTTCACCAGAATCAGAAGTTGAAGTTTGCAAAGGGTGCATTCACCAAGAGTGGGAAAGTCTTATTCTGGACGAAGATAAGCTTCTTAATAGAAACTTTGCCCAGAGACAACATGTTCTTGATGACTGGTGTTGAGTTTTCCTGGAATCGAGTTATGTTCAGGAAAAACAAACCACAGAAGAAAAGGCCAGTTCCTTCAGGAAGTCAAGGCTCGATGGTTCAGGAGGAACCTGGAGAACAGGATTATTCGAGCTCGGATTAGGATGATGTTGCCATTGCTAATGTTGTCCAAAAACTGACAGGACAACATCAGTAAAACAAACTAAGGCATCAGGAACTGAGGAAAGGAGGAAGAAGTCACTTGATCTTCTTCGGATAAAAAGAGAAACTGGTGAGGCAAAGAAGGCTCAGGAAGAGCAAAAGAAAAGGAAGAAAAAGAAGCTCAGAACCATCAGGGAACAAGAGTCCGGAGTAAAATCCCCTCTTGACACCCTTGCCAAAGTTGTCTCTCAGGCAACTGCGGCAGAAACCGTTCAGGAAAGCACTGAAGGTGGTGAAGAGGACGTCTTTACTGAGGTACTAGGTACCAGTATTGGCGATGACCGAATAACCCAAGAGATCTTCACAGGTTCTCAAAAACCTATTGAAGAAAGCCAAACTACTATCCTACCCTCACAACCCTCAGAGCCATACATTTCCTTTCCTTCAGAGGCTCATTCTAGCTCTGAAGAGGAGGCACCTGGTCCTGAACTCAGGAAAGGTGAGGCGGAACAAAAAGAGTGAAGGCTGAAGGCGGAAAGATTTGTGAAGGACAAATATCCAGTGTTGGAGAAATACCCTGACCTTCAGGATATGTTCTTCAGACTAAAGACCGCTATGCTGATTGTCAATCAATCATTTGCAATGATGCTCAGGATTAGCAACTTTAGGGGAGAAGAATTTTGGGCTGAGGAGGTGGTAGAGTTGGATGACTTCTCAGGACTTTGGAAGAAAAGGCTTAGGATAAAACCAGCAGAGTTTGATCAACTCGTGCTGAAGAATATAACTGAGAGAGAGCCAGCCACTCAGACAGAAGGAGGTGAAGCGAGTCAGGATAAAGATGATCAGGACAGGACTGAGGATCAGGACAAGACTAAAAAAGATACTCCTGAAAAGAAGAAGCAAGCAGCTGAATCAAGTGTCGAAGCTACACTTCAGGGGGAACAAACTCAGGATGTTCCACCCTTGCAGATAGTCACTTTCGGTCAGATAATTCAGTACCCGTTGGAGCCTTCTGTGGAAATTGTTGAAATGTCTGATTCAAGGGTGCAGACATATACTGAAATTCCCATTCTAACAATTGTTGATCTGATACCTATCCTAGAGAAGTTAATCAAGCTAGACCCCATTGTTGATCAAATTGCTAAACTCGAGCCTCTGGTGGATAAAGTGTCAAAGATTGCAGAAACACAAACGTCTCAAAGCAAGATAGTTGATTTGCTTAACACATCCATGGTGAAAGCTGATCAGGTAACTTCATTATCTACATTCATTTATAGTAAGTTTACTACGTTGAATGCTAGCATAGAAAATGCATCTAAGGGTGTGTTGGAGGAGATGGAGAAAAAACTTGTGCTGAGAACTCAGATGTTGGAGAATTTAATGAAAGCAAGAACAGAGGAATTTATCAGGACAATTGTTGAGGAAATGAGTTCATCACTCATGACCAAGATGCAGACTGTGTATGGTGGTCTTGCTGAGGATACAACAACAGGGCTAAATGTGCTGCAGAGACTTCAGGATGAGAATCTAAACATTGCTGCCGAACTTCGGTCAGTTGGACGCGAGCAGCTACACATGGACGTAACACTTTCTCAGATATTGGATAAACTATGATGCCAAAAAGGGGGAAAGTTATGATATGCTCACACAGTTGCCAGCAATTGAAGGGAGACTACTGACAAAAGAAGAAGTCATCATATCCAAAGGAAAGAGAAAACAAGCTGAAATTTCCATACATCCTGAGGCCGCTACTGAAGTTATTTAGGAACGAGCAAAGAGGCAAAGGGCTTATGAGTTAAGTAAGATGGGAGAGGCTCATGGTGTCTTGAACCCTATTCTTGAAAAATCCCAGGTGGTACTTGCTGTTGATAAGCCAATCAGAAGGAGACTGTCAGAAGAGTTCTTTGAAGCTGAGGCACATAGAAGTGAAGAATCTGAAACCGATGAACTCTTCAAAGAAGGATTTGGTGAATATGATGTGGCCTCCAAGAGACTGAATTGGGATTGACACAACTCAGTGAAGATGATTGAAGCTGAGAAGAAAAGGAAAGCTGCGGTTTCTGTGTCAGTATCAGAAATGACCAGAAAGGTCAGGGAAGATGCGAAGAGGATCAAAGGAGGATTCCAGAGATTTGTCCTAAGGAGGAGAGGCACAAAACAAAGGAAGAGGCAATGGCCCCATACTGATAAGTGGATGCCTATTAAGATGAATGATAGATGGGAGCTTGCCAAGAGAGAATTTGTGTTCAACTATGATGTGTTGCAAGTTTGGCCTCGTCCTATTGCTGACAGAGATGATGCATTTATTGCATATCTTCTGAGAAATTTCACTGCTATGTGTCAGAAATGGTTCAATCTGTTTGACACACTGGGATATCAGTTAAAAGCTCCAGGACAGATGAAGTACCTTCCAACCAAGTTCAAGAATGGGATGATCAACTTTGATTTCATCCATGCAGACTTTATAGATCAAGCCAACTATTTGGAGCTGACAGGAAATGATGCAAGGACCATTCAGGAGAGAGAGGAGCTGAAGAAAAGATGTTATGGAATGTTCAATCTCAACCCTCCAGCTGATGAGATTGAATCTGATGAAGAATGATGTATCTTTTCATTTCTTTTGTTTTTTTGTAGAGTAGGATCAACCTTGTATCCTGTACTTAACGTTCTGAATTAATGTAAACTCTACTGATGTTTTTGTTCTGAAAAGTTAATATCTCATTATCTTACTGATTCATGATTGATGGTTGCCTTTAATGTCTTTATCTTGTATAGGAATTGAAACCTGACTAGATGATAGGTTTATTTCTATTGTGTTCGCATATTTGTAACAAGATGGTTTTGGCATCATAAAAAAGGGGGAAATTGTTGGGAGATGAATTTAATAAAGAAGTTTTGATTAGATCCCAAAACCCCTGAGTATGACATATTTAAGGACATCTTGATAGTATAGGATCAGGATCAGGTTTCAATAGATGCTAGGGATCAGGATTATCTGCACCATGTATAGTCCGCAGATATAGATCAGGATTTTAGTATACTGAAGACTCAGAAGACTATGAAGAATCAGAAGATACTGAAGATCCTGAAGAATCAGAAGAATCCTGAAGATTGAAAGAATCCTGAAGATCCGAAGATCCTGAAGAATGTTTGTGTACTGATCAAAAGGATCCTGAACTAGCTATTTTTATGAAATAGTGATATGTTCATTCCTAGTACAAACAAACAGAATGTTAAACATTTGTGGACATGAAGGAACATATCATATCAAGAACAAAGAGCCGTTTGTTTGTCACTGCTTAAACAAAGATTTCAACCAATGAGGAGGCAACAACACTGTACTATACTGACACAGAAAATGACATTTCACTGAGGAATGTCAGATCTGATATCTTCCAGTTCACAGAAGTTGATGATTGGCTACTTGGCTGCATATTTCCTAAAACATGCAAGGGAGTTTTCAAACCTAAAAATAGCCGTTCATCAATAACCAGAAGAGGAAACCCTTGATGCTATCTCTTCCAACGGATAGTTTTTTCAAGAGTAACCTTTGGTGAAGTTGCCTATAAATACTAGTGACCTTCTACATTGAAAGGTTACGGGAAATTTCAGAGCAACTCAAGAGCTCATTCATATTCTTGCAAATTGAAGCACTCGAAAACCCTAGAATTTCCCAAGTGTTTCACATTGAAGAGAGCTCATTCACTAAGCCTAGATTTGATAAGTTATATCCTAAGCTTAGAGAGATATCCTAGTCATTGCTTTTGTTCTTATTGTAAAGGATATCTCACCCTAGTTGGAAAACCAACCCAAAACCCAAACCCTTTGTTAAGGTAGTTTGTGTGTGATTTGTTGGTGAGTTAGAGTTGTAAAGAGTGAGTAAGCTACAGTGAGTTAGCCAGAAAACTCTAGAGAAAAAGTTAGTAAGCTACTTGTGGTAGTCTAAAAACTTGTGTGTGTTTGAGTTAGTAAGCTGCAGTGAGTCAGCCAGAAAACTCAAGATAGAAAAGTGAGTAAGCTACAATGAGTTAGCCTGAAAGCTTTAGGAAGTGGTTAAGGAATTTCTCTGAAAATCAGAGAGAGTGGACGTAGGAGCTTGAGTCTCTGAACCACTATAATTGCTGTGTTGCTTGCTTTCTGTACTGCATTTTATATGTTGCATGTTTTTCACTGAAAGCATAATTCACTGATACTCAGTTGGAAACAATCCACCGAACTGCATTAAATTGATCACAACCTTAATCACTGTTTCATTAAAGGAAGAAGAATTTCAGCCAAGCTAAAACGAGTATAAACTTAGGGCCAACCATTCCGCACACTTGAGTAGCTAGAACAGATAGTTACCAAACTGAACTAACTCTACCGAAAGTGTTCAAAGAAGATAATTATCTCGATCCAAGCTCCTCAGATCTCTCGATAAATTCAGATCGGAGTTGGGCTAATCCAAGCTTCGAAGCTGCTCCAGATCATTGTCTCAAGAGACTTTGACTCAGTATGACCAGGCTTCTCGTGGCAAAAATATCGATAACTCCGACCTATCGACCTCGAAGAAGAAAAAAGTTTTAAAATCATCGAACACGCAGTATTCCTCCATACACGTAAGACTCAAGTAGCACCGACCAACACCGAAGTTTTATCGAGATCTTGAGAAGCTTGGATCGAGATAATTATCTTACTCGAAAACTCAAGAGAAAGTTAGTTCGGCTTTGATAACTATTTGTTCTAGCTAATCAAGAGTGCGAATGGTTGGCCCTAAGTTTATACTGCTTTTAGCTTGTCAAAAATCTCTTCCTCAAGAAAATAGTGGGTTAAGGTCAGGAATCGCTTAATGCACATTCAAAGGGATTGATTCCAACCGAGTATCGAAGAAAATATGCTTTCAAAGAAAAAACATGCAACATATATAATGCAAAGACAGAAGCAAAACAACACAAAGAATTATAGTGGTTCGTAGACTCAAGCTCCTACGCCCACTCTCTCTCCGATCTTCGAGAAAATTCCTTAACACACTTCCTAAAGCTTTCAGGCTGACTCACTGCAGCTTACTAACTTTTTCTACCTTGAGTTTTCTAGCTGACTCATTGCAGCTTACTAACTCAACACACACAAGTTTTCAGACTACCACAAATAGCTTACTAACTTCTTCTCTAGAGTTTTCCGGGTCGACTAACCCCGCAATTTTTACTCACTCTTTACAACTCTAACTCACCAACAAATCACACACACTCAAACTACCTTATCAAAGGGTTTGGGTTTGGGTTGGTTTCCAACTAGGGTGAGATATCCTTTACAATAAGAGCAAATGCAAAGGTTAGGATATCTTTACTAAGATTTGGATATATCTATCAAATCTAGGCTTAGTGTAATGAGCTCTCTCCAATGTGAAACACTTGGGAAATTCTAGGTTTTTTGAGTGCTTCAATTTGTAAGAATACGAATGAGCTCTTGAGTTACTGTAATTTCCCGTAACCTCTTAATGGTGAAGGTCACTGGTATTTATAGGCAACTTCTCCAAGGTCACTATTTGAAAAACTATCCGTTGGAGGAGATAGCTTCATGAGTTTCCTCTTCTGGGTGTTGATGAAAGACTATTTTTAGGGTTTTGAACACTCCCTTGCATGTTTTAGGCAATATGCAACCATGTAGCCAATCACCAATTTTCGCAGTCTGGAACATAGTACTACTGACCAAATTCAGTGTCCTGTCGCTTTCAGTGTCAGTAAAGTACAGTGTTGTCTTCCTCTGACTGGTTCTTGTCTTCAGTGAATGTAGACAAACAAAATGACTCTTTTTAGGTCAATCTCTCTGAATGAGACAACCTTAAACAACACTTAGACTTAGTTCCTATTGTCTGCACTTGAATATTTTGGGCAACATCTATTCTTCTGAGAATGTACATTTTCCTCAATTTTGTATGTATTCAGATAGATATTTTTTCAGTGCCTCTGACATTCAGATCTTCCTGAGTCTTCAGTTACTTACTGAGTTTTCAGTAACTTCTAAGTTTTCAGTAACTTCCGAGTCTTCAGCTCTTTAGTATCTTCAGTAACTTCTGAGTCTTCAGTTCTTCAGTATCTTCTGAGTCTTCAGTTCTTCAGTATCTTCTGAGTCTTTAGTTCTACTGAGTCTTCAGGGTCTTCAATATCTAACCTGATTTTAATACCTGCTGACTATACACGGTGCAGATATCTTCCTGAACAATTCTATACTGGAACCTGACTCAGACTATCAAGATTATCCTGAACATGTTATATTCAGGGGTTTTGGGATCTAATCAAAACTTCTTTATTAAATTCATCTCCAAACAATTTGGATGTTAGAAATTTAATCAAATCCAATATCATATATGATCCTAAATGTTGATTATAAATTGATTTATTATTTTAATTTACAAATTTGACAGAAATCATATATCAATGTATAATTAACAAGTAGTAAATATTA
Source organism: Stenogyne calaminthoides (assembly GCA_037126765.1). Taxonomy (NCBI): domain Eukaryota; kingdom Viridiplantae; phylum Streptophyta; class Magnoliopsida; order Lamiales; family Lamiaceae; genus Stenogyne; species Stenogyne calaminthoides. The sequence goes on from JBBCBC010000030.1 coordinate 24,627,139, forward strand.
TAAATAAAGGAAAGATTATCTAACTAATATCATAATATAATTCTGTAGGTCCCGAACAAGTTTCGTGAGGGCAGAAGTCTAGAGGGGAGGGGTGAATAGACTTCTGAAAACTTTTCGTGCAAGATCAGGTGTGATGGCAGGTTGCCTGATCAGAGTGCGAGTGAATCATTTTGGACTGATATCCAACTTACTGATCGCCTGATGGCAGATCAGTTCGATGTCTATCAGTTTAACTGATGTGCGGAAGCTAGTTTTAACCCGTGTGAAAAACCAGTTTTAAGAAATCAGATTCTGCAGTCTGCTTTCAATCAGATGACTAAAGTGTCAAACTGATCAGATTAGTTGCTTGATGCAGACTGATCCTAACTCAGAATATGTATGCAGTTTAAACCAAGTTGTGTGCAGTAGTGTAAAGCAGTTAAGAGCAAGTAAATACACACAAGATTTTTATAGTGGTTCGGACAACCAGTCCTACGTCCACTCTTTCCTATCACAAGGGGCACCAACTTAACCAACTGGACTTAGTTTATTGTGTTAGTCCAACACATTACAACCAACAAATGTTTTAAGAGTTCTCACTCAACCAATCCCAGAAATCAGAACTAGAAACCCTAGTCTGAAATCTTGCTAAAACAAACTTAACCTAACTTTGAGTTTGGGTAAATATTTGTTGTTTGTTCCAACTGGAATTCTATCCTAGTTTTGAGGTAGCATTAAGCTAGAGGATAAGAATTATGTGCTAAGAACTAATGGGATGAACACTTATAAAATAAACTTGAATTTTGTGTTCTTCTTGCGGAAATCTTGATATAGCTTAAGCTTGATGATAATTTCCGTGTCTTCACTCTGAAGATTAATCCCATATTTATAGACCATAGACCATGAAATCAAAGAGCCGTTGGAGAGCAATTTGAATTTCAGGCTATATTTGGTAGTATTGCAGGGTTGATTTGACGTGCTTCAGGAACGGCATGGCCGAAAGCATGTATGTTTGTCCTTTCTAGCTGTTTGACTTGCAGCGCCAAATCCCGCATTTTCAGCTCCGTTCATACGTGTTCTGATCTCATTGGTCAATAGATACTTTTGTTCAGTGTTTGGTATACCAACTAAAGTTGACATTCTTCTTGTTTGATAGTACGCATGATCTGGTGCATAAAACAGTTGACACCAGGTGAGAGTTGTCCTGATCAGTCTACGTTATAGAGTCTTCTGGTGCAAGTTGTCTTAGCTCAACTAGCAGACTCGACTGATATAGATCTCCAGGTCTTCTGGTCTTAGTCTTCTGATAGTCATCTGATCTTCAGGTATTCTGAATTTGATCTTCATGTCTTCACCTGATCATCTAACTGTTGGTCTGATCTGATTTGATCTTCTTCAAGACTTGTACATATTGAGTTCCCCCTCAATATGTGACCTATCTATTACATCAGTTGTACTATACAATAATTATCAACTGGTCACCTTAAAACTGATATCTGAAACATTAGTCAGCTAACAGGTCTGACTGGTCCTATTACACGTGTTTTGGAACTTTCATCAAAACTAAATTTCCCAACAAATTCAAAGTCGACTTTTGTTATATGTGTATATATATGTTTAGATATATCTTTTTTTAGAAAAAATGATTTACTAAACAAGCTTTTATCTATAAGATTTTCAAAATTGTTGATTATATATATATACAGTAAAAACCCCGTATAGATACTCTATATAGGAATTAACTCTCTATAATAATAAAAAATCATGGTCCCAACTCGGGACCAGTTATATTTAGGAATAAACTCCAAATTGTAATAAGACATATTTTTTCTGGTCTCGTCTTAAGGATTTATACCTCCATATAATAATAAATTACATTATATATAAAAAAATATATATCATTACAATTAAGGTGGCCTAAAATATTTACCTATGGTTAATTGTGAAACATCTCAATTTCAGTGATTTGAGTTCGTTTATCAACTTTGTGTGTCATTTGCTTGAAATAGAAAAAATGTACTAATTTTATGAAAAATATACATGTATTGAAAAAATATTTATACACATGTCAGCAATAACTATTGTTTAGTTCCTATATACATGCATATTAGTTGATACATTTATTTTATATACTTTGAAAGTGTGTCTATTTATTTTAAACAAATTCGTATTAATTAAATATATGAATTTATTAATAAATTTACATACATGTAGTTTAGTATGTATTATATTGAATGTATTATTTTTATTAAAAAATTCATTTTTTTATGTAAAACTCTATGTAAGAATAACTCCCTATAGTAATATTTTTTCCCGGTCCCGACAATATAATTGTATGAAGTTTTTACTGTATAAGGTTTGCTGTATTAATTAAAAAAAACATGTTCATATGTTTAGCTTGCTTTAACTTTTTTGTTTCACTATAGATTTTAACTAATAAGGTTTGGATTTCAATTAAGTAATTCTTGAACATTAATTAATTTTATCAATTAATATATAAAATATTTGTTGATCACATATGACACATATATATATATATATATATATATATATATATGTGTGTGTGTGTGTATTTGTGTGTGTGTGTGTGAACATCTCATAATTTGTTCTTACTTTTTAACATGAAGTATCAAAATTAATGAGGTACATAAACACCATGTAATATGCCATAAACCATATAAACTTTAATTCTACACATTAAACATTAGAGAAAAGGTTTATTTTTTCAGTTTTTAACCACTAATTACTCTTAAATGATGGTCATGGATACAAAATTTTGTGCAATATACATTTGGCTTAATACTTTCTTTATACCAATTTAAGACACATCTACATAAAATTGTTCAATTTTTAATTATCCAACATAACAAACAAGTTAATATTTTATAGGTATATGGTTATATTTTAACTTTTATATTTAATATTAATACATTCCTTCTAACATGACCTTCAATGTTTATTGATATAATCTGCACACCACATTAGTGGTTTAATCCAAGGATACATATGTTATTTAAGTCGCTTCTTTATAGTTCATTCTCTACTTTTCCTCGCTCGACGACAGCTCGGGCTCAAGTTTGTCAACTGTCTCCTCTCCTCTTTGTAATTTTGTTGATGATTTTGAATCGTCTCTCAATATAATTTTTTTTATTATTTTATTTGATGATTATGATATTTTCAATTTATTAGTTCAGATTGATTTATTGTTTCCGTTGAATTTGTTTAACAGTGTTTTAAGGTCTTTTTACAGTTTTCGGCGATAACCGCCGAATCTTTCAGAAGCATTGACGTGGTTATTCTGTTGATTTGGGTCAAGTTTGCCTGAGCCGATATTTAATGGACCTTAGTTTTTTCAGCTCACTTCTTTTGGGTTTAAACTTAAATTTGAGATTTGTAATAGATGTTAAATGTAATTGAAAAATTGTACAAAAATTTAGTAATGCGATACAGAATAATTTTTCGTATCTGTTTTGTCGTATAATATCTTGGAGTATAATGCGTTATTTTGGAATATGTATATATGAATTTTTTTTTGGGTTAGACAGACGCGCAAGGGAAAGAAATTGTTTACACATTTTGAGATGATTTTTTCTTTTACCATTGTAATAACACCTTGATTATTGTATCTCATATTTTATCTTCCAATTTGGAGGGAATATGTTACTAAGTGGATTGTAATTTTTCAAGCTAAATAAGAGAGTTGACCTCTCAATTAATATCTTATAAATTAGATATGTTTAATAGCACATCGTTTTCAATTATGATACTTTATTTGTATAACATTTAAGTTTTCTTTTATTTTTAATTATTACAAAATTATGTAGCAGATGTGCCAAATTTGAGAATGAATACACTTAATTTCATCTTTGTACAATTCTTTCTGATTTGTGTAACCATTTATGCATAAATTTGTTAAGATGTATGTTTGTTATGGGATTTTACAGGGTAGGATGGTCGATAAGATGAATGATGTGGTATTATTATATTATTTTGAGTGTACAGGGAGAATAAAAAAGGTAGATGATGAGAGTGTATAGAGAGAATAAAAAGTAGAGTAATAGCAGGTGATAAAGTATAGTAGGATTAATAGGATTTCAAAATCCTTACTTTAAGTCTTAAAATAAATGGGGATTTGAGATTGTAAAGTCCAAAGTTTGGTCGTAATAGTCGTGAAACGAACATACCTTTAAGTTTACCAAATTCAATCATTTTATCCTTGAACTAGCTAAAATAGGTTTACCAAATTCAATGTTTTAATCCTTACTTTTAACTGGCTAAAAGGGCAAAAAATTGAATTCGGTCCTTAATTTCCATCCCTGTTGATTATTTTTCCCCCTTTCCATTTTCACTTATATTTTTATTAGTTTGTTTTGCTGGATTCAATATATTATGAAAATAATTACATTTTCCTATATATTGAGATTAATAGTCAGGATTATAATAATTAGAAATTCTCTTTCTTTTTTTGCCCTTTTGTTTTCCAAGTACCTAAAAAAAACCATTTATGCACAAAAGTTTAATCAAGTGCAAGTTCTTTATCATAAGATGTCTATTTGAAACTTTTTTTAAAATATCTCAATCTGATTTTAGGCACTCAAGACTAATTACTTTGGTTCTGTCATGAAAAATGTTCATATTGTTCATCTTATTGAGTCTTCTCAGAAAGATATCTAAAACATTAAAATTGGAAAGTCTTCGGATCAACCAAGGTGGTAGAAATGAACAACTTAATAAAATTCATATAGATTTTTGTTTTTTAAATTTGCCTTTAAGATAAATATGAGACTTATACATTCTTGCAAATTCATGACACTTGATTTTAACTCTTATTGTTGAACAACCAAATATCTAGGAAGTTTCGATGAATCTTTGTACAAGTTTTTTTAAAAGACAATGTCACAGTTTGAGGTTCTTACTGGACGATGAAATTATTTGAATTTTGTCAAATTTAAGAATGGATACACTTAATTTCATCTATGCACATTCCTTTTCGATTTTTGTGATCATGTCTGTGTAGATTTATGTTTCCAATTTCAGCACATAAATTGATGTTTTCCTTTTTTTTCAATTTTGTGGTTTATTTGCCACATGGATCGGGAGATTTTAATCCTCTTGACACTAAGAAAATATTCAAGTGACACTTGGTTGGTTGTGCCATAAAAAGGAGAGTCAAGTATACGATTTGATCTCCAAAATGGATGTTGGTTAGTGTTGGTCCCGATGCAAACGAGTCTTACACGTGTATGGGGGGAATACACGTGTTCAGTGTTTTTAAAACTTTTCTTTACTGAGGTCAGCTTGGGTCAGGTTGTCCTGATGATTTAGTCCTGAGAAGCACAAATCGCCTCTGAGTCAAAGTCTCATTGAGACAAAGATCCCGAAGCCGCTTTCGAGATACCTCGATAATCCCAACCGAGTCCCGAAGTTTTTCAGAGATCCCGAGTTGCTTGGATCAGATAACTAACTTACTGAACCCTCAGAAGAGTAAGTTCAGTTTGGTAACTATCTGTTCTAGCTACTCAGATGTGCGGAATGGTTGACCCTTAGATTATACTCGTTTTAAGCTTTTGCTGAAAACCTTCCTTTAATGGAATAGTGATTAGGCTGTGATTCAATTATATGCAACTTTCAGTGGATTGATTCCAACCGAAATATCGGTGAAAATATGGTTTCAAAACAAGGTAATGCAATGGATAAAACAAGCAAAAAGCGTAAAGCAAAGAACACAAAGAAATTATAGTGGTTCGAGACTCAAGCTCCTACGCCCACTCTCCCCGATCTCTTCAGAGAAATTCACTAATCACTTCCTAAGGCTTTCTGATTACCTCTGTAGTTTACTAACCTTTCTAATTTTGAGCTTTCTGACTACCTATGTAGTTTACTAACTCAAAACTCACACAAGCTTTCTGTCTATCCAAGATAGATTACTCACTTCTTCTTCTCTAGAGCTTTACACTACCTCTGTAGTTTTACTAACTCTTTACAATTCCAATCTCACCAACAATCACACTCAAACTACCTTACAAAGGGTTTGGGGGTTTCTTGGTTGGTTTCCAACTAGGATGAGATATCCCTTACAATAAAGAACAATGCAAAGGCTAGGATATCTCGACTAAGCTTTGGATATATCTTATCAAGCTAGGCTTAGTGGAATGAGCTCTCTTCGATTTAAAGCACTGAAATTCTTGGTTTTTCGAAAGTGCTTCAACTTGCAATAATAAGTTTGAGCTCTTGAGTTGCTTACAAATTTCCCGTAACCTTACAATGTAGAAGGTCACAAGTATTTATAGGCATAAACCAAGGTCACTCTTGAAAAAACTATCCGTTGGAGAGATAGCTTCGTGAGTTTCCTCTTATGGTGTGTGAGAAACGGCTATATTTAGGTTTTGACACTCCCTAACACGTTTTAGGCAATAGCATTTCATGTGGCCGGTCTTCACTTTTTGCAGTCTGGAACTTAGTACTTCTGACATCTTTTTCAACGACTGTCGTTGTCGATTAATCGGTATGGCATGATCTTTGTCTTCCTCTTTTTGACTTTTGTCTCCAGTTAAAGGTAGACAACTCAACGGCTCTTTTTGGTTACAATCTCTGAGTGATATAACCTTAACAACACTTTGTCTTAGTTCCTTTTTATGCGCATTTGAATGTCTTGGGCAATATCTATTTTTTCTAAGGAATCGCGATCTTCTCGATGTTGCATCCTTCGGATAGAAATTTTGATGCCTCGGAACATTCGGGTTTATCTTGAGCATTGATGCATTCTTTTTGAGTCTTGATAATTCTTTTTCGCCTTGATATTCTTGATCTTCGATCTTGATCTTGATCTTTTGTCTTGAGTCTTACGAGTCTTGAGGTCTTGGCGAGTCTTGAGTCTTGAGTCTTCTGAGATATCTTGGTTCCTCTTTGAGTCTTCATCTTTGAGTCTTTAGTTCCTCGATTTCATCTTTGAGTCTTGATATCTCGATTTTATCTTGAGTCTTGATACCTCGATTTCATCTTGAGTCTTGATATCTCGATTTCTGCTTTGAGTCTTGATATCTCGATTTCTACTTTGAGTCTTGATATCTCGATTTCACCCGAGTCTTGATTTCTTTGTTTCATCTTTGAAACTTGAAACTTGATTTCATACTAAAACCCGGTTTCTTGAAACTTCTCGAGTTCTTCAGAATCTTCAGATCCTAACCCGATCTATATCTGCTGACTATACATTTTGCAGATATTATCCTGAATACTCTAAAACTGAATCCTGACTCAACTATCAAGATTATCCTGAACATGTCATACTCAGGGGTTTTGGGATCTAATCAAAATCATATCTTTATTAAATTCATCTCCCAACAATTTCCCCCTTTTTGATGATGCCAAAACCTATCTTGTTACAAACATTAACCTATACTCAGATTTCAGTTTATCCTATTACAAGATTGGTTATATCTCCCAACAATTTTCTAAACAGAGAATCTCCCAACAATTTCTTCAGTAATGAATCTCTCAAAGGATTCATCACCAAATACTTAATTTCTCAACAATTAATCTCAGAGACATCATTCAGGCATATCAAAATTAAAAGACATGTAAATAAGATAATGAGATATTATCTTTTGAGCATAAATGATAAGTTTTCATTGATGATAGGTAGACTGTTACAAGTTACAATGAATCTTATCTGAACAAAATAAAAAAGACACAAAAAAAAGATAAAGGATTACATGAATCTTCTGAGTCTTCATCTTCTGAGTCTTCATTTGCTCTTCAGCTCGGCTCTTCAGTTTGGCTCTTCAGTTCTGATCTTCCACCTCATCAGCAGGGACTTCAAGGTTGAACATTCCGTAATATCTTCTTTTCAGCGCATCTCTCTCTTTAATGATATCAGGATTGTTCCCTGTCAGACCTAACTGAGTGGCGTACTGAGTGATTTCTTGAGAAATGGCTTTCTCATTTACACAGCCATTCTCCAGCCTAGGAGGAGGGTACACGTATGGACCAGGGGCGGTTATCTGTACCTTTCCTTCATCCGCAAGATTTATCCATCCTTGAAGATATTTAGGATAGAAGGTCAGGAGATAGTCGATGAAAGCCTCATTCGGATCTGAGCTCTCCCCTCTCCATTCTCTGAGCACATCATAATAGAACCAGAAGGTTCTCTTAATTTCTTCCCATGCATCGTTGAGCTGGACTGGCATCCATTTGTTAACATGCAGCCATTTATGTGCTTTTGTGTTCCCTCTCCTCTTGCTAGCGAACTTTTTGAACCCACTCCTTCTTTTCTGCTCTTCTTCTACCTTCTTTTCTCGATCACCGTACACCGAAATAGAAGCAGCGATTTTTTGCTTGTTCAACTGGAGTGTTTTTGAGCACTTCCGGTATTGAAGACCTTCTTCTTTGGCTCAACCTCGGATTCTTCAATATCCAAAGATCAATTTTCTCGAATTGGCTTAGAAGCCTTTGCTCTTTTGCCCTCGAAGGCTCTTCCATCGCCATAGCCTTTCTCTTGATGGGCATTTCAAAGACCAACTAGGCTTGTACCAATTCTTCCTCTACCACTCAGTTTCTCTATAGCAACTTCCTGCATTGTTTCCTCTGAAACCTGAGTGTAGACCGACTTCTCCACCTTCTTGAATTTAAGCTTCTCAGTGGCTTCTATTTCCTTCATGGCTTCGGCAATGATCTTCTTTTCAGCATCCTTGACAACCTTGCCCTTCAGAGTATGTTTCAATAAAACCCTGAGATCAGCTCCAGGTCTTTCCCCCTTCTTGGAACCATACTCTAGCAGAAGCCTGGAGAGTGCTGTGTCCATATGATATTGTTCTTTACTGACACTCCGCACTTCCCCTGCCATCTGATCTTGCTCCTCCTCGAGCCTTCTGAGGTGGTTCTTCGCCACAGAGAATTCTTCAGACAGATGAGCAAATTGGCTTGAGACAGCTTCCTTGAACATGTCTGTCATCTTGGCCATGAGCATTCTCATTTCCTCAACAGCGTTCTTCACCAGCATCTCATTCTTCTCTACCAACTTTGCTTCTAGAATCTGAGTCTGCTCCTGATGCTTCTGCTTCAGCTCTGCATTAAGCTCAGCCTTGACCCCCTCCATCTTCTCTTCTAACTTTCCTTCCATGGAGGTCAGCTTGTCTGTCAGAGTATCCTGAAGCTGCACCAGTTCTGAAGAAGAACTCAAGCTATCAATCTTCTGAGCTTGGTTGGCCAATGCCTCCTCGATCTGAGAAACTTTGGTCAGGATCAGCTCAACCTTCTCCAGCTTCACTATCAACGGGGTGAGATCAATCTCAGGAGCATATCCGACCTGCTGTGCCTCCTGAGTTGGCTGTTCATCCTGAGTCTCAGTCTGAACCTGAGCTTCAGTTTGAACTGGGGCTTTAGACTCAGTCTGAGTCTGGGATTCACCCTGAGCTTGGGTGTCCACCTGAGCCTCAGTCTGCATATCAGACATTATATATTTAAAGGTAGGAACTTCAGTAATCCTGGCATAATTATTAATAGTGCCAAAAGTTACCTGAAGGCTAACTTCAGTCTGAGGGTGTTCGACAGCAGCCTGATCATCATCAGTTGAGTCTTTCTCCTTCTGAGATTGACTCTCATCATCCCCTTGTTGGTCCCCATCCTGAGATTTGTCTTTGGAGCTCGGGGCACCAACTCCAGCAATCCTCTCAGCAATCTTCCTCTTCACAAGCTCATCAAAGTCTGAGATTTTCATCCTGAGCTTGGTTTTTCTGAATCCTAAGAATTCAGTGAGAAAAGCTGTCTCCTCGTTCCACCAGTCTTCGCCTCTTAATGAAGCAATGTTGAGCATCTCCGGAAGAGTCTGGTTGAGGATGTAGACCGTTGACCTCAATTTGAAGAAGATGTCTTGGAGGTCAGGGAATGAGCTAAGCTCAGGGTAGCGGTCAAGAATGAACCGTTCCCCCTTGCTTCGCCATTCGGTCTCTTCAGCTTCACCTTTCTTGAGCATCGGGCTCTCAGGTTCAGTGGGAAACTCAGCTGAAAGATCGACTAATAGCTCATTCAGGAGCTCATCAAAATTCATCAGCTCCTGAGGCTCAGCAAACTCTGAGGTTTGGGCAGGCAGCTCCTCAGTCTGAATCTGACTTGGTTCTGAGGTCTGAGCTGGCGCCTCCTCAGTGGGAATTTCAGTTTGCTCTGAGAACTGAGCGGGCACATCCTCAGAGGGAATCTGAACATTCTTTGAGGTCTGAGCAGTTGCTTCCTCAGCAGGAATCTGTACTTGCTCTGAGGTCTGAGGTCCTTGGAAGATTTCTTGAGAGAACTTATCAGAACTAAGTGACTTCTCAAGAACCTCAGAGAAGACTTGCTCCTCAGTTTGATCCTGTGCCTTTGAGATAGCCTGAGCCAATACAAGTAAAGGCGATTTCTGAGCAGTTTGGCTCTCAGGCTGAATCTCCTCAGTCTCACTTTCCTCATCTTCATCAGTGAGAACCACCATTCTTTTGCGCTTTGGAGCAAGGGTCTTTTACTTCTTCAATTTCTCACCATGCTCCTTCTTGGCATCCAACAAAACCTTACCCCTGGTTTGTTGGCTTTCTTCAGCAGCAGCCGCAATTGGTGATTCCACCTTTTTCTCTTTCTTCCCTTTGATCGTCCTTCTTGCAGCAATGGGTTTGAACATTACTTTGGACTTAGGGAATGGAGTAGAGTTGCCGAAGATATCCTCCTCCTCTCGACACATTTCCAAAATAAAAGCTATTTTGGTGGCATGGAGGATCCTTCCTTTGATCGATATTTCTCCATCCTCCCTTTTTATGACCTTGGTTTGCTCACTAACCACCTTGATCAAATATTTCAACCAGTTGAACTCCTTGGTGGGTGAGTCCTCAATTGCCACCATAAGTCGGAGTTTGGGAGTGCTGATCTGCTCGAAGCTTCCAGATCGACTCATGATGCACTTTCCAACAATATCCATCAACACTCTGTATTTTGGCTTTAGATGCCGCTTATGTAGAGTTGCCTCAAACTTAACAGGATTCTCAGTAATCCCATCAAGATACTCTTGCTCCCGTCCCAACATATATAATGAGGGATCATTTCCCCTATCGCACAACTCAAAAACGTCATTTAAAAGCTTAGGGACAATATAAAGCTCTCGAACAAAATCCACATACTTCATTGATTGTTCAAGATGTGAAACAGAAATCTTGGACTCTATACAATCATCCTCATCTATTTCCAAATTATCGACAAACTCTATTACCTCGCGAGTATACTCCGCCTCAAGTCGATTCGTGACGAGGTTCGTCAGTTTCGCCAATCGGATTAAGTGGAGCGCCTCTTCTTCGTGCTTGGCATTGGAAGTACTTTCCAAAGAAACCACATACTCATACCATGGCTTATTTGTTTCGGCCAATCTTTCGAATATGGTATGAGCCATTTGAGATTTGAAGATTTAGGGTTTTGAAGCTTTTCTGGGTAAAACGAAGGGTTTAATAAAATTTGGCTTGAATGGCTTTCAAAGGAATATATAGTTCAAGATCGTGGGAAGTCATACCAGTTTGGTGAAAAGCAACGGTTAAGATTAATCCACGATTAATCGGGTATGCGAAAGGTCGATCTCCGAAAAGTAAGCCGCCATTTTAACCTCATTGGTGATTAAACGTAACAGAGCATTTAATGACTGTTGACCTTCTTAGGAATTTCAAAGATCCCGCCCAAAAACATTCCTCAGGTGTTTTATATTTATTGCAAATGATTACTGAGTTTCACTTAAGCAATAAACGAGTCGCATAAGTCATTACTTCCTCAGACTAATTTCCCTCTATCAGTCTTACTGAGTATTGACCTTGATAAAATGTCAGTATGATACTGAGTACTGAATGGGTTCAGTATGCTACTGAGTACTGACCTTCAGTAAATCTGAGTTTCCTGAGACTCAGTTCAGTATTTCCAATTTTATCCTAAGTTTCTCAGTAGAATTCTGAGAAAACTTCATGCATCTGAAAACCTTCAATTTTTCAGATTTTACTTTATACACCTGGATCCAACATCCCTAATTCAACTGATAGTTCCTAAAATCTTGATTCAGCCAAAGGTTTAGTCAAGATATCAGCTCTTTGCTTATCAGTATGAATTTTCTCCATCTTGATGTCCTTTTTCTCGACATGATCTCTGATGAAGTGATGTCTGATATCCACATGCTTGCATCTGGTGTGCAATACCGGATTTTGTGAAATAGCAATGGCACTATTATTGTCACAAAATATTGGTACTTCATTAGCTACAACTTTATAATCCCTTAATTGTTGTCTGAGCCAAAGAATCGAGCACAAAGAGACTTCCTGCGACCATGTATTCAACCGGTTATCTTGGTTGCTCTCGAGGTCTGTTTCTTGAAAAAACTAAGATATCACTTTCTTCCGAAATTGACAAGTTCCTGTAGTGGACTTCCTGTCAATCCTACAACATCCATAATCAGCATCTGAGTAACCAGTTAATTCAAGGTTATCATCAGCTGGATACCATAATCCTCTATTCATTGTGCCTTTAAGATACTGTTGGGAAATATGTAATTTAGTTTTGATGGAAGTTCCAAAACAGGTTGTAATAGGACCAAACCGGACACATTAGGTATTGATGACTTTGATTCGAGAATAAGATGACCAAATTAAATGTATAGATAGTCGATAAAAGATAGGTCACATATTGAGGGGGAACTCAGTATGTATAGGTCAGGTCGAAGTATCAGATGACCCAGAGAAGGTCATATGATCTGAAGACTAAGCGCAAATCAGAAGATAAGAAGTCAGAAGATCAGGTGAAGACAAGAAGACACTCAAGACTCGGAAGAACTCAAGACTCGGATGAACCTCAAGACTCGGATAACATCAAGACTCGGGATGAACTCAAGACTCGGATAACATCAAGACTCGGGATGAACTCAAGACTCGGATGAACTCAAGACTCGGATAAACTCAAGACTCAAAGATCAAACCCAAGACTCAAGACGATCAATACACTGAGGCTCGTAGACACCTCAAGATCAAAAGACACAAGACCTACTTCGCCAGAGTTCGCATATTGAAGCTAAGAAAATGTGCAACCAAAGACTCAACATGGTAGACTGATCAGTTACTTGATCAAGTCAGCTCACACCTGGTGACAATCAAAAAGATACACCAGACAAGACGAATCCTCTCCAAAAAGGAATATCAATCGTTTAACGGGCAAATTTCTGAAGTGCCACCTCGCAAAGCCAAGGAGAATGCGACACGTGCACAAAAAGAGCTGACAATACGGGATACGACGCTGCAGACAAAAACGACGCTAATCATGCCGACTGCCACGCCGAAAATCGCAGCACGTCACAATCATATCCTACAGCCTACCTAATATAACCCAAAATTCAAATTGCTCTCCAACGGCTTCTTGATTTTGAGGTCCATAAAATGGGATCGTTCTTCATTTTGAAGAAGAGGTTCAACAAGTGAAAAACGCAAGAACAAACATGGAGACATCGCAAAAGAAGCTAAAGCTACAACAAATCTCCACTCACAAGAACACTACATCTGAAGATTATTCTTAGAGTGTTCATCCCATAGTTCTTAGCAAGAAATCCTATCCACTAGCATTTTAGCTATCTAAAGCACCAGGATAGATTTCCAGTTGGAACCCTCAATCATTCTTTACCCAAACGAAAGTTAGGTCAAGTCTGTAGAGTGAGAACTCATTAAACATCTCGGCTATCCTCTTTGTAGGATATAAGTCCCGGCCGTTTACGTTGTAGAGTGGGAACTCGATAAACATCTCGCTATCCTAAAAGGATATAAGTCCCGTAGGTTAAGCTTGAGTGGGAACTCGGTAAACATCTCGGCCATCCTAAAAAGGATATAAGTCCCGTAGGTTAAAGTAGGTTAAGGTTCCCCTGTGTTAAGGGAAGAGTGGACGTAGGACGGGTTTTGTCCGAACCACTATAAAACGTCTTGTGTGCATTTACTTGCTTTCTTATCGCTTTACACAAGTCACACAACTGAGTTTAAACTGCATACATATTATAAAGTTAAAGTTCAGTCTGCACCAAGCAACTAATCTGATCAGTCTGACACTTCAGTCAACTGGTTAAAAATTGACTTAAGAATCTGATTGATAAAACTAGTTTTTCACATGGGTAAAAACAATCTTCCGCACCATTCAGTTAAACTGACAGATATCAAACTGATCTGCCCTCAGGCACTCAGTAAGATTGAACATCAGTCTAAACTGATACAGTAGCACTCTGATCGGGTAATCTGCAGTTCACACCCGATCCGCACGAAAAGTTTTGGAAGTCTATTCACCCCTCCCCTCTAGACTTCCACCCTCACAAAACCCATTCGGGACCTACAAGTGGTATCATAGCAGTGGTTCTACAGACCACTGGCTTTGAGTATCATCTATTCTTTAGGAAGAATCTTTGTGGTCATTTGAACAGATCTTGAAAAATCGTTTTTAAAAACTCATTCGTTTTCAAAATCACTCAGCATGGATAATACCTCTGGTATATATCATGATTTGCCTAAATTTTCAATTGATGAGTATGCAGATTGGGCTATATATATGTGCAACCATCTAGGATCGATAAGCGGCAGAATGATGGAAGTCATCGAACGAGGACCCATCATCATATACCACGACAACCCAGCAGTCGGAGGAGATCCAGACTTTGCCACGAGAAGTCTTGTGCGAAAAAGCCCAGCTTTGATGGATGCAGAGGAAAGAAAGTTGTTCACTCTAGACACAATCGCTAGGCATATAATCATGAAGACAATGGATAAATTCACCAAAGAGAGATAAAGTATCTCAAAACCGCAAAAGCAATGTGGGATACTCTTGTTGAGATCTGTGAAGGAAATGATCAGATCAAAGACAACCGCCTACAAGCTGAACTGGTGAAGTTCGAAAAGTTAAAGATGTTGCCCAACGAGACCATCAACGAGCTCAATGGGAGGATCACCATGTCAGTCAATAAGCTACGAGAACTTGGTAGAGAGATGTCAGACAAAGATATCAACTACAAGATCTTAAGATCTCTCACCAAGAAATGGGACATGAAAGTCACGGTAATCAAGGATTGCCAAGACATTTAAAAAATGAAGCCAAGCAGCTTGTTCCTAAGCCTTAAAGCTCACGAGTTCGATTTAATCGAAAGAGGACAAGCAGATGAAGACGAGATGCCTGCTGAAGCCTCAAC
The DNA here is from genome assembly GCA_037126765.1 of Stenogyne calaminthoides. NCBI lineage: Eukaryota > Viridiplantae > Streptophyta > Magnoliopsida > Lamiales > Lamiaceae > Stenogyne > Stenogyne calaminthoides. Next base: position 24,642,314 of record JBBCBC010000030.1, read on the forward strand.
GTCTAAATCAGTTGCGTTTAAAGCAACCAGCAGCAGATCGAAGGCCACTGAACCTGTTGGAAACATCATAAGTCAAGCAGAACAGATCGCTCTGCTTACCAATAAACTTGAAAGAACAAATACTCAACTTGGTAAGTATCGGAGATTCTACAGTGACTATCAAAGAAACAGGAGGCCAACTGACAGATCACGAGAAAGAACCAGATCTAATGATCGAAGAGATCACAGAGAAGAAAAGAAAAGAGATGATCTGACAGATGAGAGAAGAGATAACAGATCTGACAGAAGAAGTTCTGATTACTATCAGAAAGGGAAGTCACTTGACAGATCCTATAGACTGAGTGACTCACCTGGCAGAGAAAGTTCCGTAGATCGAGGATCATGCTTCAACCGCGAGAAACCATGTCACTACAAAGACCGATCGCCTGACGACTCCCTGCAGAGAAAGAGAAGAGAAACGGAACAAAAGAGAGCAACGCCTCAGAGATAGGAAAGCCCTGGTAGCTGACACATCTGGAATTGATGATTCCTATATGCCTTCTGAGGACTCTGGGTACTCATCTGTAGAAGACTTCTATCTGATAAGCAGTGCTGTTGACTTCCACGAGCATGAAGATTTGATATTCTCTTCAGATGACGACGAAGTCTGCCTAATGGCCAAGGAGGACCAATCTGAGGTAACCTCCAAACCTTCTGCTCTTTCAAATTCCACACCTGCTATTATTAGCACACCTGCTGGAGAGATTGACTTACAGCTCTACTCTGAGCAATTGGTTGATGATCTCTCTGAAGCAGTAGACACTTATACAATAGTGGAAGCTGAAAATGATAAGCTAAGGATAAAAAATAATCAGCTCATTAAAGAGAACGCTCTCAGTAAAGCTACTGAACTGAAATCTGCTGAAACTGCTCAGAAGGTAACTGAGGAACTTAACGTTCTGAAGGTTAAATCTTCTGATCAGGAGAAACAGATCAAAGATAAGCTAGCAATCAACAAACAGCAAGCTGATGATTTCAAAATCCTTCAAGCCAAATTTGATGAGCTATTCCGACTACATGAGAGTCTTAAATCTACTGAGGATAGCCTGCAGAAGAAAATAGAGGTTTTCACAAAATCATCTAAAACCGTTCAAGAAATGAACACCTATTTTCGAACGCCGACTAACAAGAAGGGAATTGGGTATGAGAAGCCTTCTACATCCTCAAAAGCCCCGTTTGATTCACTTCAGAAGGGTGTAATCAAACGAGTCTCTGACAAAGATACACTAAAAGCTAAAATTGTATCTAATAAGGGAAAAAGACATGCTGAGCAAGTAAGGCAGGTGCCTAATCAGAAAGGGAACAAAAATGGACCCCAACTAATAAAGCATCAACCGAGGAATCAACAGAAGAACCCAGTTCTTCTGAAGAGACCTCAACCTGATCAGCAGATTAGGTATCAGAAGAGACAACCCATGAGAAGGAAATCTAATCTGAGACCCAATCAAGGTCAGCTGCCTAATAAGCAAGCTATAGGTAAACTGCAAAGACCACCTATGCCAAAAAGATATGAATCTTTTGATGGTAGCAGTCGTACCTACCCTTATAATTAGAGATCTAGGGCTACTGCACCTGAGCCACACTTGATTAAAAGAAGACAAAATATAAAGAAAAATCCCAAGTCTTCTAAGTCACCCAAGGCTCACACTAATAATCATACTAATAAGAAAGCATATAAAGAGACGTATGATTATGTTGATATGTATGGGAGACTAATCAGACCTTCTAATCTTTCAGATTTTCATAGAAGTGCTCTGTTTGTGTGGATCCCTAAATCCACCACTAACCCCCCAGGACCCAATTCCAAAGGGGTACCTAAAGCTTGATTTGATTGCAGGTTCGCGTGGGACTGGCCAACAAATGAGGTGCACAAGCAACTATCTGGTACATCGATAATGGATGCTCAAGGCACATGACAGGAAGCAAACATCTCCTTAGATCTTACAAAGAACAAGAAGGCCCACGTGTACTCTTCGGTGATGACAACTTTGGTTTTACCAAGGGATTCGGAACCTTAGAATGATGATGTACAAATAATCGAGTCTCAGATGTCGAAGGATTGAAGCACAATCTACTATCAAGATTATAATTCTGCGACAACGGATTCAAAGATTGAGTTCTCGAGTTTACAAGTGTACGATAAGGAATCGAGCCACTCAACAAATCTTGCTAACTGGTTCAAGGAAAGGCACGATCTACATAGCAGATTGGAACAGTTGCCCCTAGAATACATGCTTAATTGTTAAAAGTTCTAAAAGTTTCAATTGGCTCTGGCATAAAAGATTGAGTCATCTGAACTTCAAAACTCTTAACAAGATCGCTAGAATGTCTTTGGTTGAGGACTTCCCAATGAGATATTCTCCAAAAGATCGGACATGTGCCGCATGTCGGGGAAAACAAGTAAAAGCCTCATTAAAGGGAATACCAGACCAAAGATCCAAGAGAGTATTGCAATCGCTCCATATGGATCTATTCGGACCCGATTACACCAAATATCTCGATGGGCATAAATATACTCTTGTAATCGTGAATGATTATTCCAAGTTTACTTGGGTTGTATTCTTATACAAGAAGAACGAGACAACGACTAAGATAAAATGGAGTACAAAATGAGAAGGGTGTCAAGATAGTAAAGATCGATCGATATAAAGTACAGAGTTCTGAATTCCTTTTTATTATTTTTTTGCATTGAGTTTGGTATACAACATGAAACGTCACCAAGAACGCCACAACAAAATGGAGAAAGGAACGGAGAAACAGAACTCTCAAGGAAGCCTATGCACTATGTTAAATAACATGCCACACCAAGCCGTTTTCACGGGCGTATAAATAAACACAAAGATGTCATACTCGTAATGGATGTTCTCGACTAAGACTCACTTCAAAACACCTTATGAACTGTGGAAAGACAGAAAAACCTCATGTTTCATACTTCCATGTTTTTTTTGGTGCAAATGTTTCATTCACAACAATGGGAAAAGTCAGGTTGAAGACTTTTGAGGCCAAGTCGAGATGAGGGTATATTCTTAGGATATTCCTCATCCAGCAAGGCTTTCAGAGTTTACAACAAACGAACTCTAGTTGTGGAAGAAACACCCCATGTGGTCTTTGATGAGACATCCTCTAACAAGAGAAAGTCGCCTCGTAACAAGCCGTACCCGATCAACTGCTACTTACGACACGCAGAAAATGGATCAGCTAAGCATCAAGGAGAAAGAAGCTGAACACGTAAAAGTGTACATCCCAGAACTTGATCTTGCTGATTCAACAGGTCAATCAGACCCAAAGGTACGCACAACATCAATGAAGAAGTTCATATAAATGAGATAAGATCAACCGAACCATCTGGTTCGGGGAACTTCGTTCCTATGAATGAAATTGACAGACATGATGAGTCCAACATCAGCTGAGATATGTTCTTATAAAGTGGATCATAATTCTGTACCACTCCCAATCACTAGTAATCAACTATCAGATATGGATGATGTTCTCCAAACAGACGCACATCAGAACAGAAGGACCTGGTTACCAGTCATCCAACTGATCAGATTATCGGAGACCCATCTGATAGAGTCAAAACTAGACATCAAATTGGTGAAAATGCCATATACTGTTGTTATCTGTCTATGAAGGAACCAACTACAGTAGAGGAAGCTCTACAAGACGCAAGCTGGATTCTAGCCATGCAGGAGGAGCTGGAACAGTTCGAGAGAAATTAAGTTTGGGAATCGGTGGACAGACCAACTCATCAAGACGTAATTGTCACAAAGTGGGTATTCAAGAACAAGAGAGATGAGAAAAATGTCATAACCAGGAATAAGGCAAGACTTGTTGCTAAGGGGTATTCACAATCAGAAGGAATTGATTACGATGAGACCTTTGCACCGGCCGCCGCCTTAAAGCCATTCGGGTCAAGCTTTCGCATATATGCTTCCCACAGAGGGTTCACTGTGTATCAGATGGATGTAAAGAGTGCATTCTTAAACGGGGTACTAACACAGGAAGTTTATGTCGAACAACCTCCAGGCTTTGAAAAACGCAACCAAGTGTACCGGTTAAGGAAAGCTCTTTACGGCCTGAAACAAGCTCCTCGAGCTTGGTATGATACACTCTCTCAGTTCTTGACAGATAGCGGGTTCACTAAAGGAACAGTGGATAGAACCTTGTTCAGATCTACGTGGACGACATTATCTTAGGATCTCCCAACAAAAGGTTATGTGAGAAGTTCAGCAAGTTGATGCAAGGGAAATTCGAGATGTCCATGATGGGTCATATGAATTACTTTCTGGGATTACAAGTCAAGCGAGTTCGAAGGATATTCATCTCGCCAGTGAAGTACACAAAGGAATCTCATCGCAAAGTTCGGAGTTCAACACCGCAAGGAAGCGAATTCCAATGATGACCGGATTCAAGATGGATCCGCATTTAAGATGGTCGAAAACGAATCGGAAGGAGTATAGAGCTCTAATTGATCTTTACTATACCGACCGCCCGGCAGACCGGACATTACTTTTGGCAGAGGTGTATGTGCAGTTTCAAGCAAATCCAATGCAAAGCCACCTAGAAAGCGACTAAGCCGGATTCTCAAGTATATGAAGGGGATCAAACCTCGGTTTTATTTTACCCATCGGATGACAATCTAGAGCTTAGTGGGTATTACGATTCGGACCACGGAGGTTGCGTAATCGACAGAAGTCAACCTCGTGTTCATGTCGGTTTAAGAAATAAACCGATCTCTAGGTTTTCGAAAAAGCGGACATCGATTCACGACATCTACTAACGAAGCGTAATATATGGTTGCGAGAAGTCATTGTTCCCAACCTTTCTGGCTAAGTCGGCCGGTGAGGATTACAACATCGTAGCTAAGAACGTACCTATATTATGTGACAGTAATAGTGATATTGCAATCACTCGAGAATCTGTTCTACATACAAGATGCAAGCATGTGGATGCGGACACCATTTTATCGAGAGATCATGTTGAAAAAAGAATATCGGGATGGAAAAGATCCATCTTGACAAGCGTAAAATCGATATCTTAACCAAGCCACTAGTTTGAGATCGATTCAGAGAGTTATGTAAGGAGCTAGGGCTTCTGGATCTTGGAGAAAATGCACCAGATATGGCTGAAGGATTGATCTCCAGATTCAGTTGGTTAAAAGACTAACCAAGTTTAAGTGGAATCAATTGAGTTAGGAATCTCAACTGATCAGACGACCAGACGAGGAGCCAATCTGAAGTTCAGATAGGAGCAGATCAGAAAGTCAGAAAGGTAGCCGATTTGAAGTTCAGACAAAGGGCAGATCAGTTCAAGATATATCAGATTAAGGGGGAACTGATCAGATTGGAAGATTACTTTATAAGCCGATTAAAGCTGCAGTCAACAAGCAAATCAAGAGTAAAGCTACAGATCACATAAGTCAGAAGAAAACAACACAGCAATGGAATAACAGAGTTTTTCATTGATAAAGACCCGAAGGTCAGATTTACAAGTTACAAGTGATATCATAAGATTACAAATGCTACATCTATCTTCAAGTGGTATTACAAGTACAAGAAGACCCGGAGGTCGATACATAAACCATCAGCCCTAAGACAACCCGAGGCAGGGAAAGAGAAAGAGAGTTCAAGGTATGATGCTCTCATTTTCCCTCAGACCTAGAAGAGGCGTCAGAGAGGCTTCGAGAATACTGAGCCAATCTCAAAGCTTCGGAAGGAGGAGCTAGAGAGGCTCTGAAGGATGTCCAAGCCGGAAGCCCTCAGATGTAAAATCAACAGGACTTCCAGCTGTTAAATGAGGCACAGTGCCAAAGGTTTGGTCACAAGGACCAAACAGGCACTTGTGTCGCATGCAAATATTGAGTTTGATACACTATTGTGTATATCAAACTCATGTTTTGTTTCAGACTAAGTCTGTTGATGCTAATATCGTCATCTCGATAGGCGCACAAGGTGCATACGGTTAGGAGAAGTGCCTTCTCATTTGCCTTAGCAGATCCGCCTCCATGGTGGTAAAGAAGCTTAGCATTGATCGTATGTGAAATCTTAGATGACGATGAAAGCAGTGTGAAGGAACACACAGGGTTGATCTGAGAAGCTATTTTCATTAGAAAAGGGCTAAAGGTTCCCACCGAAAGTTTCACCGGAAATAAGGAACTCATCGGAAAAGCATGAAGGATATGCTAAAGAAGATGAAATAGTTTATGATTGTGTTGTTCGCCTAACACCCCAGGCTATTTATAGAAGGAAATTAGGGGTATAAATGCAAATTTTATCTTCTCAGAAGATCTTAAGAGAAATTTGCATCGACAACGCGTTTGGAACACGCGGCTAATGGTTGGATGAGTTAACGGTGTGATTAAATCACAGCGTATCTATGTCATTATTACGGAATGTCAAATCGCACCGATTTGGGAATCAAGGCGACTTTTTGACTCCCCGAAGTTAAAGTTTTGGCGGGAGTTGACCTCAGTTAATGCGAGATTATAGAAGAAAACTGAAGGATGAAGTTTTTCAGAAAAGAGGATCAGATAAGTGGTGAAGCGTTACATGCGAAGTATCTGATTAGATAAGCGAAGATATTGTTGGGAAATGCATGGGGCAAACATCAGATAAGTCAACAAAGTACCAGATCAGATCACCGTGGTAACCGATTGATTACAATATCAATCAGTCAGATACGCTCTCTTATTTATCTCTTTCTGAATATCTTTATATGCGTTATTTATTTTAATTGATTTATTTTGCACTATTCATGACGCATGCCCTGCAAAGCTTTTAATGTGGACCTGAAAATGTATTCAAAATGTTTTTATTACGATTTTTCGAGTCCGAAAAACGAGAAGACTGTTTTTCTCAACCGTGCGATCAAAATACTTTTTGGCCGACTAATCTCAGCCATCGATTTCAAAACACGGATACTTGAGTACTTTGGAAAGATGTGCAAAAAGGTTTTCCCTCGTTTTCTACAAAATCCAAAATTTTTCTCAGAAAACCGCTTTCCACTACTTCGTCTTATCAAAATTCTAAAAAGATCACATTTTTTTAAAATTCTCTGAGAATTACCTTCGAAATCATTTGATTCTACACTTCTGATTTTAAAAATCCTTCGAATCAATTACTGGTAACTTCTTGGTTTAAATCATTTGCATGATCTAGAATTCTCTATGGTACCTAGGTTTACAAGTTGTATTTCTGTAATTTATTTGATCTAAACGCTTATTTGCAACATTGATGCTGAATTTTTTAGTTTGGATGAATTTATTGAAATATCTTACTCGAACTAAACATCAATCTGCATATCTTAGAGAAATGGCACATCTTGTTTCAAGACCGGGACAAGGGAAAAAGTACTGCAATTTTGCATCGATGAAGAAAGACATCATTGATGAAAAGTACGTCGTCTTCAACATCACCTCAGATCCGAAATCGCTGGAAATTTTGGAGTGCTTAAGAGCGTGTGGACTGGAACGATATTGCTCTACTCATCAGAACATCGTTCACACCCATGAAGCCCTGGAGTTTCTTTACAATCTGCAGAGGGATGAAGACAATGATGCTGACCTGATTTCTTCCGTTGGCGGAATGGAAGTCCGAGTGACGAATGACGATCTACAGAGGATATTCGAACTAACTCAAGGAAGCATCAATCCAGATACCTACACAATTGCTGTAGGAGAAAAGGAGTTTCTTGAAGCCGAGCTATTGAGACCTGCAAACAAGGAGAACACGACGAACGTCAAAGCCTCCTATCTGAAAAGAAAGTATCGCCTTCTTCTTGAGATCGTTCAGAAGGTGATCATGTGCTCAACTTACAGCCTTGATGCGGTCACTTCATACAAGATAAGTGTAATGGCTGCAATAATCAAGAAGGCTTCAGACATCGATTGGTTGGGTATGGTCAAAGCAAGACTTAGAAAAGACTCCAGGAAGTTCGAGCTGACCCAGAGCAATGAGGTGTGCTTATCTTTGAAGTGCTCATTCATACACAAAATCTCTATCATTCTGTCAGATAAGCTGCCACAGAATTATGAATGGAACGAGAATGGAGCGAAGATTTATCAAGCAAAGCACAAGGCCATATTGGGCAAGGATGAGTCCCTGCCTGGACAAGCTGATGAGGATCCGACTCCTTATGTGCCCAAACCCAAGGGAGAAAAGAAAGGAAAAGATAAGGCAACTGCATTGTCTAAAGTGCAGGAAAAGGCCATTCAAGAGAAGAGGATGAAGTGGAAGGATCTGGCCAAGAAACCAGATGCTCAGCTGAAACGTCAGAAGAGAGTCTCATCTCCTCTAAAAACTGCTCCAAGTTCTGCCAAGCAAGCTAGCAGAACAGAGGATCTGATGCATGAAAGATTAGACAAAGAGATAGCAGTCCGTTCTGAGCCAACTATCAGAGAAGTACGGGAAGAACAAATGATCGCAGCAGAAGGAGAGAAATCCATCAGAAGGACAAAAGTGGTGCAATCTGAGGAAGAATCACCATCTGATTCTCTGCCTCTAACCAAGATCTTCCAGAGAGCAAGATCGCCAACGCCCACTTCCAAATCACCATCACCCTCTCCTCAGAAATCATCACCTCCACCCTCTCCCCACAAAACCTTCTCTCCCTCACCCTCACCTCTCAGAACAAAATCTCCCACACCACCAATCAATGAACCCGTTCAGGAAACTGAACACCCTCTACACGCTGAAAACGAACCTGAACAACTAACATCCCAATCCCCAATCCAGTCCCAAGAACCTGAGAGAGTCGACGATCATGTGTCCATCTCTCATAATCCTTTCAACACTAGAACAGTACTTGCTTCACCTGCTCCAGAGAGCCCCATCATAAGAATAATGAAGTAACAGATCAAAGAGTATCTGCTGGATCTATGCCCTAAATTGGATCAACATCCTGGTATCCAGCAACAGATAGAAGAGATAGTGTTCTGGAGGGATATCAGACTGAAGAGCATTGAAGAACTTCTGATTCTAATGACAACTCTGGGATCGGACTTCTTTGTAGACTTAGAGTTGAAATGTCTACACAATGCTGGGATTGAAAGTGCTGTTGAATTAGCATCGGACGACAATATCCAATGGCTGATTCACGAAAGGTTCGGAATTACTGATAACAGGGAGGAAACCGTTCAACCTCCTACAGATCATGAGGGAATTGCCGATGAACCAAGAATGGGTGCTGCAGATGAGACCCAATTTGGCAAGGCTTCAACATCTGAACAGACTGCTAAAATGAGCTCTGATACCCTAGATCATCATTCTAAGAAGATTCAGGATGGGATCCAAGCTGCATTTGAAGACAAATTCACAAATACTCACAAAGAGATCCGATGAAGCGGTTTGAAGATGAGCAAGCAAAGCTAGTTGACAAGGTACGGTCACACCTTTGTTTGATGCACAATGCCATCCTTGCTTGAAGTAATGCAACTAGTATACCCTCTTCTTTGAAGCTCAAGCTCGATCCTAACAAACTCTCGGTTCAGACGTAGATGCTCAATCGAACCACGTACTTTTTGGAAAGTGTCTGGGCATCCTTGGACAAAACCAACAATCACTTGGATATGGGTTGGAAACATTTTCTAGCTTCTACAGAAAAGGCAAGACAGGAAATCGAAACTGCTCTCAGACGCTTCTACACACCTGCACCTTCTGCCACCGTCCAGATCACTCCTCTTGTTGTCGAGGAACTTAGAGAGGAGATCTCACGGCAATTAACAACTCTGAACCGCAAGATGTCCAACCTCTTTGATGCAACCAAAAAGGGGGAAGGAAAAGAGTCTGGAAAAGAGTCTGAAGGAAAAGAGAATACAGAAAAACAGACTCAAGAAAAAGAGAAGGAAGAAGAACAGACTCAGACACAGTTGGTAAAATTTTCATATCTACCAAAAACATCTGTATCTAACTTGCCGCCCATCCATCTACCGATCTCGTTGCTGAAATAAAAGAAACTGTGGAGCAACACAGTAAAGAGATCGCTGAGCAGAAAAGTACTCTTTCAGAGATTACTACCAGAGTCGACAAAATTGAAGACTTCTCTTCATCCGTTCAGAAAAGAATGGAAGCTGATGATCAGGCCAAGAGCCTTGAACTCGCTAAGAAATTAGTTGAAGAAGAAGAACAAGATGAACCCGAAAGACTACTCGAGGAGGAAGAAAGGCAAAGGCAAGATGATGAAAGCAACTGCGGAATATTAGAGACAAGGCCAGACATTCTCCACCAAAAGCCAGATGACTCCTGAACAAGTTCAAGAGCAAACAAGACAGAGAATAAGAGAGGCCGCAATTAAGAAGCAGAAGTTAGCAGAGGCAAAGGGGCTGAACATTGCCTACATCCGAAGGAAGAGGAAGACCGAAGCTGCAGCAGAGGAGATTGCATGGGAGAAAAATGCCCTTCCAGCACCTGTTAAAGGCATCCTCCGTGCACGACAAGATTTGCTTCCAGAATGGGATAAAATCAGAGGAGAATGGTTATGTGACGTCTACATCATGGAGAAGATTCCAATTCATCAAGATCGGATCAAAAATGATGATGAATTTCAAACCGGTTAGAAACAAAATATCCGATCTTCTACCGCAAGACAAAGATGATAATGAAGGCAAGATCATGTCACTCATACCAGAAGCTCCACCCTTTGAACTACTCCTTCCACCTTTGCGTCCAGACAACAAGCTAGATTCCGTTATATTCAAGAACATCTACTATGGACTAGCTGAAAAAGGAGGAATCCACAGAAAAGATGAGCTGGACAAGCTAATGCAAAGGATGTACAGGATGTTTGGCATCCCAAAGAACTACAAATGTTCAAGTACACCTGAAGAAGACAACTTGGAATCAGATGATATGTACGCTCTACACATATTCTACAATGCACACACCTATCTGAATAAAACTTTCCATCCCACTGATTCTAAGATATTCATCTCATTGTCTTCTGAGATATGTACTATTTTCATTATCTACATTTCCATTCATGGTATCTGTTTTTCTGATCAAGTTTTGTTAAGTGTTTTGGTTCCATCAAAAAGGGGGAAATTGTTGGGAAATATGTAATTTAGTTTTGATGGAAGTTCCAAAACAGGTTGTAATAGGACCAGTTAGACCTGTTAGTGGACGATGACTTTGATTCCAGAATAAGATGACCAGCTGAAATGTATAGATAGCTGATGTAAAAGATAGGTCACATATTGAGGGGGAACTCAGTATGTATAGGTCAGGTCGAAGTATCAGATGACCCAGAGAAGGTCAGATGATCTGAAGACTAAGCGCAAATCAGAAGATAAGAAGTCAGAAGATCAGGTGAAGACAAGAAGACACTGAAGACTCAGAAGAACCTGAAGACTCAGATGAACCTGAAGACTCAGATAAGATCAAGACTCGGATGAACTCGAAGACTCGATGAACCTCAAGACTCGGATGAACTCAAGACTCGATTAACATCAAGACTTCGGGATGAACTCAAGACTCGATAAACCTGAAGACTCAAAGATCAAACTCAAGACTCAAGACGATCAATACACCGAGGCTCGAGACACCAAGATCAAAAGACACAAGAAGACCTACTTTTCAGCAGAGTCTCGTGATATTGAAGCTAAGACAATGTGCAAAAAAAGACTCAACATGGTAGACCGATCGATTATTTGATCAAGTCACCACACTGTGACAATAAAAAGATACACCCGGCAAAGACGAATCCTCTCCAAAAGGAATATCAATCGCCTAACGGGCAAATTTCAAGTGCCGCTCATGAAGGGCGGAGAAAGCGACACGTGCACAAAAAGAGCTGACAATACGGGATACGACACTGCAGACAAAAATGGCCCTAATCATGCCGACGGCCACGCCGAAAATCGTAGCACGTCACAATCATATCCTACAGCCTATCTAATATAGCCCGAAATTCAAATTGCTCTCCAACGACTTTTTGATTTTGAGGTCTATAAAATGGGATCGTTCTTCATTTTGAAGAAGAGGTTCAACAAGTGAAAAACGCAAGAACAAACACGGAGACATCGCAAAAGAAGCTAAAGCTACAGCAAATCTCCACTCACAAGAACACTACATCTGAAGATTATTCTTAGAGTGTTCATCCCATAGTTCTTAGCAAGAAATCCTATCCACTAGCATTTTGGCTATCTAAAGCACCAGGATAGATTTCCAGTTGGAACCCTCAATCATTCTTTACCCAAACGAAAGTTAGGTCAAGTCTGTAGAGTGAGAACTCATTAAACATCTCGGCTATCCTCTTTGTAGGATATAAGTCCCGCTGGTTACGTTGTAGAGTGGGAACTCGATAAACATCTCGGCTATCCGGAAAAGGATATAAGTCCCGTAGGTTAAGCTTGAGTGGGAACTCGGTAAACATCTCGGCCATCCTGAAAATGATATAAGTCCCGCAGGTTAAAGTAGGTTAAGGTTCCCCTGTGTTAAGGGAAGAGTGGACGTAGGACGGGTTTTGTCCGAACCACTATAAAACGTCTTGTGTGCATTTACTTGCTTTCTTATCGCTTTACACAAGTCACACAACTGAGTTTAAACTGCATACATATTCTAAAGTTAAAGTTCAGTCTGCACCAAGAAACTAATCTGATCAGTCTGACACTTCAGTCAACTGGTTAAAAACTGACTTAAGAATCTGATTGATAAAACTAGTTTTTCACACGGGTAAAAACAATCTTCCGCACCATTCAGTTAAACTGACAGATATCAAACTGATCTGCCCTCAGGCACTCAGTAAGATTGAACATCAGTCTAAACTGATACACTAGCACTCTGATCGGGTAATCTGCAGTTCACACCTGATCCGCATGAAAAGTTTTGGAAGTCTATTCACCCCTCCCCTCTAGACTTCCACCCTCACAAAACCCGTTCTGGACCTACAAATACTTCAGTATCTTTTTGGCAGCCTCCATGTGACTAGCCTTAGGATTAACTTGGTATCTTACACATATCCCAACAGCAAATGTTATATCCGGCCTACTTGCTGTGAGATAGAGCAATGATCCAATGATTCCTCTATAATCAGTATGACTTACTGATTTGCCTTCAGAATCAGGATCCATCTTGTAGTTAGTATTCATAGGAATTCTAACTGCATTGCAATTCTGTACACCATACTTGGCAATCAGATCCCTGGTGTACTTTGCCTGGTTGATGAAGATTCCTTCCTTTGATTGTTTCACTTGAAGACTTAGAAAGAAATTCATCTCTCCCATCATTGACATCTCAAACTTGCCTTTCATCAGTGTTGAAAACTTTTCACACAGCTGATGGTTTGGAGATCCAAAAATGATGTCATCAACATATATCTGAACAAGTAAGATATCTTCCCCATCTTCTATCCTGAACAGAGTTCTATCAACAGTTCCTTTGACATAACCATGGTCAGTAAGAAACTGAGAAAGAGTATCATACCATGCTCTGGGTGCTTGCTTATGACCATACAAGGCTTTTCTGAGCCTGTAAACTTGGTCATTCTGTCTGAAACCAGGAGGTTGTTCTACATAAACCTCTTCCTTAAGCACACCGTTCAGAAATGCACTTTTCACATCCATTTGATAGACTGTGAACTTCATGTGGGAAGCATATGCAAGAAACAATCTGATGGCTTCTAGTCTTGCAACTGGTGCAAAGGTTTCATCATAATCCAAGCCTTCTTCTTGGGAATAACCTTGTGCAACTAGCCTTGCCTTGTTTCTTACAATGTTGTTGTTTTCATCTCTTTTATTCTTAAATACCCACTTGGTTCCAATGACATTGTGCCTTTCAGGTCTATCTACTAGCTCCCATACTTCATTCCTTGAGAATTGATTCAGCTCATCTTGCATAGTAGTAATCCAGTGAGAATCTTGTAGAGCTTCACCAATCTCAGTAGGCTCTTTCTCTGATAGGAAGCAGCAGAATAGTGCACTCTCACCATGGAACCTTCTTGTTTTGACACCTTCAGTTAGATCACCCACAATCTGACTTGTAGGATGACTATCTAACCATCTTCTTCTAGATGTTCCCCCTTCAACAGTATCCTCAACATTTGAAATGTTAGGTTCAGTTAATTCAATAAACTCAGGGAACAACAGAAAAGGAGAAAGGTTATCACCTTCCTCAGGGGAAATTCTATTTAGAACATTGTCAGAGACATTTGTTCCCCTTTGGTTGATAGATTCAGAATTTGCCTCAGCTGTGACCACATCTTCATTGGCATCACATACCTGAGTCTGAACTGGTGTCTGTTCAGATTGGTCAGCTTCAGTGTGTTGGTTTTCCTTCAGTGAAGACTTTCCATCCTGAGTCTCACCATCCTGAGTTCCATCCTGAACTTCTTTATCTGAGTCTGAGTCACTCCAATCATAGATGGTGACTGACTTGTTCTTTTCAGGTTCAGTGGATGTTTTGTCATTCTTTTTCAGGCTTAATCTGGTGATTCTCTTGGTCAGTTCTTCTGCATCATGTTCCTGCTTCTTCTAAACACAAGTAGATTCATCAAAAACAACATGAGGTGTTTCCTCCACAATAAGAGTCCTACAGTTGTAAACTCTGAAGGCTTTACTGACTTCAGAATATCCTAAGAATATTCCTTCATCAGCTTTACAATCAAATGTTTTCAACTGATCTTTACCATTATTGTGTATGAAACACTTGCAACCAAACACACGAAAGAAAGAAACAAGAGGCTTCCTTTCATTCCAAAGCTCATAGGGTGTTTTGCCTTGACTCTTGGTCAGCATGGATCTGTTCTGAGAATAGCATGCAGTGTTGACAGCTTCAGCCCAAAATCTTTTAGGAATATCAGCTTCAGCTATCATTGTCCTTGCAGCTTCTTTTCAGTCCTGTCCTCCTTCTTTTCTTTCAAAGAACACCATTTTGTTGAGGGGTCCTTGCGGTGATGTTTCATGAGAAATTCCATTTCTTTGCATAATAATCGATATAATATGATTTATAAATTCAGTTCCCTTGTCAGATCTGATTTTGACCACACTCAGATTTTTCTCAATACTGAGCTTTTTCAGTAATTCAGGCAACTTTATCTGAGTCTCTTTCTTACTGAGTAAGAATATGACCCAAGTATATCTTGAGTAGTCATCAACTACTACTAGTGTGTATTTCCTGCCATTGATGCTCACTGGTGTTATTGGACCAAAAAGATCCATATGCAACAACTGAAGTATTCTTTCAGTAGAAACATCTACTTTGCTTTTAAATGAAGCTCTAATTTGTTTTCCTTTTTGGCACGCATCACAAATATGTTCCTTACTGAACACTTCATTAGGCAACCCTCTCACAAGGGCTAATCTTGCAAGTTTATTCAGGGTTTTGAAATTCAGGTGATTCATTCTTTTATGCCATAACCAACTGGTATCTGTGGAACTTTTTGCAACCAAACATGTATCTTTAGGAGTTGAACTCCAATCAGCAAGATACACATTTCCTTTTCTAGTACCAGTAAGTAATACTTTCTGTGAGATATCATCTTTCACATAACATAAGTTCTTAGAGAACTCAACATTGAAACCCTTATCACAGAATTGGCTTATTGAAAGCAAGTTATGCTTCAATCCAGATACATTTGAAACACCATGGATATGAACTGAGTCGATTTCCAAAGTTCCATATCCTTCAGTCTGTCCCTTGGAGTTATCTCCAAAAGTGATCTGAGGGCTTCTTTGTTCAACATAGTCACTGAGTATCTTCTTGAATCCTGTCATATGTCTTGAGCATCCACTGTCAAGATACCATACATCAGGGGCTTTTTCATCTCTACTCATCAGTGTTATGTGATCTTCAATCAGCTCAGTGCCCTTGTTTTCCTCCTGAAAAATAGATCAATTTTTAGGTACCCAATTTGTGTAGGGTCCTACAAGGTTAGCTGTACCTTTCGGAATCCAAATCTGCCTGACAACTCTAATCACTTTAGAGTGACTGATCTGTCTTCCATAAACATCTACATACACATTTACTACTCTGGGTGCCTTAGCAGTTTCCTGTGTATGAGTGCTAGCCTTAGCATGAACATGGGCTTTTGAATTTTTATTTGGTTCAGGCCTTTTGTTCATTTGCTTTGGCTTCTGTGCAGCTGGTCTGAATCTTTGTTGACTCGGGTTCAGGTAACCTTTACCCTTAGGCAAGTGGGGTTCAGGTTGCTGTACTGAAATTTGGGTCTTTTCAAGATTATGAGGACTTGGTCTCCTTAAGTTGAGAATGTCTCTGTGAAAGTGTTTCTCTTCGAAGATTCCTCTCCGATGGTTCATCTTGATCCTTTCAGGTTTGCATTCCTAGCCTGAGGCTTTGAAGTACTTGGGTGAAATTTTCCAACTGAGTGCTCAGGTTTTCTATCCTTCACCTGAGGTTTGGGCTTTCCTACCTGATCATTCAGTTTTACTGAAACCATGGATCCTTTTCCCTTGTCTACAACCTTGGGCATTTCTTCAGTTTGAAGTGTGGGTGCCACTGGTTTTACGAAGATTGTCTTCTTGCTACTTGATGCATCATTCAAATGACCTTGTGAGGTTCCCCCTGGAATGTATCCCAATCCAGATTTTATAGTGACAGATCTCTGGTAACTCTGAATTTCATCTATTACTTTAGATGCAGTATTCAATAGAGTTAGCTTCTTCATCACTATCCTCACATTTCTGTAGAGTTTCATGCTTCTCGGAGAGGTCATTGAACTTAGTTACGATCAATTTGAATCTCTTCAAAAGGATTTCTCTAGCTTTTCAGTTAGGGTCACTATCAACTTCTCTTTCTCTGAGAGTTGTACTTTCAGAAAATCCAGTTCATCAGTATCTCCCATTAATTGAGAAGTGATTTCAGTTTTGCTAGAGTCCTTCCACTTAAGATTTTCAGCCTTCAGTTCCTTATTCTGCTCTTGAGTTTCATTTAGCAATTCTTGTAAAACAAAGATAGTCCTTCATTAGACTCTCAAAAGAATCCATCAGTCAAAATGATTTTTTCTGTTTGAACATGACAACTCTTGTGCTAGTGTAGGAGCAACAACAGAGAAAGAAGAGTTTACCTCCTCAATAGCCATCGACGGATGTCATCACTTTCACTTTGTCACGAGAATATTTCATCTGAAGAGCTAGATCCTCCTCGTAATGTTCTTCTTCTGCAACCATGGCTTTTCTGTTGGAGAACTTCTTGTCTCTTTTTGCCTGTCTTTCTCTTCTCTCCTTAGCACTCAGGTCAGGACAATCATACTGGAAGTGACCTTTCTTTTGGCAATTGTAGCATCTGTTGGCATCATCATCCCCGATCACTTTCTTCTTTGGACTTGGAGTCCTTCCTTTTGGATGAAGATCCTCGAATTTCGTGTCCTTCTTCTTCTCAGTTGATCTGTCCTTAGGTTTCTTCTGGTACCTGTGATTCCTGTAATAGTTTTTGTATTTTCCATATCGACTATTAAGTCTTTCAAACCTCCTTGCCATCAGTGCTAGCTTATCCTCAAGCTCATCTTGATTTTTAGCAAGGAGTTCTCAGACTCTCTAGTTTTACAGGTTTTATCCTTGGCCTTAAAAGCCACATTCTTACTAGATGATGAATCATCTTTGTTGTCAGCCTTTTTAGATTTCTTATCAATTACGAACTCATAGGCCTTCAGCTCAGAGAAGACTTGTTGGTATGGCATTGAATTAATGTTTTTGGTGTTTTCAATCACCACTGCATGTATATCCCATTTCTTAGAAAGACCTCTAAGAATTTTCAATGCAACTTCTCTCTGTGGATATTTCTTACCAAGTGCATTTAGATCATTCATAATGCTAGTGAATCTGACTTCCAATTTGTCTATAGATTCACCTTCATCCATTTCAAAAGTATCAAACTTTCCAATTGCAACTGAAAGTTTGTTTTCCTTGATATGATCTGTGCCTTGGCACATTACATCTAGTGTATCCCA
Organism: Stenogyne calaminthoides; assembly: GCA_037126765.1. Lineage (NCBI taxonomy): Eukaryota > Viridiplantae > Streptophyta > Magnoliopsida > Lamiales > Lamiaceae > Stenogyne > Stenogyne calaminthoides. The sequence continues at coordinate 24,660,248 of JBBCBC010000030.1, forward strand.
AATTTCTTTTGCAGTATTACAGTGAGAGATCATTCCCATCACACCATCATCAATTGTACTGTATAGTGTGTCTTTAGAAATATAGTCTAGATTGACTAACTTCCTCTCCTCGGAGCCAGCTTGGTCATCGACTTAGGAAATTCTCGCTTCTAGATAGTTTCTCTCATTTTACTTTCTCTCTCGATTCACCACAATAAACCGGAATGGCCCTTCAGAGACCACTCTCCACATAATGCTCATGTTTAGAATACAGGTGAGCTTTGTGTTGGTCCCCGCAAAAACGAAGTCTTACACGTGTATGGGGGAATACATGTGTTCAAGTTTTTTAAAACTTTTTTCTTCGAGGTCACTTTTGGGTCGATAATCCTCAAGATTAGGTTACGAGAAGCACAGATCGCTCGAGTCAAAGTCTCTTCGAGACAAAGATCCCGAAATGCTTTCAGATACCTCGGATAATCCAAATTGAGTCCCGAGTGTCAGAGATCCCGAGTTGCTTGGATCGAGATAACTAACTTATTGAACCCTTAGAAGAGTGCGCCGGTTTGGTAACTATCTGTTCTAGCTACTCAAATTATTGAAATGGTTGGCCCTTAGTTTATACTCGTTTTAAGCTTTCTTTGAAAACCTTCCCTTTATGAAATAATAGTGATTAGGCTATGATTCACTTATGAGACTTCAATGATTTGATTCCAACCTAATATCGCTGAAAAGTATGCTTTCAAAATCAAGTTAATGCAAAGAAGCTAGCACGTATAAGGAAAGCAATAAAGAACACAAAGAATTATAGTGGTTCGAGACTCAAGCTCCTACGTCCCACTCTCCCCCGACTCTTTAGAGAAATTCACTATCAACTTCGAGCTTTACACTACCTCGTGGTTTACTTACTCAACTCTACCCGAAGTTTTTTCGACTACTCTCGTAGTTTACTTTACTCAACCCGACCTTGAGCTTTACGACTACCTCCGTAGTTTACTTACTCAATCACACACAAGCTTTTCACTACCCCTGTAGCTTATTAACTTCTCCTCTAGAGTTTTCTGACTACTCTGCGTAGTTTACTAACTCTTTACAACTCTTCTCACCAACAAACACACTCCAACTACCTTCTCAAGGATTTGGGGTTTCTTGGTTGGTTTTCAACTAGGATGAGATATCCTTTACAATAAAGCGCAAATGCAAAGGGTTAGGATATCTCGACTAAGCTTTGGATAATTCTTATCAAGCTAGGCTTAGTATAGTGAGCTCTCTTCAATATCGAAGCACTTGGGAAATTCTAAGTTTTTCGAGTGCTTTAGCTTTTGCAAGAATAGGTATGAGCTCTTAAGTTGCGTATAAATTTCCCGTAACCTTACAATGTAGAGGGTCACTAGTATTTATAGGCATACACCAAGGTCACTTTTGAAAACTATCCGTTGGAGAGATAGCTTCGTGAGTTCCCTCTTATGGTGTGTGAGAAACAACTATATTTAGGGTTTGAAACTCCCTAACACGTTTTAGGCAATAGCCTTTCATGTAGCCGGTCTTCACTTTTTTTCGATCGAACTTTTGTACATCCGACATCTTTTTCGTAGACCTATCACCGCCGCTGTCGAGATGGGTATCTAACTTTCTAAGGAATCGCGATCTTCTCGAGATTGCATCCTTCGATAGATATATTCAAAGGCCTCGGATCATTGATTCATATTGATCATTCAAGATATTCTCGAAGTCTTCGATAATTATCGTGCCTCTAGTATTCTTGATCTTCAGTTTCTCAGTCTTCAGTCTTTGTGTCTTCAGAGTCTTCTGAGTCTTCAGGGTCTTCTAAGTCTTCAGGGTCTTCTGAATCTTTGTAGTTTATAATTGACCGATGTCTTCGAGTCTTCACTGTGAGTCTTGATTTACTTTCAAGATCCTCATCGAGTCTTCAAAGAACTATCTCAACTATATCTGCTGACTATATATTCTGCAGATAACATCCTGACAATTCTAAAACTGAATCCTGACTCAACTATCAAGATCATTCTGAACATGTCATACTCAGGGGTTTTGGGATCTAATCAAAATCATAAATATTTATTAAAATTCATCTCCCAACAATTTCCCCCTTTTTGATGATGCCAAAACCTATCTTGTTACAAACATATAACCTATACTCAGGTTTCAGTTTATCCTATTACAAGATTGGTTGTCTCCCAACAATTTCTTAAATCAGAGAATCTCTCAACAATTTAATAGTTTCTCAACAGTTTAATCATTCAGCAATTTCTTCAGTAATGAATCTCTTTAACTAGTTCATTACTAAATACTTAAACAATTTTTCCCTTATCAACATACAATCAGTTCAGAGACATTCATTCAGGCATATCAAAATAAAAGACATGTAAATAAGATAATGAGATATTATCTTTTGAGCATAATGATAAATCTTCATTGATGATTAGTATCTCATTACATATTACAATGAGTTTATCAACAAAATCAAAAAGATAAAAATTTAAAGATTACAAAATCTTCTGAGTCTTCAGTCTTCAGTCTTCTGATTTGGCTCTTCAGTCTTCTGCTCTTCAGTTTGCTTCATTCTCAACTTCATTAGCGGGCACCTCCAGGTCGAACATTCCGAAAAATCTCTTCTTCAGCTCATTTCTTTCCTTGATGATGTCCGGACTGTTTCCTGTTAAACCCAACTGACCAGCATACTGAGCAATCTCTTGAGTAATGGTCTTCTCATTCACCAAGCCATTATCAAGTCTTGGAGGTGGATAGGAATATGGACCAGGGGCTACTATCTGTACCTCTCCTTCATCCGCAAAGTTAATCCAGCTCTGTAGATACTTTGGATAGAAGATAAGAAGATATTCAATGAAAGCTTCATTCTGATCTGAGCTTTCCCCTCTCCATTCCCCGAGAACATCATAATTGAACCGTATGTTCTCTTGACTTCTTCCCACATATCGTTGAGTTTGATAGGCATCCATTTATCAACGTGGGGCCACTTTAGTGCTTTTGATGTTCCTTTCCTCTTGCTCGCAAACTTCCTGAAATCACTCCTTCGCTTCTGCTCTTCATCTATCTTCTTTCTGATCACAGACGTTCCTCGAGACCGGCGCGGACTTTTCTTAGCTTGTTCTTCTTGGAGTGTCTTGAGCATTTCTCGTGTTGAAGACTTTCTTCCGAGGTTGAGACTTCGAGATACCACTTGGTTGTTTTTTCTTCATCATCCGAATCGATTTTCTGGATTGGCTTAGAAGCCTTTGCACGTTTGCTTTTCGGGTTGAACAACACCCAAGGCTTTCCTCTTCATAGCATTCAAAGAGCAGACTTTGGCTTGTTCCAACCTTTGCTCTAGCACTTTCGGTTTCTCTCTTGCAACATCAAGCATAGCTTGCTTTCGTAAACTTCGAGTGTAGATAGGCTTTTCTACAGAGCAAACTTCAACTTCTCAGTAGCTTCGACTTCTTTAAAGGCTTTGGCTAGATTATACATTTCAAAGATCTTTCTCGAGCCTTCTTCTCCAAAGCACGTGCCATGAACTTTCTCGATCTTCAACTTCTTTTTCCCCCTTCTTGTACGTAATTTGGAAGAAGCCCGGAGAGTCTTTGTGTCCATGTGATATTGCTCTTTGCTCACACAAATGAACTTCTCCTCGCTATCCGATCTTGTTAAATCTTCCACCTCCTTAGATGGTTCTTGGCCACAGAAAATTGTTCAGATAAGTGGGCAAACTGGCCAGAGAGTGCTTCTTTGAACATCTCTGTCATCTTGGTTATGAGCATTGAGCTCATTTCCTCAACAACAGACTTGATTAGCACCTCATTCTTTTCTCGCGATTTTTCACCTCTAGGAAATCGAGAACTCTCCCGGTGTTTATGCTTCAGTTCATCACTTAACTCAGCCTTGACTCCCTCCAGCTTCTCATTCAGCTTTCCTTCCATGGAGGTCATCTGGGTGGTTAGAGTGTTTTGAATTTGCACCAGCTCTGAAGAGTGACTAAGACTGTCCATCTTTTGAGCTTGATTGGCCAACGTCTCTTCCATCTGAGCAATCTTGATCATCATTGGCTCAACCTTCTCAAGTTTCTCTATCAAGGGAGTGAGATCAATCTCAGGAATCTTACAGATCAGGTCTTTGTCTCGATCATCCTCAGCGTGCTTCGACTTTTCGCTCGAGCTCCAGTCTCCAACTGCGCCTCAGTCTGAAGAGTGCTAGCATCAGTCTGATGTTGACTAATTCCAGGTTGATCAGCAACAGAAGTCTCCTTTTCCTTCTGAGACTGTTCCTCAGCATCTCCCTGTTGGTCCCCATCTCCATCTTGAGATTTGTCTCCGCTGCTTGGGGCACCAACTTCAGTTGCTCTCCTCTCAGCTAACTTCCTCTGAACCAGCTCATCAAAATCGGAGTTTTTCATCCTGAGCTTTATCCTTCTGAACTCTGAGAAGTCGGTCAGAAAGGCTGTCTCCTCATTCCACCAGGTCTTCCCTCCAAAAGCAACAATATCAAGCATCTCGGGAAGAGTCCGATTTAGGATGAACACGCTTGTCCTTAATTTGAAGAAAATATCTTGCGGTCGGGGTATGAGCCGAGCTCGAGTGTCGGTCAAGTATGAACCGTTCCCCCTTGCTCCTCCACTCGCCTTCTTCAGCCTCGCCCTTCTTCCATCTCGGGCTCTCTGGTTCATTTGAAGCTTCTGCTAAGGGATCAAGAAGTAGATCACTCAGGAGCTCATCAAGAATATTCTGCTCCTGAGTCTCAGCAGCATCTGAAGTTTGTGCGGTCAGGTCCTCAGTTTGCATCTGAGTGGGTTCTCGAGGCTGAATCGGGCATATCCTCGGTTTGAGTCCGAAAGTTAGCTGGTCGATCTGAGCTTGCACATCTTCGGATCGACTCAGGTGCTCTTCTTGTCGAGCACTTTTTGCACATCCGAGGTAGGCATCTCTCGAGGTCTGAGCTCCTTTGAAAATTTCCCGAGAAATTTTATCTATCTTGGCGATGTCTCGAGCACCTCGAAAAAGACACCGCTCACCGATGCGATCCTGTGTCCTGGAGATAACTTGAGCCAACACTTGTAATGGTGAACTCTGAGCAGTTTGGCCCTCGTGTTGAATCTCTTGAAATCACTTCCATCTTCATCGGTGAGAACCACCAATCTTCGCGTTTTGGAGCAAGATCATTCGCTTTCAACATTTTTGCTCCTGCTCCATCTTTGCCTCCAACAACACCTTCCCTCTAGTTTGTTGGGTCTCTTTTCCAACAGCTGCAGAAGGTGATTCTACCTTCTTTTCTCTCTTCCCCCTGATGACCTGCTTCCTTGCAGCAATGGGTTTAAGGAGAATTTTGGACTTAGGGAATGGGGTCGAATTGGCGAAGATATCCTCCTCCTCTCTGCACATCTCCAAAATGTAAGCAATTTTGGTGGCATGGTGGATCTTGCCTTTGATTGATATCGCCCGTCAACCTTCCTCAAAACTTTGGTTCTGCTCCACTCACCGTCTAAATCAAGAATTTCAGCCGGTTGAATCTGTGGTGGGTGAGGCCTCTATCGCCGCCATCAATCCGAGCTTGGGTACCGATCCGCTTTCAAAACTCCCCAAGAAGACTCATGATGCACTTGCTCACAATATCCATCAAAACACGATATTGTGGCTTCAGTGCCTTTTATGCAAATCGCCTCAAACTTAACAGATTCTCGGCAATCCTATCTAAGTACTCCGCTCTCTCTACGACATATACGTCGTAGATCCTCTCCTCTATCACGAGCTCAAAAACATCATTCATTTTTTTCGAACTATATACGATCCTCTCAAAATCGACGATTTTGGATGAATGCTCTAAGTGTGATACTGCTTAACTTAGAATGCATACAACCCTCTTCATCTATCTTCAAGTTACTGAGATGAATTGATTACCTCTTTTCGCAAACTCCCGGTCCGGGTCGGGTTTGCGACTAGTTAGGTGAGTTTAGCCAAATGAATCATATCGCAGAGCCTCCTCTTCGGCTTTGAGTTGGTTGTGCTTTCGAGTGAGACAACGAACTCGTACCACGGCTTGTTGGTTTTGGCTAATTTCTCGAACAGGGTTGGGGCCATTTTAGGGTTTGATTGAAGAAGTGAAGCTTTAGGGTTTGGAGAATTTCTGGGCAAAAGGGGTTTTTAATTGCAGAGGATTTGGAAATGAAGGGTTTGATAAAATTTTGGCTTGAATGGCTGATTGGGGTTTATATAGCTTTGAGATCGTGGGGAATCGTGTTGGTTAGGTGAGTAACAACGGTTGAGATTAATCTCCGATTAATCGGGTATACGAACCGAACGATCTCCTAAAAAGTAAGCCGCCAAAACATTCTCATTGGTCATTAATGTAGCGAGCATTAAATGATTTATTGACCTTCTTCGGAATTTAAAACGATCCCGCCCAAAAAAAACATTCCTCAGGTGTTTTATATTTATTGCGAATGATTACTGAATTTACTTGAGCAATAAATGGATCGCATGAGTCATTACTTCTTCAAACCAATTTCCTCTATCGGTCTTCTTTCGAAAATCGACCTTGATAAAATGTCAAGATAATAATCGAAAATCTTGAATTGGTTCAAGATGCTACCTTTGAAGTTTTCGAGACTCCGATTCAAGATTTCCATTTTATCCTGAGCTTCTCAGAAGGATTATGAGAAAACTTCATGCATCTAAAAACCTTCAATTTTTCAGATTTTACTCTATACACCGTTCTAAAGATCCCTAATTCAATCGAAAGTTCCCGAAATCTTGATTCAAACCAAAGGTTTAGTCAAGATATCGCTCTCTTATCAAGATGAATTTTCTCCATCCTTATGTCCTTCTTCTCGACATGATCTCTAATGAAGTGACGTCTGATATCTACATGCTTGCATCTGGTAAGCAATACCGGATTTTGTGAAATAGCAATGGCACTATTATTGCCACAAAATATTGGTACTTCATTGGCTACAACTTTATAATCCCACAATTGTTGTCTGAGCCAAAGAATCGCAGACAGCAGCCTTCCTTCGCAGACCATATATTTCAAATTTCGTAAGTACTTGTTGCTACTGAGGTTTGTTTATTCGAAAACCAAGATATCAGCTTGCTTCCTAGAAATTGACAAGTTCCTGAAGTGGACTTCCTGTCAATTCTGCATCCTCCATAATCAGCATCTGAGTAACCACTTAACTCTAGGTTATCATCAGCTGAATACCATAATCCTCTATTCACTTGTTCCTTTAAGATATTTTAGTATCTTTTTTTTGGCGACCTCCGTGTGACTAAATTTAGGATTAGCTTGGTATCTTGCACATATCCCAACAAAGAAAATGTTATATCCTACCTACTTGCTGTGAGATAGAGCAATGATCCAATGATTCCTCTATAATCGCATGACTTACTTGATTTGCCTTCCATTAGGATCCATCTTGTAGTTAGTATTCATGGGAATCCTAATCAGATTGCAATCTGTACACCATATTTGGCAATCGGATCTCCGTGTACTTTGCAGTTGATGAATATTCCTTCCTTTGATTGTTTCACCAAGTCCTAGAAAGAAATTTATCTCTCCCATCATTGACATCTCAAACTTGCCTTTCATCGATGTTGAAAACTTTTCACACAAATGATGGTTTGAGATCAAAAATGATGTCATCAACATATATCCTCGAACTAGTAAGATATCTTCCCCATCCTCTATCCCGAACAGAGTTCTATCAACAGCCCTTTGACAAAACCATGGTCAAGAAGAAACCGAGAAAGAGTATCATACCATGCTCGGTGCTTGCTTAAGACCATACAAAGCTTTTCTTAGCCAGAAACTTGGTCATTCTGTTTGAAACCAGGAGGTTGTTCCACATAAACCTCTTCTTTAAGCAAGCCGTTCAGAAATGCACTTTTCACATCCATTTGATAGACTGTGAACTTCATGTGGGCAACATATGCAAGAAACAATCTGATGGCTTCTAGTCTTGCAACAAAAAGTAAAGGTTTCATCATAATCCAAGCCTTCTTCTTGGGAATAACCTTGTGCAACTAGCCTTTGCCTTGTTTCTCACAATGTTGTTGTTTTCATCTCTTTTGTTCTTGAAAACCCACTTGGTTCCAATGACATTGTGCCTTTCTGGTTTATCTACTAGCTCCCCATACTTCATTCCTCGAGAATTGATTCAAATTTCATCTTGCATGACAAGAATCCAAAGGAGAATCTTGTAGAGCTTCACCAATCTCAAAGAGGTTCTTTCTCCGATAGGAAGCAGCCGAGAATAGTGCACTCTCTCCATGGAACCTTCTAGTTTTAACACCTTCAGTTAGATCACCCACAATCTGACTTGTAGGATGACTATCTAACCATTTCCTTCTTGATGTTCCCCTTCAATGGTATCCTCAACATTTGAAATGTTAGGTTCATTAAATCGACAAACTCGGGGAACAACAAAAGGAGAAAGGAATCATCTTCCTCGGGAAATTCTATTCGTAACATTGTCGAGAGACATTTGTTCCCCTTTTGGTTGATAGATTCATAATTTGCCTCAACTGTGACCACATCTTCATTGGCATCACGCACTGAGTCCGAATCGGTGTCTGCTCGGATTGGTCACCTTTTGGAGTGTTGGTTTTCCGGTCTCACCATCCTCGATTTCCATCCCGAACTTCTTTATTCGAGTCCGAGTCACTCCAATCATAGATAGTGACCGACTTCTTCTTTTCGTGTTCAAAGGATGATTTATCTTTCGTTTTTGGGCTTAATCTGGTGATCCTCTTAGTCGGGTTCATTTGCATCATGTTCCCCGCTTTCTTCCGACACGAACAGATTCATCAAAAACAACATGAGGTGTTTCCTCCACAATAAGAGTCCTACAGCTTGTAAACTCAAGGCTTTTACAGACTTTAAATATCCTAAGAATATTCCTTCATCAGCTTTACTATCAAATGTTTTCAACTGATCTTTACCATTATTGTGTATGAAACACTTGCAACCAAACACACGAAAGAAAGAAACAAGAGGCTTCCTTTCATTCCATAGCTCATAAGGTGTTTTGCCTTGACTTTTTGTTAGCATGGATCTATTCTGAGAGTAGCATGCAGTGTTGACAGCTTCAGCCTAAAATCTTTTAGGAATATCAGCTTCAGCTATCATTGTCCTTGCAGCTTCTTTCAGAGTTCTGTTCCTTCTTTCAGCAACACCATTTTGTTGAGTGGTCCTTCCAGCTGATGTTTCATGTAGAATTCCATTTGCTGCACAATAATCAGAAATGATATGATTTATAAATTAATTTCCTTTGTCAGATCTGATTTTGACCACACTCAGATTTTTCTCAATACTGAGCCTTTTCAGTAACTCTGGCAGCTTTATCTGAGTCTCTTTCTTACTGAGTAAGAATATGACCCAAGTATATCTTGAGTAGTCATCAACTACTACCAATGTGTATTTCCCCGCCATTAGTGCTCACAGTGTTATAGGACCAAATGATCCATATGCAAAAGTCAAGTATTCTCTCAGTAGAAACTTCTACTTTGCTTTTAAATGATGCTTTGACTTGTTTTCCTTTCTGGCACGCATCACAAATGTGTTCCTTACTGAACACTTCATTAGGCAACCCTCTTACAAGAGCTAATCTTGCAAGCTTGTTCAGGGTTTTAAAATTCAGGTGATTCATTCTTTTATGCCATAGTCAACTGGTATCTGTGGAACTTTTAGCAACTAAACATGTATCTTTAGGAGTTTAGCTCCAATCAACAAGATACACATTCCCTTTTCTTGTACCAGTCAGTAATACTTTTTGTGATGTATCATCTTTCACAAAACATAAGTTCTTGGAGAACTCAACATTGAAACCCTTATCACAGAATTGGCTAATTGAGAGCAAGTTATGCTTCAATCCAGATACATATGAAACACCATGGATATGAACTGAGTCGACTTCCAAAGTTCCATATCCTTCATCCTATCCTTGAGTTATCTCCAAAAGTGATCTCAGGGGCCTCTTTGTTCAACATAGTCACTGAGCACCTTCTTGAATCCTGTCATATGTCTTGAGCATCCACTGTCAAGATACCATACATCAGGAGCTTTTTCATCTCTGCTCATCAGTGCCATGTGATCTTTCATCAGCTTAGTGCCCTTGTTTTCCTCCCCGAAAATGATCAATTCTTAGGTACCCAATTTGTGTAGGGTCCTACGAGGTTAGTTTGTACCTTTCGAATCCAAATCATCCTCGACAACTCTAATCACTTTAGAGTGGCTAATTTGTCTTCCATAAACATCAACATATACATCCACTACTCGGGTGCCTTAGCGGTTTTTACGATATGTGTGCTAGCTTTAGCATGAACACGTGCCTTTGAATTCTTCTTTGGTTCAGGGCCTTTTGTTCGAGATGCTTAGGCAAGTGGGGTTCAAAGTTATCTCAGATTGAACTGGGGTCTTTCAAAGATACTAAGGACTTGGTCTGCATTGGGTTGAGAATATCTCTGCTGAGTGTTTCTCATCCGAGGATTCCTCTCGATGGTTCAAGGTGGAGCCTTTCGGTTTGCATTCTTGGCCCGAGGCTTTGAAGTACTTGCTCGAAACTTTCCAAATCGACCGCCAAGGTTTTCTTGCCTTCACCGAGGTTTGGGCTTAACCCGATCATTCAGGCTTTATCGAGACCATAGGTCCTTTTCCTTGTCTACAACCTTGGGCATTACTTCAGTTTGAAGTGTAGGTGCCATCGTTTTACAAAGATAGTCTTCTTGCTACTTGACGCAAAGATTTAGATGACCTTGTGAGGTTCCCCTGAATGTATCCCAATCCAGATTTTATAGTCACAGATCTCTGGTAACTCAATTTCATCTATTACATTAGATGCATTATTCAATAGAGTTAACTTCTTCGCACTATCCTCACAGATTCAGTAGAGTTTTATGCTTCTCGAGAGGTCATTGAACTTCGATTACGATTAGTTGAATCTCTTCAAATGGATTTCTCTAGCTTTTTCGCTTAGGGACATTATCAACTTCTCTTTCTCGAGAGTTGTACTTTCGTAACATCCAGTTCATCAGTAGCTCCCATTAATTGAGAAGTGACTTCAATATTGCTAGAGTCTTTCCATTTTAGATTTTCAGCTTTATGTTCCTTATTCTGCTCTTGAGTTTGATTTAGCAGTCCTTGCAAAACAACATAGTCCTTCATCAGATTCACGAAAGAATCCATCAGTCAAAATGACTTGTTTTCGGTGGAACTTGAAAACTCTTGTGCTAGTGTAGGAGCAACAATAATGAGAAAAAGGAGTTTACCTCCTCAATGGCCATCGATGCATGTCATCACTTTCACTGTCTGAAAATATCTCATCTGAAGAGCTAGATCCCTCCTCAGAGTGTTCTTCTTCTGCAACCATGGCCTTTTTGCTTGAGAACTTTTGGTCTCTTATAGCTTGCCTTTCTCTTCTCTCCTTAGCACTCAAATCTGGACAATCATACTGGAAGTGACCTTTCTCCTGGAAGTTATAACATCTATCGCATCATCATCCCGATCATTTTCTTCTTTGGACTTGGAGTCCTTTCTTTTGGATGAAGATCCTTCAAATTTTCGTGTCTTTCTTCTTCTCGCTTGATCTGTCCTCAGGTTTCTTCTGGTACCTGTGGTTCCTGTAATAGTTTTTGTATTTTCCAAATCTACTATTGAGTCTATCAAACCTTCTTGCCATCAGTGCTAGCTTTTCCTCAAGCTCATCCTGATTTTTTCGCATGGGGTTCTCGGACTCTAGTTTTTATGTTTTTATCTTTGGCTTTTAAAGCCACATTCTTACTCGATGAAGAATCATCTTTGTTCATCGACCTTTTTGGATTTCTTATCAATTACAAATTCATAGGCTTTCAAATTTCGAGAAGACTTGTTGGTAAGGCATTGAGTTAATATTCTTGGTGTTTTCAATCACCAATCGCATGAATATCCCATTTCTTAGACAGACCTCTAAGAATTTTCAATGCAACTTCTCTCTGTGGGTATTTCTTTCCAAGTGCATTTAGATCATTCATGATGCTAGTGAATCTGACTTCCAATTTGTCTATTGATTCACCATCATCCATTTCAAAACTATCAAACTTTCCAACTGCCACTGAAAGTTTGTTTTCTTTTATATGATCTGTGCCTTGGCACATAACAACTAGTGTATCCCAAATCTCTTTAGCAGTATTACAGTGAGAGATCATTCCCATCACACCATCATCAATTGTGCTGTATAGTGTGTCTTTTGCAATGTAGTCTAGATTGACTAACTTTCTCTCCTCAGGAGTCAGTTGGTCATCAGACTTAGGAAATTCTGCTCTAGGATCAATTCTCTCATCTTCTGCTCCTCCGATTCATTCACTACAAGAACCGGAATGGTCCTTGAGAGACCACTCTCCACATACGCTCATGTTTGGAATACAGATGAGCCTGCATTCTAAGTCTCCATAGGTCATAGTTCTCCACTGAGAACATGGGAAGTTTTTTAGAAGACATTTTTCTGATCTCTTGAAAAATAAAAAGTTTCAGCAAATAAGATCAGTTCAGATAGACCACAAGTATTTTTTGAAAGATAAAACTTTGGTCAACACAGCAGGTGGTCAAGTTGAACCACTGCTCTGATACCACTTGTTGGTTTCAGATCAGAGACGGGTTTAAAAAAAAAGGATCAGTCCAGGTGATCACTTCTGAAATAAGTGATCTTTTGAACTCCCGCTCTGATACCACTTGTTGGTCCCGGTGCAAACGAGTCTTACACGTGTATGGGGGGAATACACTGCTCAAAGTTTTTTAAAACATTTTCTTCGAGGTCACTTTTGGGTCGATAATCCTCAAGATTAGGTTATGAGAAGCACAGACGCTTCGAGTCAAAGTCTCATCGAGATGTGATCCCGAGCCGCTTTCGATACCTCGATAATCCCAACCGAGTCCTCGAGTGTCGAGATCCCGAGTTGCTTGGATCGATAACTAACTTACCAACCCCTCGTAAGAGTACGCTTGGTTTGGTAACTATCCGCTCTAGCTACTTTCGCCAGCGGAATGGTTGGCCCTTAGTTTATACTGCTTTTAAGCTTTAAAAAACCTTCCCTTTATGAAATAGTGATTAGGCTGTGATTCACTTATGCAACTTCAGTGGATTGATTCCAACTGAATATCAGTGAAAAGTATGCTTTCAAAATCAAGTTAATGCAGCAGTTAAGCACATATAAGGAAAGCAATAAAGAACACAACAATTATAGTGGTTCAGAGACTCAAGCTCCTACGTCCACTCTCCCTGACTCTTCAGAGAAATTCACTATCAACTTCTGAGCTTTCTGACTACCTCGTAGTTTACTTACTCAACTCGGCCCTGAGTTTTCTGACTACTCCACGTAGTTTACTTACTCAACCCGACCTTGAGCTTTCTGACTACCTCCGTAGTTTACTTACTCAATCACACACAAGCTTTCAGACTACCCATGTAGCTTACTAACTTCTCCTCTAGAGTTTTCTGACTACTCCGCGTAGTTTACTAACTCTTTACAACTCTTCTCACCAACAAACACACTCCAACTACCTTCTCAAGGGTTTGGGGTTTCTTGGTTGGTTTCCAACTAGGATGAGATATCCTTTACAATAAAGCGCAAATGCAAAGGGTTAGGATATCTCAACTAAGCTTTGGATAATTCTTATCAAGCTAGGCTTGTATAGTGAGCTCTCTTCAATATCGAAGCACTTGGGAAATTCTAAGTTTTTCGAGTGCTTTAGCTTTTGCAAGAATAGGTATGAGCTCTTAAGTTGCGTATAAATTTCCCATAACCTTACAATGTAGAGGGTCACTAGTATTTATAGGCATACACCAAGGTCACTTTTGAAAACTATCCGTTGGAGAGATAGCTTCGTGAGTTCCCTCTTATGGTGTGTGAGAAACAGCTATATTTAGGGTTTGAAACTCCCTAACACGTTTTAGGCAATAGCCTTTCATGTAGCCGGTCTTCACTTTTTGCAGTCTGGAACTTTTGTACATCTGACATCTTTTTTTTCAGAGAACCACACCGCCGATTGTCGGTATGATGGTATGTTGTCTTCCTTTTTTTTGACTTTTGTCTCCAGCTAAAGGTAGACACCTTCAACGGCTCTTTTTTTGGTTACAAACTATGAGTTTGATATAACCTTAACAACACTTCGACTTAGTTCCTTTTGTAAGATTTGAATGTCTTGGCGGATATCTAACTTTCTAAGGAATCGCGATCTTCTCAAGATTGCATCCTTCGTGATAGATATATTCAAAGTGCCTAACATTGATTCATATCGAGCATTCAAGATATTACCGAGTCTTCATAATTCATCGTGCCTCTAGTATTCTTGATCTTCGATTTCTCGATCTTGATCTTTGTGTCTTGAGTCTTCGAGTCTTCGTGGTCTTCGAGTCTTCGTGGTCTTCCGAATCTTTGTAGTTTATAATTTGATGATGTAATCGAAGTCTTCACGCCGAAGTCTTGATTTTCTCAAGATCCTACCGAAGTCTTCAAGAATTATCCCGAACTATATCTCACGACTATACATTCTCGCAGATAACATCCCGACAATTCTAAAACTGAATCCTGACTCAACTATCAAGATCATTCTGAACATGTCATACTCAGGGGTTTTGGGATCTAATCAAAATCATAAATCTTTATTAAAATTCATCTCCCAATAGCCTGCATTCTCAGTCTCCATAAATCATAGTTCTCCGCTGAGAACATGGGAAGTTTTTTAGAAGACATTTTATCTGGAGTCTTTTAAGAATTCAAAGAATATGACCGATTCGGATAGACCACAAGTATTTTTAGAAAATAAAACTTTGGTCAACAAAGCAGGTGGTCAAGTTGAACCACTGCTCTGATACCACTTGTTGGTCCCGGTGCAAACGAGTCTTACACGTGTATGGTTGGGAATACACGTGTTTAGTGTTTTTAAAACTTTTCTTACTGAGGTCAGCTTGGGTCAGGTTGTCCTGATGATTTGGTCCTGAGAAGCACAAATCGCTCTGAGTCAAAGTCTATCTCGAGATAAAGATCCCGAGTCGCTTTCAGATACCTCGATAATCCCAACCGAGTCCCGAAGTTTTCAGAGATCCTCGAGTTGCTTGGATCGAGATAACTAACTTATCAACCCTCGGAAGAGTAAGTTCAGTTTGGTAACTATCCGTTCTAGCTACTTAGATGTGCTTGGAATGGTTGGCCCTTAGTTTATACTGCGTTTTAAGCTTTTGTTTGAAAACCTTCCTTTAATGGAATAGTGATTAGGTCGTGATTCAATTTATATGCAACTTTCGTTGGATTGATTCCGATTGAAATATCGCGAAAATATGCTTTCAAGACAAAGTAATGCAAATCGGATAAATCAAGCAAAAAAAAAAAGCAAAGAACACAACAAATTATAGTGGTTCGTAGACTCAAGCTCCTACGCCCACTCTCCCCGATCTTTTCGAGAGAAATTCACTAATCACTTCTTAAGGCTTTCGACGACTACCTCTCGTAGTTTACTAACCTTTCTAATTTTGAGCTTTACGACTACCTCCTCATAGTTTACTAACTCAAAACTCACACAAGTTTTCTGTCTATCCAAGATAGATTACTCACTTCTTCTCTAGAGCTTTCTGACTACCTCAATGTAGTTTACTTACTCTTTACAACTCCAATCTCACCAACAATCACACTCAAACTACCTTACAAAGGGTTTGGGGTTTCTTGGTTGGTTTCCAACTAGGATGAGATATCCTTTACAATAAAGAACAATGCAAAGGCTAGGATATCTCGACTAAGCTTTGGATATATCTTATCAAGCTAGGCTTAGTGGAATGAGCTCTCTTCGATTTAAAGCACTTGGGAAATTCTCGGTTTTCGAAAGTGCTTCAACTTGCAATAATAAGTTTGAGCTCTTGAGTTGCTTATAAATTTCCGTAACCTTTCAATGTAGAAGGTCACAAGTATTTATAGGCATACACCAAGGTCACTCTTGAAAAACTATCCGTTGGAGAGATAGCTTCGTGAGTTTCCTCTTATGGTGTGTGAGAAACGGCTATATTTAGGGTTTGACACTCCCTAACACGTTTTAGGCAATAGCCTTTCATGTAGCCTTTCACTTTTTGCAGTCTGGAACTTAGTACTTCTGACATCTTTTTCGTTGACTGTCATTTGTCCGATTATCGATATGGTGCGATCTTTGTCTTCCTCTTTTTGACTTTTGTCTCCAGTTTAAAGGTAGACAATTCAACGACTCTTTTGGTTACAATCTCTGAGTTGATATAACCTTAACAACACTTTGTCTTAGTTCCTTTTGTCTCCATTTGAATGTCTCGGGCAATATCTATTTTTCTAAGGAATCGCAATCTTCTCCGATGTTGAATCCTTCCGGATAGATATTTTCAAAGCCTCGGAACATTCGGTTTATCTTGAGCATTCAAGACATTCTCGAAGTCTTGATTACATTCTTCGAAGTCTTGATAATTACTATGCCTTCAGTATTCTTGATCTTGATTCTTGATCTTACGTGTTCGTGTCTTGAGTCTTGAGGTCTTCTCGAGTCTTGGCGTCTTACGAGTCTTCACAGATATCTTGGATATATCTTGAATCTTCATCTTGAGTCTTGATTTCTTGATTTCATCTTGAGTCTTGATATCTCAGTTTCATAATAAGTCTTGATATCTCGGTTTCTCGAAGTCTTGAAAACTTCATTTACATCTCTTCCGGTTTCTTCGAAAACTTCATCGAGTTCTTCAGAATCTTCAGATCCTAACCTGATCTATATCTGCTGACTATACATTTTGCAGATAACATCCTGAATACTCTAAAACTTAATCCTGACTCAACTATCAAGATTATCCTGAACATGTCATACTCAGGGGTTTTGGGATCTAATCAAAATCATATCTTTATTAAATTCATCTCCCAACAGTATCATTTCGATCATTCAGACTGAAGCTATTTTTTGTACAATTAAGCTTATCAGCATATGCAATTTTTTTTCATGTATAATTATTCTCTTTCATAACTTGCTTATTAGTAAGTGATGGTCCCGATTTGAATGTCGAAAAACCCATTTTGCACGTGCGGAAGCAAACATTTTAAAAGCGATACATATAAAACAGGGGTGAGGGCAGAGTGATTCCAGATTTTTGCATTTTAAGCTCATGTGTGTTGTTTTGCTTGTAAACGAATGCATATGACAATATAAGAACATAAAGCAATAAACAACACAACAATTTTATAGTGGTTCGGACAACTCGTCCTACATCCACTCTTCCCTTCATGGGGCACCAACTTAACCAACTAGACTTAGTTTAATGTGTTAGTCCAACACCCAACAGATGTTTACCGAGTTCACACTCAAACGAGACTTATCACCCTCACGGGATTGCCTACCCTCCCTTTCGGGATTGCTAGATGTTTACCGAGTTCACACTCACCTACAAACTTAACCGACTCTTGAGTTTGGGTATAAGATTGTTTGGTTTCCAACTAGGGTGAGATTTTCCCTTACATTTGATTAGCCTCAAAGCTAAGGTTAGGAAAATCTCTTTAAGCTTAGGATATGGCATTTATGCTTAGATCTAGGGTAGAACACTTTTGAATATATGCGTGTATTTCTTGCTCTGTGTTCTATGGTGGAAAGGCTGGATGATTTGGCTCTGTAGCTTCAATGGTGTTTTTCACGCATTTCTCACACCTTCCAAACTTTAGAATGAAGGAAGAACTTGTATTTATAGTGTGGATTTGAATGTACCGTTGGATGGAGTCACATTCAAATCCATACAATTCTGTAGCTTCTTGCAGCTTTTCCAGGCTAGTTGTCTTCCTCTCATTGGTCCACGTCAGCGGAATCTAACGGCTATATTCTTCAGGATTGTCTGATCCTCAGCTTCTTCAAACTCAGGGCTTCCTTGAATCGATTCTTGATTCAATGGACTTCTCTCTTCAAATGACCTTGTACGATCGGGCATCTTGACACTTTCCGGGCTTCGAGTTCAAATTTCTTCAATTCGGACATCCCGACCCTCAGTCACTAGCACTTTCGAGCTAACCCGATCATCGCCGCGCTACGATTCTCGGTGAATATGACTTCGGATGACTTCTCTTCCGATGACTTCTTTCCGATCCGGTATCTGATTTACGGTTTTTCGATATCGATTTCTTCTGCTGATCCGATCGAATCACATGATCGATCGATATAGCATCAGTCGGCATATCGGTTTATCTCATCACGATAGTACATCGGGTTAGCATATTAGGTTAGCATATCGGTTTAGCACATTTGATCTCAATCACGCCCGATCTTGATCATCCGCTCATCTTCATATCGATCTCGATCCGCCTCGATCTCGATCGGTCTTTATCCGCTCCTCTTCCGATCTGCAACCTTCTCTTCGATCTTAAAGTCGGTTTCTTTTCGATCAATTATGCGCTCTTTCGATCACCGAGATCGGCTCGTCACAATTCTTCCGATCATCCGATCGTTTGTTCCGTTATCCGATCAGTCATCCGGTCATCCGATCTTCCGATCACCGGCTTAGCTTTATCTTCTCTTCTGATTTTGCTCAGCTCATCAATGTTAACTCCGAACTCATCTTACTCATCGATCTCGACCGGTCGCTCAGAGCCTCGGCTCGATCGATCTCGATCATCTACGTTTGATTTCGTGAGTTCCCCCTCAATTTGTTCTCGTTTCCCCCTCAACTTGTTATCCGAAATCACCTTCAATAACACAAGTTGATAATGTTTTGGCATAATTCATCAAAACTAAAATATCCCAACATTTTCCCCCTTTTTGATAATGACGCCAAAACATTAAAATACATGCATTTACAGAGATCGGGTTTTTGTTTTAAAAAGATCAGTTCAGGCGGTCACTTTAAAATTTGTGACCTGTTGAAGTACCCGCTCTGATACCAATTGATGGTCCTGATTTAAATGTCGAAAAACCTATTTTGCGCGTGCGGAAGCAAACATTTTAAAAGCGATGCATATAAAATAGGGGTGAGGGCAGAGTGATTCCAGTTTTTTGCATTTTAAGCTCATGTGTGTTGTTTTGCTTGTAAACGAATGCATATGACAATATAAGAACATAAAGCAGTAAACAACACAACAATTTTATAGTGGTTCGGACAACTCGTCCTACATCCACTCTTCCCTTCATGGGGCACCAACTTAGCCAACTGGACTTAGTTTAATGTGTTAGTCCAACACCCAACAGATGTTTACCGAGTTCACACTCAAACGGGACTTATCACCCTCACTGGATTGACTACCCTCCCTTTCGGGATTGCTAGATGTTTACCGAGTTCACACTCACCTACAAACTTAACCGACTCTTGAGTTTGGGTATAAGATTGTTTGGTTTCCAACTAGGGTGAGATTTTCCCTTACATTTGTTTAGCCTCAAAGCTAAGGTTGGGAAAATCTCTCTAAGCTTAGGATATGGCATTTATGCTTAGATCTAGGGTAGAACACTTTTTAATATATGCGTGTATTTCTTGCTCTGTGTTCTATGGTGGAAAGGCTGGATGATTTGGCTCTGTAGCTTCAATGGTGTTTTTCACGCATTTCTCACACCTTCCACACTTTAGAATGAAGGAAGAACTTGTATTTATAGTGTGGATTTGAATGTTACCGTTGGATGGAGTCACATTCAAATCCATACAATTCTGTAGCTTCTTGCAGCTTTTCCAGGCTAGTTGTCTTCCTCTCATTGGTCCACGTCAGCGGAATCTAACGGCTATATTCTTCAGGATTGTCTGATCCTCAGCTTCTTCAAACTCAGGCTTCCTTGGACTCAGGATTCTTGATTCAGCGGACTTCTCTTCAGCGGACCTTGTCTGATCAGGCATACTGACACTCAGGCTTACTGAGTTCAGCTCTTCTGAATTCAGACATCCTGACCCTCAGGTCACTAGCACTCAGGCTAACTGATCATCAGCAGCGTTCTGATTCTCAGTGAATATGACTTCAGATGACTTCTCTTCTGATGACTTCTTTCCTGATCTGGTATGCAGATTTCTGGTTTTCTGATATCTGATTTCTTCTCGCCTGATCTGATCAGCTCACATGATCAGATCAGTATAGCATCAGGTCAGCATATCAGTTTATCTGCATCAGATTAGTACATCAGGTTAGCATATTAGGTTAGCATATCAGTTTAGCACATCTGATCTCAATCACGTCTGATCTTGATCATCTGCTCATCTTCATATCTGATCTCGATCACGTCTGATCTCGATCAGTCTCATCTGCTCCTCTTCTGATCTGCAACCTTCTCTTCTGATCTTCTGGTCAGTTTCTTTCTGATCAGCTTGTCTGCTCTTCTGATCACCAGATCAACTCGTCTGTTCTTCTGATCATCTGATCAGGTTTGTTCTGGTTATCTGATCAGGTCATCTGGTCATCTGATCTTCTGATCAGCTGGCTTAGCTTATCTTCTCTTCTGATTTTGCTCAGCTCATCAGTTAACTCCGGAACTCATCTTACTCATCTGATCTCGATCAGTCTCGTCTGCAGCCTCGTCTGATCTCGATCATCTACGTCTGATTTCGTGAGTTCCCCCTCAATTTGTTCTCTCGTTCCCCCTCAATTTGTTCTCTCATTCCCCCTCAACTTGTTATCTGTAAATCAGCTTCAATAACACAAGTTGATAATGTTTTGGCATAATTCATCAAAACTAAAATATCCCAACACATCTTTATTGTGCATTTCTATCCACCACTGTTACATTCATCCTAAAAGGTGATATCAACATAAATCTTCTCAAATTGGTCTTTTTTTTTAAAAAAAAAAAAAATTAAAAAAGCTTGATTGTGAAACTATGACTTTAAAAACTAACAACATTCATTTTAACGTTTAGTATTCTTCTAAAATGTTTGACACTCATGATTTTCTAACATATTTGAAGCAAATTTTGATGTAATTTTTGTTCTTTTATGATTTTCAATTTTAGTCCATTTTTACATTATATTTTTTCATTTTTTCCAAAAGGACAAAAATTGTGAGAAAAATGTACAAAGACCATTGAATGGTATTCTACATCTTGGAGAATTTGCATAAAAAAATATTTCCTGGTGCGAAAGCAAACAAAAAATAGGAAAAAAAGTGATGAAATTAGAGGGTGGACAAGAAGACATCATATATAAATGAATTATGTCTAACCAAAAATTGGGGAAGGTTCCACACAAAATTTTGTTGAAGGAAATTTGATAGTAAAAATCCAAAAATTTCAGGTTGATGTTCGACGAGTTAACTAATCTGAAATGGGCACTGACTCAAAGTTGATAGTTTCTCACCAAGTGTTAATCTATTTTTTAGAGTTTTGGAGTTATGTTATTTGGTTATTTTTTTCTCTGGATGTTTAAAATTTAACGTGACATGTGCAACACAACTAAAATGCATTTTAGATATTTATTGATTTTCTTTGTTTGGTATTTTTTATAATTTAAATTAAAATATAATGCATGATATACATTATATTTAAGAATACATTTAGTTTATAAATTAGAGTAAGAAATGTAAATATATTGCAAATATATAATATTAAAAAATGGTATAAAAATATTTTTTTCTTTTACTTTCACTAATTCTGATTTTAGTTCGCTGATTTTTTCCAACTTTAGATATAGTCCCCTAAGTTTACCAAATTCAATTGTTTAACCTTGAACTAGCTAAAATAGGTTTAGCAAATTTAATATTTTCGTCTTTAATTTTAACTGGCTAATAGTAAGAAAAAATTGAATTTGGTCCTTAATTTCCTTCCAAGTGATTAATTTTTTACTTTCCATTTTTAGTTATATTTTAATTTATTTTTATTTTTTTGTTTAAATTGAGATTAATATTCAGGATTATAATAATCACAAATTTTCTTTCTTTTTTTGCCCTTTTTTCCCCAATTACCTAAAGAATCCATTTATACACAAAGTTTAGTCAAATGCAAGTTGTTTGTGATAAGATGTCCATTTGTGACTTAAAATAAAAATCTTGATCCGATTTTAGGTACTCAAGACTAATTACTTTGGTTCCGTATTGAAAAATGTTCATACTATTCACCTTATTGAGTTTTCACAGAAAGATACTCCAAGAAATCTAAAATGTAAAAGTTTTGGGATCAATCAGGGTGGTAGAAATGAACACAAAAATTCATATATACATATACTAGCACGTAACCCCGCGAAATTCGCGGGATTGAAAAGAAATCAATCTCATAATATCTCCCAACAAATACTTTCATCAAATTAGAAGAAAAATTGCATCAGATTAACACATTCATAAAAATAGAAGACTCATTATGAACATAAAAGAAAAAACTCATTCACAACTAATTCAACACTCAAATTTCTTACTTCAATACTCAGTGTAGGTGCAATATAAAAAAAAATCTATGTAATATGCAAAATAATTACACAATTACAATGCATATTCAAAACCAATTCAAAACTCAAATTACTTACATCAATACTTCGTGCAATATATCCTGCAATATAAATAATAAAATTAAATTAAATATACAATACAAAATCAAATTAACATATTCATTAAATTAGAAGAATCGCATCAGATTAAATTTCTTGCAATATAAAAAAATAAAATCAGATTAACAAATTTATCAAATTAAAAGAATTACATTAAATTAATTATACAAAACGTGAATATTTAAATTAACAAATTCATCAAATTAGAAGAATAACTATGAACAGAAAAGAAGAAACTCCTAATTCAACACTCAAATTACTTACCTTAACATTTCATGCAATTATTAAAAAAAAAAAACTACCTACAATATACAAAATAATTACACAATTACAATAAATATTCATAATCAATTTAAATTTAAATTACTTGCCTCAATACTCCCGGTAATATAATAAATAAAATCATATTAGACTTAAGTGATCAAATTACTAAAGTAAAAAAAAAAAGGACAAAAAACGTGAATATTGAGAGTGGGGCGTGAGTGAATATTGGGGGTGGAGCATGAATATATATAAATGTTGGTCCCATTTGAAAACCCATGAATGCGTTAAATACCAATTGTAATGCATATAAAACAGGGGTGACGGAATGGTAGTTTCAATTTTTTTTTTTAAATTTATGTGTTTTGCTTATAATCGAATGCAATATGGCAAGTAAGAACATAAAGCAGTAAGGAACACAAGATTTTATAGTGGTTCGGAGTCCAACTCCTACATCCATTCTTCCCTATCAGCAGGGGCACCAACTTAACCAACTGGACTTAGTTTAACGTGTTAGTCCAACACAATACATATGTTTAATGAGTTCTCACTCTCACGGGACTTATCTCCCTCACGGGATTGCCTACCATCCCTTGCGGGATTGCTTTAGATGTTTAACGAGTTCTCACTCACACCCAGAAAGTAAGCTAGTCCAACTAACTTATAATCCTTGCTTAACAAAACTTAACCTAACACTCGGTTTGGGTAAAGATTGTTTGGTGTCCAACTAGGGTGAGATTTTCCCTTACATTTTGTTTAGCCTCAATGCTAAGGATAGAAAAATCTCTCTAAGCTTAGGATATTACATTTTTACTTAGATCTAGGATAGAACACTCTTGAATATATGCGTGTATTTCTTGCTCAGTGTTCTATGGTGGAAGTGCTAGATGATTTGGCTCTGTAGCTTGATGGATCACGCATTTTTCCACACTTAATTTGATGGAAGAACTTGTATTTATAGTGTAGATTTGAATGTTACCGTTGGATGGAGTCACATTCAAATCCATACTATTTTGTAGCTTTTGCAGCTTTTCAGGCTGGTTGTCTTCCTCTCATTGGTCCATGTCAGCTGAATCTAACGGCTATATTCTTGAGATCATACGAGTCTTGAGATTCTTCCGAGTCTTCAGAATTCTTGATTCAGTAGACTTCTCCTCAGCGGACCTTGTCGGATCGGTATCGACACTTTCGGGTAACTGAGTTCGACTCTTCGACTTCGAGACAATCGACCCTCGGTCACTAGCACTTTTCGAGCTATCGATCATCGATGGCGTTACGATTCTTAGTGAACATGACTTCGATGACTTCTCTTGATTTCTTCTCGCTGATTCTGCTGATCGTCGGCTCTTTTGATCGAAGTAGCATCAATCGACATATCAGTTTATCTGCATCATATTAGTACATCAGGTTAGCATATCAGGTTAGTTGCATCAGGTTATCTTATCTGATCTTGATCACGTCTGATCTCGATCAGTCTCATCTGCTCCTCTTCTTATCTGCAACCTCCTCTTCTGATCTGGTCATCTGATCTTCTGATCAGCTGGCTTAGCTTTTTTTCTTTTCTTGATTTTGCTCACCATCGCTTAACTCCGAACTCATCTTACTCATTCGATCTCGATCGGTCGTCTCATGACCTCGTCCCGATCTCGATCATCTACTTCTGATTTTTGTGAGTTCCCCCTCAACTTGTTCTCTCGTTCCCTCTCAACTTATTATCTGTAAGTTAACTTAAATAACACAAGTTGATAATGTTTTGGCATATTTCATCAAAACTAAAATATCCCAACAATTTCCCCATTTTTGATAATGACACCAAAACATTAAAATATATGCATTTTTACATAAATGGGGTTTTTCAAATAGATCAATTCAGATGGTCACATTGAAAACAATGAACTTTTGAACTCCTGCTTTGATACCAATTGTTGATCCCATTTGAAAAACCCATGAATGCGTTAAATACCAATTGTAATGCATATAAAACAGGGGTGAGGGAATGGTGGTTCCATTTTTTTTTAAATCTATGTGTTTTGCTTATAATCGAATGCATATGGCAAGTAAGAACATAAAGCAGTAAGGAACACACTATTTTATAGTGGTTCGGAGTCCAACTCCTACATTCACTCTTCCCTATCAGCAGGGGCACCAACTTAACCAAATGGACTTAGTTTAACGTGTTAGTCCAACACAATACAAATGTTTAATGAGTTCTCACTCTCACGGGACTTATCTCCCTCATGGGATTGCCTACCCTCCCTTGCAGGATTGCTTTAGATGTTTAACGAGTTCTCACTCACACCCAGAAAGTAAGCTAGTCTAACTAACTTACAATCCTTGCTTAACAAAACTTAACCTAACACTCGGTTTGGGTAAAGATTGTTTGGTGTCCAACTAGGGTGAGATTTTCCCTTACATTTGTTTAGCCTCAATGCTAAGGATGAGAAAATCTCTCTAAGCTTAGGATATTACATTTTTGCTTAGATCTAGGATAGAACACTCTTGAATATATGCGTGTATTTCTTGCTCAGTGTTCTATAGTGGAAGTGCTAGATGATTTGGCTATGTAGCTTGATGGATCACGCATTTTTACACACTTAATTTGATGGAAGAACTTGTATTTATAGTGTAGATTTGAATGTTACCGTTGGATGGAGTCACATTCCAATCCATACTATTCTGTAGCTTTTGCAGCTTTTCAGGCTGGTTGTCTTCCTCTCATTGGTCCACGTCAGCTGAATCTAATGGCTATATTCTTCAAGATCCTTCCGAGTCTTCAGGATTCTTCTGAATCTTTAGAATTCTTGATTCAAAGAGACTTCTCTTCAAATGACCTTGTCGATCGTATATCGACACTTTCGGGTTAACCGAGTTCAACTCTTTCCGACTTCGCATAATCGACCCTCGGTCACTAAGACTCGACTATCTGATCATCAATAGCGTTCTGATTCTCAGTGAACATGACTTCAGATGACTTGTCTTCTAATGACTTGTCTTCTGATGACTTCTCTTCTGATTTCTTCTCGCCTGATCAGATCAGTAGTATCAGGTCAGCATATCAGTTTATCTGCATCAGATTAGTACATCAGGTTAGCATATCAGGTTAGTTGCATCAGGTTATCTTATCTGATCTTGATCACGTCTGATCTCAACTAGTCTCATCTGCTCCTCTTCTGATCTGCAACCACCTCTTCTGATCTGGTCATCTGATCAGGTCATCTGGTCATCTGATCTTCTGATCAGCTGGCTTAGCTTTTCTTTTCTTCTGATTTTGCTCAGCTCATCAGTTAACTCCGGAACTCATCTTACTCATCTGATCTTGATCAGTCTCGTCTGCAGCCTCATCTGATCTCGATCATCTACTTCTGATTTTCGTGAGTTCCCCCTCAACTTGTTCTCTCGTTCCCCCTCAACTTGTTATCTGTAAGTTAACTTAAATAACACAAGTTGATAATGTTTTGGCATAATTCATCAAAACTAAAAAATCCCAACAATAAAGATAAAAGATATATGGGGTGTTGATATAATCATATATTTATAAATAACTATGATAAGATAAACGTAAATTCTTTAATTTAATTAGATATATTAAAATTTTATAATTTTAAATGAGAGTACAAGATTTTAAAACGAAATAATCTGGTTGAATTGAATTTTGCGCAGACTGACGTGGTTTTGACACATAGGCTAAATTAGGTTTACCAATATATAGTATTAAGATTTTTAAAATATTCCTCTAAGATAAACATGAGACTTGTAAATTCTTGCAAATTCACGACACTTGATTTTAACTCTTATTATTGAACAATCAAATATCTTGAAAGTTTGATGAATCTATTTAAAAGCTTTTCTTAAAGCCGATGTCGCACCTTGAAGATTTTACTGGACGATGAAATGATTTAAATTGCATCAAATTTGAGAATAGATACACTTAATTTCATATTTGTATGTTTCTTTCTTATTTTGTAATCATGTATGTGTCGATTTGTGTTTTCAATTTCAGTACATAAATTGATTTTTTTTTTAATTTTGTGGTTTATTTGTCGCATGGATCAGGAGATTTTGGTCCTTCAGACACTAAGAAAATATTTAAGTTACACTTGGTTGGTTGCGCCCATGAAAAGAAGAGGCAAGTGCACGATTTGGTCTCCAAAATGGATGTTGGTTGGTGAGTCTACAATTCTAGGTTTGTCATTCCAATTAATGTTACCAAAGATTCTACTTGCAATATTAATCATGGTAGTCATCTTGCCGAGCTTTCGATTTGATACTGATCTCATTATATAGGATGACACTCCGATGATAAATAGATATTGTATTGAAGCTCCTGATACTAATTTGATGGATATTATGCAGTTGACCGATCCGTTATCTTTTGGATTATTTTTTTGGTGATAAGATGTTGGGAAATAAGGGGTGCCCGGATCTATTCGAGATAAATTTAAATACATATTTAAATTACTCAATTAATTACTAGCATGAATTAATCCTAAATAAATTCAACATAATAATTAAACAAGCAATTAAGCAACATGCGTACAAATAATCCACGTAAATACTAACCTCTCGTAGAGACAACCGTTGAGACGATGGATCAACCCAAAGTTCCTTCTCAAATATGTCCCACGTCCACGAACGTAATCCGGTGGGAGGATTATCAACAAAGGATTTTAATTTTAAAGGAGAAAATATAAAATATTTGGCCACCACCTTTGTGAATTTCTAATTTTCCAACACATGGAATTGCCATTGGGGATGAAAAATTCATCCCCTATTTATAGAGCAAGTGGTGTGGGGGGGACGAAAATTAGGTCTAGTTGGGCATTGGGAAATTTCTTTGCTTCTTCCTCAAGATACAATCTAGAATATATCCAATATATTCTATTTCCCAAAATATCTCCCAACAAAATCTTCTCCTCCTTCTTGCCTTTCATTATTTTCAAAAATTTCATGAAAATAGGGAAGAAAAATTAACTTTGACTTTTCTTGAATTTATGGGATAAACTTGTATCTCAAGAATACTTATTCCATAAAATCTTTCCAAGAAAATCAAGAAAATCTTTTCTCTCTCCTACTCATGGAAAAATAGGTAATAATATTTTCTTCTCCTTTTCATGGAAAAATAGGCAATAATATTTTCTTCTCCTTTTCATTAATTGGACTTTAATTTGAGCTATTTGAGGGGCCTTTAGGAGAATTAAGATTGAACCTCCAATGGACTATGAAACTATAATATTTAGCCAAAATATTACTCAAGCCCATTAATATTAATTTACTCCACTATAAAATTAATATTGAACTATCCATCTTAACCCACATTACGACTTCACAATAATATGGCTCCCGGTTATTATTTTCCGTGTTTAAGATTATCTTAGTCCACTAATTAATTAAGCCACTGAACAAGCTTTGTATTAATTAATATCTTTGTCCATGGAGTAAAGACAACTCAACATTATTATCCATACCGGAAATAAATTTTCACTTGCAAGATTTGGTATGATAAAGATTCTGAGCCCACCAAGGGGACAAATCAAGCAAGACGTGCTTGCACTTGATTCTCCGTATTAAATCTTAGCGATCGTCGTGTTGCCCAAGATATAAGGTTTCGAATCGCAATGATTTTCTTCCCATCTTAAGTCAAAGCAATATTTATTAATTTCACACGATCCTATTTAAGGAACAGAGATTAAGAAATAACGCACCACTGAGGTCTAATTCTTGTATATTCAGTACCGAAGAATTTATCCTCCTGTAGGTCCTATTCAGCGCATCGTCATGCACTAGTGTAATTCTCTTGGTCAAGACAAGCCAATCTGAGCCTTACACTTCAACCGTTCATGATGGATTGTTCATTTCCATCTGGGTTGTGAATTTGTACTTAATCACAAGGATTGTTAATTTGATCTTCTGTGATCTAGTATCACCAAATTAACTTCAACGTGATACGTACTTTCTTATCGAACGGGTTTGCAATAAATATATATATATAACATTCATTCATATTTAGTGCAACAGTGATAAATAATTTATTTCAGTAAATAAATAAGAAATTCAGTTTGGTTATACAAAGTAAAAAACATACTTTTCAGTATAACTCCAACATAAGATTGTTGTGTTTGGAGCCGATTCTAATAGATATTGCAGGTTATTCCAAAAAGAATGAGGCATGATATTTTTCACGTTACAATAAGTTCATCTCTTTTTTGGAAATGATTGTATCTTACTGAAACTTACAAGGAACATACGGTTGCAGAATTTGGAATCGGGGATGGTTTTAAACAAATTGAGAGTTTTTTTTAATTGGCTAACATCTATTGGAGATTGAACTGTAGGATCATAATCTGAGTATGATATATTTTGATGTACAAATTCCGGATGATACTATTTTTAGAGGTAGTGACGATCTGATCGGTCCTATTGTTGATAGTATTTATCCTGATTTTAAGAACATGATGGACGATCACGATTATTTGCAGAACAGAGAACTTCTTAATCCTACATTGGATGTTTTGTTGTCTATAAACGATCATATGATTCAGGCTAATGAAATTGAATCACGTACTTATTTGAGCTCTAAAATCCTTGTCTTGCTGATTCAAATGTTGATCATCTTTCTGATGTGCATACACTTGAATTCTTGAATAATCTAAAGTGTTCGGTGTTCTTGATCATAAATTGAATCTCAAAATTGGAACACCTGTAATGTTATTTAGAAATATTGACACTCAAGGGGTTTGTGCAATGGAACCAGGTTTGGACTTTTAATATTTTTTTTTTTTTCATCTTTTAAAGGTTGATATATATTAATTCATTAAATTTGTAGTAAAATATTTTTTTTCCAATATAGAGGTTGGTTATTACGAGGATGAGTGATATAATTCTTGAAGCTAAGATTCTAACGAGAAGTAATGTCGAATAGTTAACTTTGATACCTAGATTTACGTTAACTCCTTCTGGTCGTATATTGTCATTCCAAAATATCAAGGGAGATAGTTTTCGTTGGTTGCTTCATATGGTATGTCTATATGTAAAAGTTAAGGACAATCATTTTTTCATGTAGAAGAATTTTTGCAGAAGTTCGTTTTTAGTCATGGATAATTGTATGTAGTTTTTTTCCCGGGTAACAAATCTCTAAGGTTTGAGTTCGAAGATCCTATTATGTCACGATGATAATCGTGATTGTAGTATCACGAAAAATGTAATTTTTCATAAAGTTTTTAGTAATTATATAATTCTGTAATAATAAATATTCAAATGTCACAACTTTTCATGACGTTTTATTTTTGTAAAAGCCCTTTTCATATAGGATTTTACAATATTTATTATTTGGATCATTATACATAAATGAATTATTATATTTTCTCTAAAACATGAAAATATTAGATATCTTATATACATAAATATATATTTTTGTGAATTTTTATATTATAACCAGATACTAATATAAACTATTTGTTGTAAATTTCCTAAATTTAATTTAGTATATATGTCAAAATTATATAATTTTAAAATTAATCGATATTTTTATCATGAATATAAATATTACATCAATATTTGAACTTTATTATAGATACATTGCATTAATACAACAAATCATTTTTAAAAAATTGGGTTAATTGCAAAAGGATTTTTTTTTTCAGGTTAATTGCAAAAGTAATTACTATCAGTTACTCCCTCCGTCCACCAAAACTGTGCTCATTTCGTTTTGACATGTTGTATGGGAAGGTAAATTAAGTCCATTTATGAATAACATAATTGATTGTGAGTAAAGTATAATGATAAGTTGAGTAATTAAGTGATTGTTGGATGATGAATATAAAAAAAATTGTGCCCATAAACGTACTTAATTTACCTTTCCGTACAACATATCTTTTTTTTTTCTTTGTAATTCAAGACAACACCTTTTAAAATTTTACAATTTGAAGAGTTTGCCCATTTTCTGGCAACAATTAAATAATGTAATTCCTGGAGCTACTACATAGATGTCCATGTAAGATGTCACGACTGATGAATAAAGTATTTTTTTTATTGTTTTTTATAACAAAAATAATATCTAAAAAAATGTTTATAAAATTTCGGAATAGAACCCCCAAAACTCATCCTGACAAAAAGAACGCTAAATCGTCCACCTTATCGTAGCTCCGAATTCTTGAATATTTAAAAATATATTTTAGATATTGTTTTTCTTAAAACTATATTTTTAAATTTAAAAAAAATCATTTTATTCATCAGTCTTGACATCCTTCGTGGAAATTTATGTCAACTCCAGTAGCCACGACACTTAATTATTGTCGAAAAATTGAAACTCCTTTGAATAACCTAACTTTTAAATGTGATGTCTCGAATTGCAATGAAAAATAATATGTTGTAATTGATAAAAATTTTAAGGTGGTGATATTTTTTGCAATTAACCCAAAAAATACTACAAATGAAGAATATTAATGGGATTAAATTTTTTGTAGTCCAACAATTTTGCATTGTTTTAAAAATTGATCCCGATTATTTTGACTTTTTGATTTTGGGTCTGGTAAATTTTCAAAAAAATTGAAATTGGTTTTTTAACCTAAAGCGGCAGGTCACAAAATAGGTAAAAGTCACATGTATAATTGTTTTATTTTTCACTTTAATTTCGAAGCATCACCTGAAATTTTTTAGTTCTAATAATTTTGGATCGGATTTTGGGTCGGGTTCAAAGACAACTTGAATATTAAAAGTCAAAGCGAATAGAGTTGGTTTACTTGGTCTAAACTTACCCGAAAATTTAAAAATAAACCAAAGTACACAAAAATCACTATTTCTCATTAAAAAACACGCATAAAAATTCTGACCCGACGTTATTAGGACTTGTTGTGATCGATGTTTTTACCTTGATTTATTTGTACACGTCGGAGGGACACGTGTATCAATAAATTATTAAAATAACCATGTCCGATGGAGTGGTGTTCGCCTAGATAATAATTATCAACCATACAAGTATGCTCGCCTTGCCGACCAAACAAGTATGCTCGCCAAATCTGGCAAGCATTATAGTCATTCTTGTATGCTCGTTAAGGACAATGTTCCTGTACAAAATTGATATGGTCAAAGGGGCGAGCAAGAGCAATCGGTCGAGCAAAAGTTGATACAAAGGGCATATGACATAAAAGTCAAGTCACTAACTGAACCATCTGGACGACAAAAAGAATGCCTTATAAGCAAGTAAATCCAAAGGTCAACCAGGAAGACGAAGTTGAAAACGTGGCAGCATCACATGAGTTCTTGCAAGACACGAAGTCTCCAGCTCATGCTTGCCAAACCAGCACATGCTTGTCAAAGTACTATAAGTAGAATAAAAAAGAGCAGTAAGAGGGTTTAGAAAAATTCCCAAGTACTCGCACATATTTTCCAAATCACCATCTTTCGTAGAAGGAAGTTTTCTCCACGAGTAGTATTGTGTACTGTAGATGTAAACCTTGCAATATAACATCCCCGGCTTTGAATGCCCCCAGAGTAGTCATTTATTGATGAACTGGGTCAACAATTTCTTGTTATTTACTGTAATATTGTACACGTACTTATTTTGTTTGTGAGTTATTTTAAAATTAGCCACATAGTATTCTCATTAAAAAATTGCTTGCAACAATTGGCGCTAGAAGGAGGGTATAGATAGCCAAGGCAGAAAAAAGAAATATAATGCCTCAATCTAGGAATACTCAAATGGAGAAATCGGGACACAGCCGATTCCACAATTTTAAAGGAATTCAAGCACAACCTCAAGAAAATGAGACGGTGGAAACCATCGGGCTGGAAGAAATTGCCAGTGATCCAACAACAACAACAAAAGCCATTACCTTTTTGCTAAAAGCGCAGAAAGAAAGAACTGATAAAGTGTTGGCAAAGTTAAAAGCTCCAAATGATGATGATCGACGATCGAAAACTTTTGATAGCGATCAAGTCAAAAAAGAAAGTTTGCATTAAACGCAGTTGAAAAAGAGGGCAGAAGTCGGGCCGGATGGAGAATGTTTCAAGCATCCGTGCAATTAGTGTTTGAACGTCTGAGAGTATTAGCAAAAGAGCGTATTGGTGAGCATAGTTCTCGAGATCTTGGAAAGAAATATCATGCAAACACAGTGACCCGAGTGGAACATCCTGATCGTCCACCACATAAACGACCTCAAGATTCCCAAGTGGAACATCATGATCGTCCACATCATGAACGACCACGTGATCCTGAAAGGTCAGTCGGGATTAGATTGTCTATTCATCATCGAATGGATAATCGGGAATCAATACGGAAAGGGGGACTGTCCCATCTTGAACATGACCGACCGGGTCCTCAAGATGGAATCCAGCCTCGTTCCAGGTCAATCAGTTCCGCCAAACTGGCGGAGATGCAAAAGGCAATAGAGAGTTTGCAGGCCGATCTT
Source organism: Stenogyne calaminthoides (assembly GCA_037126765.1). NCBI lineage: Eukaryota > Viridiplantae > Streptophyta > Magnoliopsida > Lamiales > Lamiaceae > Stenogyne > Stenogyne calaminthoides. The sequence continues at coordinate 24,693,350 of JBBCBC010000030.1, forward strand.
GCAGCTACTAAAGGGATCACTCGAGCGAGCGCAGTCCCATGCTAGCCGCTCGCCCCAGCTATTATGTCAGCATAAATACAAGAAAAGGTGGCAAAGAATCAGCCACCTATACCAGTGTTCGATGCGGAGTCGGATCCTTATGTTCACCTTAGTAAATATTCAGATTATATGATCGCAATGGGTGCCACTGACGCAACTCAGTGCCGGTCTTTTCCCATGACCTTGGGTGATCGGGCACACAGGTGGTTTTCAACTTTGCCCGCTGCGTCCATCACGTCCTTCGCACAGCTGGGACAAAAATTTCAATCCCACTTTTCATCCATGTGTGCTCGCCCAGCACCAAAACAGAGGTTGACACATTTCTCCCAGCTAAAGGGTGAATCAGATCGAGCATATATTGAAAGATTTGACAAATGTTTGTACGATGGAGCCCCAGTTGAAGAGGATGCAAAAATCCTCACGGTGGTGGGGGACTTGACCCTAAATACGGATATGTGGAAAGCCATGCATCAGGATTGGCCAAACACATATGCCGAATTTTGAGAGCGAGCAGCCAAGATTATAGCTATGCAGGATCTGCTTGCCCAACCATGGTTAGGCCAAGAAGTAACAACAAAAAGAGTTGTTGGTAAAAGAGTAATGAATGAGGGGGGGGTATAAACCCCCAGGATCTTTTATACCTTTTTAGAAGGAGCAGAAGCACATGCACTACGAAGTCTTCTAGGTGTTTCAGCAGAGACGATATTTAATCAAATTAAGGATCAGGACATGTTGGATAAGCCACGAAGAATCGTAAGAGATAAAAATCAACTTAATGCTTCCAAGTTTTGTAATTATCATGGGTACATCGGACATAATACCGATGAATGTCGCAATTTACTTCGTCAACTTTGGAAGTTATATGAAGAGAATCGTCTTACACAGTTCCTAAAAAAGCCGGCGAATAGAGACTCCCGAACTGAATAATCAGGTGATTGTAGGGGTAAGCGTAAGTTTAAGAAGCATCGATAGTGATCCCGAGGAATCCCGCAAAGAAGTTGGAATTACCCAAAGAGAGAGCTCCTACCATGAGTAGAGGTCAAGAGTCAAATGCCATGATTCATCCCGATTATGGTCCAAAGGGTGGATGCTATCGTGCAATCGACATTATCAAACAGCTCAAGATGGAAATCGTGCCATGGATACATCGTGAACGTGGCGTAACACCTCGTACATACCACTCTCAACCAAATTTTGTTTTCAAAAGAATACGGTATCATCATCCCCTCACAATGATTTTACCGAATATAAGTATTGTTGGGTTGAAAGTGCATCGCCATTCAATTAAAGCATATCGAATATTTTGTTCATCAACACTTTGCATCGTGGAGAAACAAATGGGTGATCTAAGTAGTTACATCGAGCATAGGATCACACCATAATGGGTTTTGGGGAATCTATAACCCGACCATATGGAATGATTAGGCTAGGAGTTGAGTTAGACAACTAATAATCCGTAGATTCGACGAACTAGAATGTTAGACTTTGTAATCGCCGATGTTCCATCTACTTATAACCCACCAGATATCAAAGACGCGCATGTTCGATTATTACTCTTTGTGTTAAGTTTCCAAACATGAAGTAAAAAAAGCGACAAAAAAAACTTCGAGATTGTTTGGGGTTCATTCAAAAGCAAAATATCGTTAACATGATGGAGCAAAACATGGGAGATTGGAGAATCAAGCCAACAAAGAATATGTTACCGAGAACGCTTATACCTCCTCCTCGAAGAGCACATCTCCAAAAATTAACACGGAACCCTAATGATAACTTATGTTCCGGATCTAATGAACATTGATCCACCAAACGAAATGGACTTAAACCTCGTATTTTTTTGATCCTATGGAGATAGATGATGAGCATTGGGGGTCGATCAAAGATCCTCGATGGAAGCAAAAAAGAGGCGAGCAAAGCCTATTGAACAATTGAGTCTATCAATATCGACCCGGATCGGACCAAATTAGAAGTGTTTATTGGTTCGAATACCATTCCAACGGAAATGATCAAAGTATCTTCGAAAGCAAATTTGGATCGTTAAGCTTGGTCACATGAGGACATGGTCGGCATTGATCCTAAACATGCATGTCACTCTTTAACCTTAACCCAACACAAATTCCAACAATCCAGAAGGGGAGAAAATTCAGTCCGGAGAAGTATGCAGCTATGGATAGTGAAATTAAGAAATTGCTCGATAATAAATTGATTCAAGAATAAAGTGCCCAAGATGGCTTGTTAACCCTGTGCTCGTCTGCAAATCTAACGGAACTTGGAGGTTATGCATAGATTTCACCGACTTAAACAAAGCATGCCCGAAAGACAATTTCCCGATGCCACATATCAATTATTTGGTCGATAACGCAAAGGAGACATGAGCTCATGACCTTCATGGATGCATTTGCCGGGTATCACCAAATACCCATGCATCCAGACGATCAAAAGATTACGGCTTTTCGCAAATGGAAGAATATGTATTGTTGGCAACGCATGCCATTCAATTAAAGAATCTTTGGAGCAACGTATCAACGTTTGGTGAACAAGATGTTCGATGAACACATAGGTCGAATGGTTGAGGTGTACATTGATGACATTGTTGAAAAGCGAGCATAAGGAAGACCACATTACCTACCCGCATAGACGTTTGATATTCTCGGGAGTATAACATGAAGTTAAACCAAGAAATGCACATGGGGTTCATTCAGAAAATTCCTAGGACATATGGTCAACAAGTTTGAAGCAAACCCATCAAAGATTCAAGCTATGCTTCTCATGCAGTGCCCCTATGACAAAGAAGTTAAAAAATTAATCGGACGTTTTTCAGAAACCGGTTTATATCAAAAAATGAGACAAATGCAAACCTTTTTTGACGATTAAAGAAAGGGAGATTCCAAAGGGATGACAATGGCATTGCGAAAATGCATTTGAGTCATTAAAGCAATACCTTGCGATACTCAAACATTATCTAAGCCTGCTCCAAAGAACAACTTTATTTGTATCCCGCCGAGCATGCATGCGATTAGTGTGTGTGCTCGTTTGGGAGGGGGCAACAATTTGCCTATTTATTATGTAAGACTAATTACCACGACATAGAACAATGGAAAAAACTCTAATATGCTTTGTTGATGAGTGTCCAAAACACGACCATACTTTTTTTTCGATCACTCGGTCGAGGATGAACCACATTCCCATTATTGTTCTCCACACACAACTTGTTCGCCATCAATTCCCGGTGGAGTTGTGGCATTACGTTAAGCCTATGTGACAAATGAAGGGCGGCTATGGCCAATTTCAAATTGAATATCCGGATGAAAAGAGGTTTACAAACCATGGCAAAAATGTATTTAGACGATTCATCAAAAGTTCAAAGAGCCGGAGCTACTGGTTCTCATCAACCCAACTCGATATACTATCCTAGACCCATCTGCATTTATTTCCCACAAAATAATGAAGCTCTTTTGATTATTGAAAATGTATTACTCTGACAATGGGGTTCAGAGGTTTTGATTTATAGCAATTCCCAAATAATCGGGATACCAAGTATTATGCGAGTACGGACTTGTCCTGGCAGATGGCATAATATTGTCGAACTAGCAAAGGAGTCGCTGAACAATTCATAACAAGTTTACATAGTACAATTACCACGATTGATAATTTGTTTGTTGATGCCTTGGCACGATTGTCAACAGCAGAAGGAGTGATTTAACACGATGGACATTGTGGTCGCCACAACTTGTTCCCATCAATTCCCGAGTTGTGGTTGCCCATGTGACGAGAACAAGAAACCCGATGACTCAATTTTAAGCTAACAAAAAGGATTTCTCCCCGAAAATAAAGCACAAGATTGGCCTCGACATAAAACCGCTTCGATATACTATCCTAGACCGGCATTTATACAAAAGAAGTTTCTCTCTTCCATTATTGAAATGTATTACTCTTAAGAGGGTCATGTGATTCTCGAACAATTCATGATGGGGTATGTGGAAACCATGCAGTGGATGGACTTGTCCCGCATATAAAATTGTCGAAAAGGTTACTATTGGTGACTCTCAAGAAAGATTCGCGCTCATGCCCGCCAAGATGTCATAAGTGTCGGTATACGCCCCACTTATCCATAGCTCACAAGAACTAGTGTAAGTTTATGTTTTGCTAAATGGGGAATCGAAATGATTGGCCCGCTTTCCTCTTTGCACATCGGGGAGTAAAATATATCGTGGTTGCCATTGATTACTACACTAAATGGGCGGAAGTGATTGGGTTTATCAATGGTCGCACAAAGCCTAAATAAGACAAATGAGCGGGGTTTATGCTCACCAAATGATTAGATTTACGGATACCCGCAACAAAGCGAGTGATGGGTACAGGGTCACAACTAAATAAGACGACCCGAGCAAAATAGTGATCGCGGCTAACATATGACGATCACGAAAGAAAAAGGGGGGGTTGCACATAAGTTAACCCATCTAGTCGTAGCTAAATAAGACGATCAATCTGATTGCACCTCAATAAGACAATCAAAAAACCAAAGAAGTCAGGGTGGAACATAGACACATATCATGTTCGAATTCATTCAGAAGACAAATGACATAAAGTAGGAACAAAACAAACATCATCCATTAATCAGCAAAATTCACCCTCCAAGATCGAATCAGAGGAAATTGTTCAACAAGCAAACACAATGGAAACAACAAATTGTACGAAAGGAGAAGATAAAAATTACACAGTAGTAAAACTAAGGAATGAATTCATTGTTGGGGGTAGGCGGAAGAGATGTGTCGAGCAAGTCTTGCCTCGTCTGCTCGGTCCCTTCGGGAGCGACTCCCCCAGTATCATCGTGCCTCATCTGCTCGCTAGATAGCACATTCTGCTCGCCTTCAAGTGGACCACTCTGCTCGCCCTGCACCTGTCCAAACTCATGCTCGGCTCGGTAAGCTTGGTCGGCAGTACCTTCAACATCCGCATTCGAACCATCTTCCTCATCCAAAATAGGGTCATCAATATCGATCCCATCGGGGAGGTTGGAGAAGTAGCATATGTCACTTAAACCGGCAATGGGAAGATTACGATCAGGGGAATTGTTGGCCATATATTTCTCAAGATGGACTTTGAGCGGAGTAATTTGATCGGGGGAAAGGGATTGCCTCGCAGAACGGAGGGCATTCGCAAATGCACATATATAAGAAAAATTGGAAATAGAATCAACATACTCCTCGGTGAACAACTTGGAGTTTTCAAGACCCAGACGAGTGTTGGTCTCTTCAGCGGTGAGGAGTTGCTGGGCGAGCAGAGTTTTCTCGCATTCTACGGTCTCGATGCCTGTTTTGAGTTTTCGGAGCTCAACGTTCAGCTCGTCCTGAACTTTCCTAATGTCAGCCACCTATTCCCGATTACGTTGCACCTCCTCCTGAGCAAGGGGTAGCTCCTCTCTGGCCTGGCGAGCATCTTCCCGAGCTAAACAAACATCTTCTTGAGCTTTACGAGCCTCTGCTTGGGCTGAGGATACTTGTTCTTGAACCAACTTCATTTCATCTAGGGTTCTGGTCAGCTCGTTCACCTTCTCTTGGAAACTCGTGATAAGAGTCACATAGTTGGCATGAAGTTGGGCGGACTCGGTGTAAGCTTTTTCAAGGAGAACCAAAGATTGGCCATGGCGCACTAGGCCAAGTCGCATGGTTTCCAAAGTCGTTGGACCCTTAGTGGCCTCTTCGAGCTCAGTAGTCCATGCTCGGATGGGGGTCTCACACGCTTTCTAGACATGCTCGGGGAAGGCCAGGAATGTTGCGGACACTAGGAGAGCAATAATAGTCTTTCAACTCTGACATCAGAGGCAACAATCTGTTCAACCTACGTGTTATAAAAACAAATAGATATGATTAAATGACCAAATCAGATGGAACAAAGAGACACTCCAACAGGCAAGCAAATGTACCTGTTCACCCGAGCAGGGTCCCATCCCATAAACGACTTGTCCTCGGGAGAACGGAGCTGGGAACTTAAAGGAGTCCAGGATCGGGGTCCTGCAGGGGGTGGAGTAGATGTACCGACCTCCATTTCGGCAATTTGTGTGATCGGACCGACCATAGAGGCAGTTATTCTGGTCGTTTCAGCAGTAGGGGTCGCCTCATTAACATCGATGCTCGATGGAGCTATTGGATTTTGATCGTCAGGTAGCCTTTTGGATCTCTTTGGTGAGGGAGCTTGGTCGCTCGATCCCTGCCCGACAGGACAAGTTGTCCTTTTCTGCCAACTCGACTCGCCCGGTCCAGGCGCGGCAGGTCGACTCGCCTTTTTCAGTCTGCTTGCCTCCCCTCGGTTTGCTCTTTGAGCATCTCTCTCGGCCTGGATTCGAGCAAGCTCTTGGGGTCTCTTGGTTCGAGCCATTTCAGTATGCTCAGATGTGCTTATGGCAATAGTTCTGGCGAGGAAAGTCAGAGACGTAAGAATTTATTAAAAAAGAAAGAGAAACCGGGTACAAAAGGCACAACACATTTGCAAGTATAAAAAACAATCCTTACCAATTGGATTGATGGCAACTAAATGGTGGGGGGACACGTACAATCCTCCTTTCTTCCTTTGGTCAGCAGTGTTCAACGTCTTCACCGAGCGTTCTGAGTATGGCTCAAGGTCGATTTGCTAGATACTACTGAAATAACCATCGTTTGTCTCTTTGTCTATTGCTGCTTGAATTCCTGAGATTGAGAAAATAAGTTAAAATCAGTTCACTGTGGAGAGTAAAACCACAAAAATACTTACTTCGACAGATTCCAAAATCAGTGGGGATGTCTAAGCGGGCATTTGGTTCACATCCTGAAGCAGGACTTTTCCAATCACCCCCGACGAACCAAAACTTCTCTTTCCAATCCGTGATCTTATTAGGCACGCCCTTCGATGACCTTACATTTTGCATTCGCTTGCATGAACAACCATCCGTGTTCACCTTTGGGTCGAGACAAATGAACTAATCGAGTAAGTTCTGTTGTTGTTGGATAGTACACAGGTTTCGTTTTGCCGAACAGAGCTAGGAAACTCATAATCATATGCCACTCATTCGGCATTAGCTGTGTAATAGTGATATTCCATTCTACGAGCAAGCGAGTAATAACTGGATGAAGTGGGAATCGAAGACCCGCTTCCATTGTATCTAAGTTCACAGCAACACAACCCTCGGGAGGCTGGCCTGCTATCTCATTGGGACCAGGCGCCCAGAAAAACACATCCTTTGGAGTCTCGTAATTCCGATACAATTGGCCGAGCATATCTACATCGATCACACTTGCAATTTTGCTCGCTGGATATTCATTTTCGACCCTTGTCCTGTGAGGTTGTTCTGGCCATTCAAAATCATAGCGAGCACTATACTCGATATATGTTAGGCTATGTGGAAGACCAACAGGGATATCGAGCACCATGTTCTGTTCGCCATCAAATCCTCTGTTAGACTCATTAACATTTTCAGTTACTGGGATTTCCTCCCTCATATGATCGTCACCCCTATTTACATCACGATTACCTACAACCCTAGATCCGATTTGGGGTTGGGATAAAGAATCTTCACCCGAATCATCTAAAAAATTGGTGCGGGCTAAATCCCGGTCTAATTCATTGAGGGCATCGTCGGAATCCGATGAAAGAATGGCAAATGGTTGTCGAATTTGCCAGCGGGATCTTGAACCCGAGGCGTTCATCTCCGGCGCATTAGCACCACTACGGGAGATCGGACGGTAAGATGAGGAAGAGGAACTATGATGGTTTGACTCTATTGAAGCTGTAGAACTCGAACGAGAAGTCATAATTGGAATTAAGGGGGGTACGAAGTAATTACCTGGAAGAAATCTTTCGCCGAAATAAGCGTGCTCTTGCCAGAAATTTCAGACGGGATGGAATGTGAAGAAAGAAAGAAAAGAGAATGAAGAGAAAGAAAAAGGGCTGAGGCGGCAAAATGGTTTTTGTATAGATGTTGGATTTAAAATTTTTGAAAATTCAAAAAAGAGGTTTCTGATTGTACACATCTCGAGACTAGTGTGATGAAGTCTTTTCGGGTCCAATAGAAAAGACCAATCTCGACATTCAACACAGAAGACGAAGCGACACTCACGAAGACCCTCTCAATATATCCAACAGCCGGGCCCCCATGATGAATACAAAGCGGCCCGGCTGGGGGGTATTGTTGTGATCGATGTTTTTACCTCGATTTATTTGTACACGTCGGAGGGACACGTATATCAATAAATTATAAAAATAACCATGTCCGATGGAGAGGTGTTCGCCTAGATAATAATTATCAACCATACAAGTATGCTCGCCTTGCCGGCCAAACAAGCACGCTCGCCAAATCTGGCAAGCATTATAGTCATTCTTGTATGCTCATTAAGGACAGTGTTTCGGTACAAAATCGATATGGTCAAAGGGGCGAGCAGAGCAATCGGTCAAGCAAAAATTGATACAAAGGGCATATGACATAAAAGTCAAGTCACTAACTGAACCATCTGGACGATAAAAAGAATACCTTATAAGCAAGTAAATCCAAAGGTCAACCAGGAAGACAAAGTTGAAAACGTGGCAGCATCACATGAGTTCTTGCAAGACACGAAGTCTCCAGCTCATGCTTGCCAAACTTGTCAAAGTACTATAAGTAGAATAAAAAAGAGAAGTAAGAGGGTTCAGAAAAATTCCCAAGTACTCGCACATATTTTCCAAATCACCATCTTTCGTAGAAGGAAGTTTTCTCCATAAGTAGTATTGTGTACTGTAGATGTAAACCTTGCAATATAACATCCCTGGCTTGGAATGACCCCAGAGTGTCATTTATTGATGAACTGGGTCAACAATTTCTTGTTATTTACTGTAATATTGTACACATACTTATTTTGTTTGTGAGTTGTTTTAAAATTATCCACATAGTATTCTCATTAAAAAATGGCTTGCAACAGGACTAAAAAAGATTAGGTGGCAATTCGAAATTAACAGAAAAAATAAAATAATTATATATGTGATGGTTGTTGGAATTTATAGGCACGTAAACACGTAATACATGCACAGCAGAATTAAACAGTTAATAACGAACATATAATTGCATAATTAAATACGTGTAAACATAAAGAGAAATCTTACAGTAAATCGTAAATATATTTCTCTACTATGGTATCCACGTAATCCCCGTTCACGGACTTGCACAGATTTGCCAGCGTTGAATCTGAGACGGAATTTGCTAGGAAAATTCATATTCTAGATTTTATGGAGAAAATGTGAACAACCGTATTATGGATTCCCAAGAGCTCATATATATAGGAGAGACTTAACTTAAATCTTAAGCTAACCTGATTGGGAAATAAAATCCCTAATATTTATTTAAATAAATCTCTAAGGTTTATTTCTCACATATATAATCTCTACGGATTTAAATGCCTTATATGAAAATCTCTACGATTTATTTTCATATACATTAAATCCTACAATTATATTCCAAATATAATTATTGGGAATTCATATTTAATTAAATCCAATTTAATTAAATATTAATAATAATTAATTCCAAATTAATCTATTATTAATTATTTCTCCATAAATTAAATATTAAATCCAATTTAACATTTAATCAACAAACTATATTCCGTAAAAAAGAACTACTTGTTGTGTGACCCATAGGCCCTCATATATCGGACGATTAGTCAAACTAACGGTCTTAATTGAACCCTAGACAATAAATCAGACATTCTCAATATATGAGGTACGTTGCGAAAAACGTGCAACTACCTGTAACTGAAACATGGGCTATTACGATTTCCTCCTTTCATTCGCGAATACTCGATTAAGTCTTGAACATGATGAAGTGTCTATTCAAATAACGTAATCATGTTATCTCCAATCACTAATTGATCATGTATGTCACACTTAGCCACAAAGTCTAAGTTGACTTGCATCGGCCGATGACTTTGATCCAATTACGATGAGAAGATTAGTATTCTCTCTAAATCCACTTTGAGGAATGAATCATATTTTTGGCTCAACTACCACGCACATGCACTTCATGATGAACTCAATCCAAGCCATATCTACCCATGGTTAGGGTGCAAGCATTGGTCATGGTCAAAGTTCATCATCTCACACATGTCGTGCGTATTGACCTCAAGTCAAAGGAGTATCACATCGCTCCCACTAATCGAGACACCCGTAGACACATATAGTGGAAATACATCAAACGGTTTCTCGGATGGGTATACCAATACCCTCTAAGGTAGTTGTGCATCCATCATGAGATACATAGTATCTCGTAGTAAGTGAGATCTTACTACACTCTCTAAGAGTATGATGCAGATCGCACACCAATCTCCATTGTATAATCAATATCCCATTCTTGATGATCCTTGATCGGGGCTATTTGAGAATCATGCTTAAGTTATCTGAGTTCTCACAACCTCAATGACAACAATGACTCATGGGAACACTTGCATGAATAAATGCAAACAATCAAACATAATATTCAAACAAGTGTATTGCCATACATTAATATTAAGTGAACTATAATATTAAATCAAATTGAATATCATCGAGTATTATGTCCTTACAATAGATTGTCTCTAGGACACTAACACTAACAATCTCCCACTTGGACTAGAGTCAATCACCTACATGTCTAACCCCTAGACCATCAAATGTCTAGTGTGTACATGAACACTCAATGTTATGGTGAAATGATCTTCCAAATTAAATATGTGGGATTACATTTTAATTCCATTTCTCCTATCATTATGATCTCTCGGATCAAATGATAAGTCTAGGTACTGCTTGTCGATCTCGGTTCCTTTCCTTGTGCAATCGCACCAACGTTGTTTCAATACAGGCTTATTAGACAACTGACACTCGGAACTACCCCTAGTTCTCTTAAGAACTATAAAATCCAGACAGCCTCCTTGAGGCTTCTGATACAGCAATGTACTCAACTTCGATTGTTGAATCTGCGGTCCTTTTGCTTGGAACTATTCCAACTAACCGCCTCATTATTGAGAGTGAAACGTAACCCGACTGTGATTTGTAATCATCATAGTCGGATTGGAAACTTGTGTCAGCTTAACCAGTCACTACTAGTTCTGACTGTCCACCATAGACAAGGAAATATTCTTTAGTTCATCTAAGATACTTCAGAACGATCCTAACAGCAATCCAGTGAGACTCACTCGGATTCTGTTGGTATCTACCAGTGATGTTGATAGCGTAGGCCACGTTTGGCCTAGTGCAAGTCATGGGATACATGATCGACCCAATTACATATGCATATGTGACATATTTCACATGCTTGATATAAGCTTCAACAGAAGGCCAATCCTTCTTTGATAGCTTTATCCCATGATCGCCGATAGAGATCCTCTCTTAGAGTTCTCCATCGCAAAACGCTTCAACACCTTGTCTACATAGGCGGACTGTGACAACCCCAACATCCTCTTGGATCTATCCTGTGGATCATGATCCCTAGGATGTAGCAGACTTCATCAAGACCCTTCATCATGAAGGTCTTTAACAACAAATCTTTAATGGACTTCATTAACGGTATATTGTTTCCCAAAATCAATATATCATCGACATACACGATTATGAAAACAATATTCTTCCCACCGTGTTTACAATAAAAGCAAGGATCTTCCGAATTTCTGATGAAGTCAAAAGACTTGATAGCTTCATCAAATCGGATATTCCAACTCCTAGAAGCTTGCTTTAATCCATAAATGGATATCTTTAGTTTGCATACTAGATTAGAATTTGATTTAGATTTAAAACCTTCCGGTTGAGTCATAAACACTTCCTTATCAATGTCTCCATTGAGAAAAGCTATTTTGACGTCCATCTGTCAAATAAACATAGTGTGCTGCTATCGCAAAAAATTCGAATGTGTTCGAATTTAGAGGCACGTAAAATTCGTAATCACATGCGCAGCGGAAATTAAAGTTCACCAACAATGAACAATTAATTGCATAAAGATTACAATAATCATAACGAGAAACCTTACAGTGATTCGATAGCAGATTTCTCAACTATGGTATCAACGTAATCCCCAAGAATGGATCTGCACGAATTTGCCAGTGTTGAATCCCAAGTTGAATCAGCTAGGAAAATCCAAACTTTAGATCTTATGGAGAGAATATGAAGTTACGTTGTTTGTGAATTCCCAAGAGTCTGTATATATTTGGGAGGCCCAGCTTAAATCTTAAGATAACCCAATTAGGGAATAAAAATCCCAATCTTGAATTAAATTAATTCCTTTAATTTAATTCCCTAAATATAAATCTCTACGGTTTTAAATGCCTTATATGAAAATCTCTACGATTTATTTCCATATACATTAAATCCTATAATTATATTCCAAATATAATTATTGGAAAATCTTATTTAATTAAATCAAATTCAATTAAATAATATTAATAATAAGTAATTCCAAATTAATCTATTATTAATTTCTTCTCCATAAATTAAATATTAAATCCAATTTAACATTTAATCAACCAACTATAATCCGTAAAAGGGAATTACTTGTTGTGTGACCCATAGGCCCTCATATATCAAGCGATTAGTCAAACTAACAGTATTAATTGAACCCTAGACAATAAATCAGACATTCTCAATATATGAGGTACGTTGCGAGAAACATGCAACTACCTATAACTGTAACGTGGGTAATTGCGATTTCCTCCTTTCATTCACGAATACTCGATTAGTCTTGAACATGATGAAGTGCCTATTCAAATAACTAAATCAATTTATCTCAAATCACTAATTGATCATTAATGTCACACTTAGTCATAAAGTCTAAGTTGACGTGCATTGGCCAATGACTTATATCCAATTATGATGAGAAGATGAGTATTCTCTCTAAATCCACTTTGAGGAATGAATCCTTTTCTTGGTTCAATTACCACGCACATGCACTTCGTGATGAACCCAATCCAAGCCATATCTACCCATAGACGGGTGCGAGCGTCGGTCATGGTCAAAGTTCATCACTCCACACATGTCATGCGTATTGACCTCAAGTCAAAGGAGTATCGCATCGCTCGCACTAACCGAGACACCCGTAGACACATATAGTTGAACTACATCAAACGGTTTCTCGGATGGGTATACCAATACCCTCCAAGGTATTTGTGCATCCATCATGAGATACCTTGTATCTCGTAGTAAGTGAGATCTTACTACACTCTCTAAGAGTATGATGCAGATCGCACACCAATCTCCATTGCATCATCAATATCTCTTTCTTGATGATCCTCGATTGGGGCTATTTAAGAATCATGTTTAAGTCATCTGAGTTCTCACTCACCCAATGACAACAGTGATTCAAGGGAACACATATAAGAATAAATGCAAACAATCAAACATAATATTCCAATGAGTATAACAACATACATTTAATATTAAACAAATAATAATATTAAACCAATACTGAATATTATCTGAGTATTATGTTCTTATTTTTCGAAAATATTAAAGAAAAGAGGAGAAGGATTTTCTTGAAAAGATTTTATGGAAAGGAGATAAAGTATTTTTGGAATATAAGATTATCCCATAAATTCAAGAAATCTCCCACTTGGACTCTTTAATAGAAATTTTCGAAAATTTATAGAGTAATAATAGGAAGAAAGATTTTCTTGATTTTCTTGGAAAGATTTTATAAGATATGTATTCTTGGAATATAAGAATATTTCATAATTTCAAGAAAGATCTCACACCCTTATTTAGCCTTGTGTATTTTTCCACAAAAAATTATAAGAAAAATATAAAAATTGTTGCACCAATAAATTCTTGGAAAGTATTCTGCATGCTTGGATCGTTTACGTGAAATATTATTTGCATGTTGTTGTTGGATTAATTATTATTTGAATTCACTTAGGTAAATTCATGTTAGTAATAATTGTTAATTTAAATTTGTGTTTATGAGGTCATCCCGATAGATCCTGGCATATGTTATCCCAACAGCTCACAGCCGGGATACACGTCAGCATCCGGCCGACCTCTTGGCCGAGCGACCGCACCCGTGCGTCTAGGCGCAGAGCGGCTTGCCTGGGCAAAAACCCGGCGGCCTCGGCAGCACTCGGCAGGGCCCCGCGCGTGCCCACGCTCGTGCCCTTCCCTACCTTCGTCTGTCCACGTCCGCCCATCCGTGCACGGTGCCGCACGCGCCTGTGCGCACCGCCCATCCTAAGCCCTCTCGCGTCCAGGGCTGACCCCCCTGGCTCCGTGCGCCATGCCTGTGCGCGCCTCGCGACGTTCGCGTCATACACGTGCCTCCCTTAGCACGTTTCGCGCGATGCACATCGCCCGCGTACTGTCCAGGTCCATTTTAACTTCTCGTATCCGTCTTCGTCTTCGATCAGGTTACAATTTATTTTACAAAAAAATAAATAAACCTAAATCTATTACATTGAACAAATCAAATACCCTAATCTACTCGTGGATTTTCTCACGAGAAAAATAAATTCGAACGAGTCGAATTAAAACCAATCATACACATGAAATTAATAAAACACATTAAATACCATGATAATTGGATACCTGGAAAACAGATCTAATAATTCTACTATCCAATTTTCAATGAAATTAAATGGCCAACAAATTTAAATAACAATTTAAATACAGAGCTCGAAACCGAGGCTCGGATACCAGTTGTTGGAAAAATAGGGATTTCCTGATCTATTCGAGGTGTATTTAAATACATATTTAAATTATTTAATTAATTAATAACATGAATCAATCCTAAATTAATTCAACATAATAATTAAATAAGCAACAACAACATGATTACACGTAATTCACGTATATCCTAAGCATGCGGAATCTAGGGGTTACGAGATTACATACCTCTTGTAGAGATAACCGTTGAGATGATGGATCAACCCAAAGTTCCTTCTCAAATATGTCCCAAGTCCACGAACGTAATCCGGTGGAAGGATTCTCACGAACGATTTTAACAAAGGAGAAAAATAAAATATTTTGCCACCACCTTTGTGGATTTCTAATTTTCCCAACACATGGAATTGCACACTCACAATTGAAGTTTTTTGAAAATACACAATAAGTCGACGTTTCAAAATATTTGATATTTTATCAACGCTGATATTTTTCCGAAAAAATCAATTTATGTGTTATTGTGGAGATGAAAAAATTCATCCCCTATTTATAATAAGGGGGGACAAATATTTTAGGGTTTATGGGTGATTGAGAAATTTCTTTGCTTCTTCTCCAAGAAACAATCTTGAATATATCCAATATATTCTATTTCCCAAAATAAATCCCAACAAAATCTTCCCCTCCTTATTATCTTGAGATTTTCGAAAATTTACTTAATAAATAACCAAGTGGGAGATTTCTTGAATTTAATGAGATAATCTTGTATTCCAAGAATACTTATCTTCATTCCATAACAAAATTCAAAGAAAATCTTTCTCCCTCTTTTATTTATTATTTTCGAAAATAATAGGAAAAATAGACAATAATATTTTCTTCTCTTTTCATTAATTGGACTACAATTGGGCTATTTGAGGGGCCTTTAGGAGAATTAAGATTGAACCTCCAATGGACTATGAATTTCTAATATTAAGCCAAATATTATTCAAGCCCATTAATATTAATTTATTCCACTATAAAATTAATATTGAACTATCCATCTTAACCCATATTACGACTTCACAATAATATGGCTCCCGGTTATTATTTCTCGTGTTTAAGATTATCTAGTCCACTAATTAATTAAGCCACTGAACAAGCTTTATATTAATTAATATTTTTGTCCTTGGAGTAAAGACAACTCAACATTATTATCCATACCGGAAATAAATTTCCACTTGCAAGATTTGGTATGATAAAACTTCTGAGCCCACCAAGGGTACAAATCAAGCAAGCCGTACTTGAACACGATTCTCCGTATTAAATCTTAGCAATTGTCATGTAACTAATAATATTGCCCAAGATATAAGGTGTTGAATCGCGTTGATTCTCTTCCCATCCTAAATCAAAGCAATAGTTATTAATTTCACACGATCCTATTTAAGGGACGGAGATTAAGAAATAATGAACCACTGAGGTCTAATTCTTGTATATTCAGTACCGAAGAATTTATCCTCTTGTAGGTCCTATTCAGCGCATCATAATGCACTAGTGTAATCTCTTGGTCATGACAAGCCAATCTGAGCCTTACACTTCAACCTTTTATGATGGATTGTTCATTTCCATCTGGGTTGTGAATTTGTACTTAGTTACGAGGAACTATTAATTTGATCTTCCGTGATCTGGTATCACCAAATTAACTACAATGTAACACATACTATTTATTGAACAGGTTTGCAACAAATATATATAACATTCAATCATATTTAATGCAATAGTAATAAATAATTTATTTCAGTAAATGAATAAGAAATTCAGTTTGGTTATACAAAGTAAAAAACATACTTTCCACTATAACCCCAACATATCGATCATCTTGCCCATGAGACAAGATTCACAATCTCCATAAGACTCAAAGTCAAATGGGGTTATGTAGTCTAACTTTCTTAACCTTGCAAATTCCTTTCTCGTTTACATGATCAAGTCTACAATGCCATAAGTAAGTCGGGTTTTCATGATTACTAAGTTTGAGTCTTTTACTTTGTATATTAAGAACATCATATCCACAATGCAACAAATATATGTCGCGAGTAATAGAAAGAACTAGATGACAATCATTAAGTTCTAATCTAAAATCAAAAGGGTAAGTCTAAGACATAAGTCCCCACACATTCAATGGCAACTCTTTCTCCGTTTCCACGTGTAAGACGACTTCACCCACCCTAACTGCCCTAAGACACATGAGCCTCTTCACATTCTTACAAATGTGAGAGCCACATCCAGTATCTAATACCAAGCAGTTAACGCTATTAGTGGACATGTTTATCTTAATAACAAATATACATGTTCTAGTGCTAGAAGCACCCAGTACCTTCTTTTCAGCAACCAGAACCTTACAGTCCTTCTTTCAGTGCCCTCTTCTACTTACAATAGAAGCACACATCCTTGTCTACCTGCTCCTTCTTTTGAACACCATCTTAGTGATAGTGAACTCAAAAGTCTTGAGCACGTTCTGAAGTTTAGGCATGGTTGCATCCGTCTTATTCATATTGTAGTTCATAATGAAGTTAGAATATGAATCCGAGAGCGACTGAAGGATAACATAAATGAAAATGTTGGTCTTTTAGCTCAATGCCTAAACTACCAAGTTTCTCAATTATGCCTATAATCATTAGCACATGAGGTGAAATCTTCCCTTCTTTGGCTAACCGACATCTGAATAGATCTCTCGTCACTTCATAAATCTCGGAATGAGATTCAGGATCAAAATGATCCTTCACATGTTTGAGCATCTAGAAGGGACCCATTTTCTCACGTCACCTATGTTCACCGGGAGTCATGCCGAGCAACATCACACACTGAGCCTGGGAAGCATCCTTTTGATGCTTCTTCTGAGCTGATACATCAGAGTACCAGCTGCAATGGTAACCGGGATAGACGTGTTCAACACGTACTCAATCTTTTCTTGCCTTAGCACCAAACAAATGTTTCGGTGCCAGTCCAAAAAATTTGGTCTAGCCAATTTAGTTTGTTTTCAAAACATATATCAATAACAGTTATACATTTCAACTATCCAAGAGAAATAAAACAAAACGGAAATTAAACACATAATTCCTATGATCAATATTCAACAATCAAAATAAACATGGTCTTTCTTTTGTGTTTATTTTGTCTCCATTTTTTTCACATACTTAATGACCTCATCGGAAAAGTACGGATTTATATCAAATATAAATTATAATGGACTAGATTCCACATTACAACTATCATAATCCCAGCTAGGGCTGAATATCACAATAACATAATTGGTAGGTGTCTAAACCAATTATAAAACTACAATTCCTAGTTTATCGAACCTAGTTCGACTGATGTCCCTTAACTTTTGTTCCCCGTGAGGGAAAGTGAAACAAAATTAAGTTGGTTTACAAACATCAAGCGGCGACATTACATGTCCCTATAAAAGTCATGTTAAATGTAGATCCGAGCAAAAGACGAGGGCCTTAAATACTCATTGGAATGAAATCTCCGGTTTACTTTTAACTTTGATGGAAGACATCTTATCAAATTAATGAGAAAACCATATTTTAGTGAGGAACATTTTAAAGACGGGATATTAGTTGCTTAATCGAGATCCAACATGTTAATCTACATCACATTTGAGCAATTATTGGGCGCTGCCTACCCAAACATGATTTCATACGGACTAACACTTATATGGGCGCCGTCTACCCAAATAATTATAATGCGGACTATAATTACGTTAACAAATTATTTAAATTTAGTTAACCAAGTGGGAATTTAATAATCTATTAAAACTTTATTGAATTAATTTCAAAATCTAATTTTAAAATAAATTTAATAATTATTAACCAATTATTAAAATACTTAAATTAGTCTAATTAATCTAGCCTTTTGTTAGTCCAACTAATAAATTTGTTTTAAATTCTTAATTAATCTAATTAATTAAGTTTCATTAGTGCAACTAATAAACGTGTTTCAAGTCCAACTCCGTTAGCCCTTAATAATCATTAAATTAAAACTATTTTAATTTATTAAAATTTTGGGGCTCAGGTGCAAATTTCTAAAATTGCACGGGAGGGCCTATCTCAAAATAATTTTGCAAAAAACCCTCCTCACATCACCGCCCAATCCCACAGATCCAATCTGCAAACCAAAATCTGAATCCAATCAAGTTACACCGGTTCTAGTTTGTTCAATTCATCATCATTCAATATCCAATATCGAAGAACAATGAAAGAAGCAAAAATTCCAGAAACGGGTTAACATAGCGGCAAGCGAAAACAAACATAGTGACACAACTCGGATCATCGTTTCTTAGAGAGACTCAAACCAAGCGGTGGTTAATCGCCATCTCAAGCGCATCGTCGGGCTCCGCCGCCAGCGCAGTGGCGCAAGGAGGTGAATTTGGGGGGCCGATTTATGGGTTTTCGGAAAACCCTAAAAAGTGATGCGATGGGGATGACGAACCAGGAAGAAAAAGGGGTGTGTTTATCTAATAAACATACCTCTAACATATAGCAAGTTATATGGTGCGGTCAATTACAAAACCGTACCATCCTATTTAAAAAAAAAAATTATAAATCAATTAATTCAATCAAGCAATTAATTAAGAGCCTGAAGCTCTGATACCACTGTTGGACACGTAAGCACGTAATATATGCGCAGCGAAAATAAACAGTTCACCAACAACAAACACATAATTGCATAATTGAATACGTATAAACGTAAAGAGAAATCTTATAGTAAACCGTACGCATATTTCTCTACTATGGTATCCATGTAATCCCCGTTCATGGACTTACTGATCGCTTGGAAGTAGATCAGTTCAGCGTTTATCAGTTCAACTATTGGTGCGGTCGATAAGTTAACCCGTGTGAAAAATCAATTTGCTCAAACCCGATTTTGAGTAATCTATTTTAGATCAGATGACAAAGAAGTCAAGCTAATCAGATCAGTTGCTTGGTGCAAATCTGATCAAGACTCAGAACATGCATGGAATATAAAGCAGGTAGTGTGCTATGAGTGTAAAGCAGATAAATCACACAAGATTTATAGTGGTTCGGATAACTCGTCCTACGTCCACTCTTCCCTATCAGCAGGGGCACTCACTTAACCAATCTGGACTTAGATTAATGTGTTAGTCCAACACAATAAATCAGATGTTTCAAGAGTTCTCACTCAACAATCTCAGAGATCAGAAACTAGAAACCCTAGTCTGAAATTTTGCTAAACAAACTTAACCTAACTTTGTGGATTTGGGTATAAGATTTGTATGTTCCAACTGGAATTCTATCCCAGTATGTAGGTCCCGAACGGGTTTCGTGAGGGTAGAAGTCTAGAGGGGAGGAGTGAATAGACTTCTGAAAACTTTTGAGTGCAGATCAGGTGTGATGGCAGGTTGCCTGATCTGAGTGCGAGTGAATCAGTTTGGACTGATATTCAACTTACTGATCGCCTGATGGCAAATCAGTTCGGTATCTATCAGTTTAACTGATTGTGCGGAAGCAGGTTTATACCCGTGTGAAAAACCAGTTTTGACAAATCAGATTCTGAAGCTGTTTTCAATAAGATAACTTGTAGTCAAACTGATCAGATCAGTTGCTTGATGCAAACTGATCCTAACTCAGAATATGTATGGGATTTTAAGCAAAGTAGTGAGCGATAGTTTAAAGCAGTTAAGAACACAAGATTTATAGTGGTTCGGACAAGTCCTACGTCCACTCTTCCCTATCACAAGGGGCACCAACTTAACCAACTTGGACTTAGTTTATTGTGTTAGTCCAACACAGTACACCAACCGATATTTATAGAGTTCTCACTCAACCGATCCCAGAAATCAGAACTAGAAACCCTAGTCTGAAATCTTGCTAAAACAAACTTAACCTAACTTTTTGGGTTTGGGTAAAGATTTGTTGTTGTTCCAACTGGAAATCTATCCTAGTATTTATGTATCCTAAAGCTAGAGGATGAGATTTCTATGCTAAGAACAATGGGATGAACACTTAGAAATAATCCTCAAGTTTGTGTTCTTCGTGCGGAAATTTGCTATAGTATGAGCTTCTTGATAATTTCTGTGTCTTCACTATAGACCTCAAAATCAAAGAGCCGTTGGAGAGCAATTTGAATTTTAGGCTATATTTGGTAGGATGCAGGATTGATTTGACGTGCTCAGGGATGGCATGGCCGAAAGCATGAATAGTGTCCTTTATAGCCATTTGACTTATGCCCCATCGAATCTCACGTTGTCAGCTCCGTTCATACGTGTCTTGTTCTCATTGGTTAACAGATACACTTTTCAGTGTTTGTTCTACCAACTAAAGTAGACATTCTTCTTATCCTGATAGTACGTATGATCTTGTGTAGTATCAGTTAATCACCATGAGCTGACCTGATCAGATAAAACAGATCAGTCTACATGATAGAGTCTTCTGGTGCCAGTTGTCTTAGCTCAACTAACAGACTCGACTGATGTAGGTCTTCTGATCTTCTGGTCTTGATCTACTGGTTGTCATCTGATCTTCAGGTCTTCTGAACTTGAACTTTATATCTTCACCTGATAAGCTGACTATCTGATCGTCTGATCTTCTGACCTTGTCTTCTGGTCTTCTGACCTCAACTGGTCTTCTGATCTGACCTGTACATATTGAGTTCCCCCTCAATATGTGACCTATCTTATACATCAGCTATATATACATTTCAGCTGGTCATCCTAACCTGATTCTAAATCACCAGTCAGCTAACAGGTCTGACTGGTCCTATTACAAACTGTTTTGGAACTTCCATCAAAACTTAATACAAATTTCCCAACACAGTATTTGAGTAGCCTAAGGCTAGAGGATAAGAATTCTATGCTAAGAACTTTATGGGATGAACACTTAGAATAAATCTTGAGTTGTGTTCTTCATGCGAAAATCTTGCTTGAGCTTGTATAATTTCCATAACCTTACTATGAAGGTTGATCCCATATTTATAGGCACAAAATCGAACTAGCCGTTGAAAGCAATTCGAATTTCGGTCTATTTAAGGTAGGGTTGCAGGCTTGATTTGACGTGCTCAGAGGCGGCATGGCCGAAAGCATACAAGATTGTCCTTTGTAGCCGTTGGACTCTGAAGCGCTAGTCCTGCAAGTGTCAGTTCTGTATGTACTTGTCTACTTGTAGGTCCCGAACGGGTTTTGTGAGGGTGGAAGTCTAGAGGGGAGGGGTGAATAGACTTCCAAAACTTTTCGTGCGGATCAGGTGTGAACTGCAGATTACCCAATCAGAGTGCTAGTGTATCAGTTTAGACTGATGTTCAATCTTACTGAGTGCCTGAGGGCAGATCAGTTTGATATCTGTCAGCTTAACTGAATGGTGCGGAAGCTTGTTTTTACCCGTGTGAAAAACCAGTTTTATCAATCAGATTCTTAAGTCAGTTTTCAACCAGTTGATTGAAGTGTCAATCTGATCAGATCAGTTGCTTGGTGCAGACTGAGCTTAACTTTAGAATATGTATGCAGTTTAAACTCAGTTGATTGACTTGTGTAAAGCGATAAGAAAGCAAGTAAATGCACACAAGACTTTTTATAGTGGTTCAGACGAAACCCGTCCTACGTCCACTCTTCCCTTAACACAGGGGAACCTTAACCTACTTTAACCTGCTGGACTTATATCCTTTTCAGGATGGCCGAGATGTTTACCGAGTTCCCACTCTTACAAACTTAACCTGCGGGACTTATATCCTTTTCAGGATGGCCGATATGTTTACCGAGTTCCCACTCAAGCTTAACCTACGGAATTTATATCCTTTTCAAGATAGCCGTGATGTTTATCGAGTTCCCACTCTACAACGTAACCAGCGGGACTTATATCCTACAAAGAGGATAACCTAGATGTTTAATGAGTTCTCACTCTACAGACTTGACCTAACTTGCGTTTGGGTAAAGAATGATTGAGGGTTCCAACTGGAAATCCATCCTGGTGCTTTAGGTAGCCAAAATGCTAGTGGATAGGATTTCTTGCTAAGAACTATGGGATGAACACTCTTAAGAATAATCTTCAGATGTAGTGTTCTTTTGAGTGGAGATTTGCTGTAGCTTTAGCTTCTTTTGCAATGTCTCCGTGTTTGTTCTTGCGTTTACACTTGTTGGTTCTTCCGTTTTATCTCTGTTGGTCCTGTTCTTCAAAATGAAGATCGATCCCATTTTATAGACATCGAAATCAAAGAGCCGTTGGAGAGCAATTTGAATTTCGGGGCTATATTAGGTAGGCTGTAGGATATGATTGTGACGTGCTCTGATTATCGGCGTGGTCGTAGGCATGATTAATGTCGTTTTTGTCTGCAGCGTCGTATCCCATATTGTCAGCTCTTTTTGTGCACGTGTGGCTTTCTCCTTGGCTTCGCGAGGTGACACTTTAGAATTTTGTCCGTTAGACGATTGATATTCCTTTTGAAGAGGATTCGCCTTTTATCCGGTGTATCTTTTTGATTGTCACCAGGTGTGAGCTGACTTGATCAAGTAACTGATCAGTCTACCTTATTGAGTCTTCAGTTGCACATTGTCTTAGCTTCAATATCCAGACTCTGCTGAAAGTAGGTCTTCAGGTCTTTTGAACTTCAGTGTCTCTCGAGCCTCAATGTATTCAACAGATTAAGTCTTGAGTTTGATCTTTGAGTCTTCAGTTTATCCGAGTCTTCGTGTTCATCCGAGTCTTCGTGTTATCTCGAGTCTTCGTGTTCTTCCCGAGTCTTCATGTCTTCTTGTCTTCACCGATCTTCGACTTCTTGTCTTCGATTTGGCGCTTAGTCTTCCGATCATCATCCGACCTTCTCTGGGTCATCCGACACTTCGACTGACCTATACATATTGAGTTCCCCCTCAATATGTGACCTATCTTTACATCGACTATCTATACATTTCACCGGTCATCTTATTCTCGATTCTAAGTCATCAAATCACAATAACAGTCCGACCGGTCCTATTACAACCTGTTTTTGAACTTCCATCAAAACTAAATTACATATTTCCCAACAATTTCCCCCTTTTGATGGAACCAAAACACTTAACCAAACTTGATCGTAAAAAATGATACCATGAATGGAAATGTAGATAATGCAAATAGTACATACCTCGTAAGACAATGAGATGATTGTCTTAGAATCAAATGGATGGAAAGTTTTATTCAGATAGGTGTGTGCATTGTAGAATATGTGAAAAGCGTATCTATCATCCGATTCCAAGTTGTCTTCTTCGTGTGTACTTGAACATTTGCGCTTCTATGGGGATGCCAAACATCCTCAGACATCCTTTGCATTAGCTTGTCCAGCTCTTCTTTTCTATGGATTCCTCCTTTTTCAGCTAGTCCATAGTAGATGTTCTTGAATTTAATGGGATCTAGCTTGTTGTCTGGACGCAAAGGTGGAAGGAGTAGTTCAAAGGGTGGAGCTTCTGGTATCAGTGACATGATCTTGCCTTCATCATCACCGCCTGCGGTAGAAGTCTGGATACTTTGTTTCTAACCAGTTCCGAAATTCATCATCATTTTCAGTCTGATCTTGATGAATTGGAATCTTCTCCAGGATGTGGATGTCACATAACCATTCTCCTCTGATCTGATCCCATTCTGGAAGCAAATCTTGTCGTGCACAGAGGATGCCTTTAACAGGTGCTGGAAGGGCATTTTTCTCCCAAGCAATCTCCTCTGCTGCAGCTTCGGTCTTCCTCTTCCTTTGGATGTAGGCAATGTTCAGCCCCTTTACCTCTGCTAACTTCTACTTCTTGATTGCGGCCTCTCTTATTCTCTGTCTTGTGTGCTCTTGAACTTGTTCAGGAGTCATCTGGCTTTTGGTGGAGAATATCTGGCCTTGTCTCTGATCTTCCGCAGTTGCTTTCATCATCTTGCCTTTGCATTTCTTCCTCCTTAGAGTCTGCTCAGGTTCATCTTATTCATCTTCTTCAGCTAATTTCTTAGCGAGTTCAAGGCTCTTGGCCTGTTCATCAGCTTCCATTCTTTTCTGAACGGATGAAGAGAAGTCTTCAATTTTGTTGACTC
Source organism: Stenogyne calaminthoides (assembly GCA_037126765.1). NCBI lineage: Eukaryota > Viridiplantae > Streptophyta > Magnoliopsida > Lamiales > Lamiaceae > Stenogyne > Stenogyne calaminthoides. The sequence continues at coordinate 24,718,027 of JBBCBC010000030.1, forward strand.
GGGCAAAGAATCTCTCGAAAGAGTACTTTTCTTTCAGCAATCTCTTTTTACCGTGTTGCTCCACGCTTTTTTTTATTTCAAAGAATGAGATTGGTAGATGGAGTGGCTGGCAAGATAGATACAGTGGTTTTTGGTAGAGATGAAAATTTTACCAACTGTATCGAAGTCTGTTTTTCTTCCTTCTCTTTGTTCTTTTTTTCTTGAGTCTTTTTTCAGTATTCTCTTTTCCTTCGACTCTTTTCCGACTCTTTTTCCTTCCCCTTTTTGGTTGCATCAAAGAGGTTGGACATCTTATGGTTCGAGTTGTTAATTGTCGTGAGATCTCCTCTCTAAGTTCCTCGACAACAAGAGGAGTGATCCGGACGGTGGTGGCGTAAGGTGCAGTGTTTAGAAGCGTCCCCCCGAGAGCGCTTTCGATTTCTGTTTTGCCTTTTTCAGAGAAGCTAGAAAATGTTTCCAACCCATATCCAAGTGATTGTTGGTTTTGTCCAAGGATGCCCGACACTCTCCAAAAGTACGTGTTCCGATTGAGCATCTCTCGTCAACCGAGAGTTTGTCGATCGAACTTGAGCTTCTCGCCAAAGAGGGTATACTAGTTGCATTACTTCAAAGTAAGGATGGCATTGTGCATCCCAACAGTGTGACTTCGTTCCTTGTCAACTAGTTTTGCTTTTGCTCATCTTCAAACCGCTTCATCATATTCTGCTTTGCGGCCGCCAGGAATTTGTCTTCAAATGCAGCCTGATCCCATCCTGAATCTTCTTAGAGTGATGATCTAGGGTATCGAGCTCATTTTAGCAAATTGCTCAGATGTTGAGGCCTTGCCAAATTGGGTCTCATCTGCAAAGACCCATTCTTGGTTCATCGGCAGCCCCCTCATGATCTGTAGGAGGTTGAACGGTTTCCTCCTCATATCGCAAATTTCTAACCTTTCGTGAATCAGCCATTGGATATCGTCGTCTGATGCCAATTCAACAGCACTTTCAATCCCAGCATTGTGTAGATATTTCAACTCCAAGTCTACAAAGAAGTCTGATCCCAGAGTTGTCATTAGAATCAGAAGTTCTTCAATGCTCTTCAGTCTGATATCCCTCCAGAACACTATCTCTTCTATCTGTTGCTGGATGCCAGGATGTTGATCCAATTCAGGCCATAGATCCAGCAGATACTCTTTGATCTATTGCTTCATTATTCTTACGATGGGGCTCTCTGGAGCAGGTGAAGCAAATATTGTTCTGGTGTTGAAGGGATTATGAGAGATGGACACATGTTCGTCGAATCTCTCAGGTTCATGAGACTGGATTGGGGATTGGGATGTTTGTTGTTCAGGTTTGTTTTCAGCGTGTAGAGGGTGTTCAGTTTCCTAAACGGGTTCATTGATTGGTGGTGTGGGAGATTTTGTTCTGAGAGGTGAGGGTGAGGGAGAGAAGGTTTTGTGGGGAGAGGGTGGAGGTGATGATTTCTGGGGAGAGGGTGATGGTGATTTGGAAGTGGGCGTTAGCGATCTTGCTCTCTGGAAGATCTTGGTTAGAGGCAGAGAATCAGATGGTGATTCTTCCTCAGATTGCACCACTTCTGTCCTTCTGACAGATTTCTCTCCTTCTGCTGCGATCATTTGTTCTTCCCGTACTTCTCTGATAGTTGGCTCAGAGCGGACTGCTATCTCGTCGTCTGATCTTTCTTGCATCAGATCCTCTGTTCTTCTGGCTTGCTGGGTAGAACTTGGAGCAGTTTTCAGAGGAGATGAGACTCTCTTCCGCGTTTCCGAAGTCTGGTTTCTTGGCCAGATCCTTCCTCTTCATCCTCTTCTCTTGAATGGCCTTTTCCTGCACTTCAGACGATGCAGTTGCCTTATCTTTTCCTTTCTTTTCTCCCTTGGGTTTGGGCACATAAGGAGTCGGATCCTCATCAGCTTGTCCAGGTAGGGACTCATCTTTGCCCAATATGGCCTTGTGCTTTGCTTGATAAATCTTCGCTCCATTCTCGTTCCATTCATAATTCTGTGGCAGCTTATCTGACAGAATGATAGAGATTTTGTGTATGAATGAGCACTTCGAAGATAAGCGCACTTCATTGCTCTGGGTCAATTCGAACTTCCCGGAGTCTTTTCTCAGTCTTGCTTTGACCATACCCAACCAATCGATGTCTGAAGCCTTCTTGATTATTGCAGCCATTACACTTATCTTGTATGAAGTGACCGCATCAAGGCTGTAAGTCGAGCACATGATCACCTTCTGAACGATCTCAAGAAGAAGGCGATACTTTCTTTTTAGATACGAGGCTTTGACGTTCATCGTGTTCTCTTTGTTTGCTGGTCTCAACAACTCGGCTTTAAGAAACTCCTTTTCTCCTATAGCAGTCGTGTAGGTCTCTGGATTGATGCTTCCTCGAGTTAGTCCGAATATCCTCTATAGATCGTCATTCGTCACTCAAACTTTCATTCCGCCAACGGAAGAAATTAGGTCAGCATCATTGTCTTCATCCCTCTGCAGATTGTAAAAGAAACCCGTGACTTCATGGGTGTGAACAATGTTCGATGAGTAGAGCAATATCTTTCCAAATCCACACGCCTAAGCACTCCGCAATTTCCAAATGATTCCGGATCTGAGGTGATGTTGAAGACGACGTACTTTTCATCAATGATGTCTTTCTTCATCGATGCAAAGTTGTAGTACTTTTTCCCTTGTCCTGGTCTTGAAACAAGATGTGCCATTTCTGTAAGATATGCAGATTGATTTTTAGTTTGAGTAAGATATTTCAATAAATTCATCCAAACTAGAAAACTTCTGGATCAATTTAGCAAATAAAGCGTTTAGATCGAATAAATTACAGAAATACAACTTGAAAACCTAGGAACCATAGAGAAATCTAGATCATGCAATTAATTTAAAACAAGAAATTACCAGTAATTGATTCGAAAGATTTTGAAATCGGAAGTGTAGAATCAAATGATTTCGAAGGTAATTCTTAGAGAATTTTAAACGAAATATGATCTTATCAGAATTTTGAGAAGACGAAGTAGTGGAAAGCGGTTTTCTGAGAAAAAATTGGATTTTGTAGAATACGAGGGAAAACCTTTTTGCACAACTTTCCAAAGTACTAAAGTATCCGTGTTTTGAAATCGATGGCTGAGATTAGTCGGCCAAAAAGTATTTTGATCGCACGATTGAGAAAAATAGTCTTCTCATTTTACGGACTCAAAAAATCGCAATAAAACGTTTTGAAAACATTTTCAGGTCCGCATTAAAAGCTTTGCAGAGCATGCTTCATGAATAGTGTAAAATAAATCAATTAAAAATAAATAACGCATATAAAGATATTCAGAAAGAGATAAATAAGGGAGCGTATCTGACTGATTGATATTGTAATCAATCAGTTACCACGGTGATCTGATCTGGTACTTTGTTGACTTATCTGATGTTTGCCTCATGCATTTTCCAACAATATCTCGCTTATCTGATCAGATTCTTTGCATGAAACGCTTCGTCACTTATCTGATCCTCTTTTCTGAAAAGCTTCATCCTTCAGTTTTCTTCCATAATCTCGCATTAACTGAAGTCAACTCCCGCCAAAACTTTTACTTCGGGGAGTCCAAAAGTCGCCTCGATTCCCAAACCGGCGCGATTTGACATTCCGTAATAATGGCATAGATACGCTGTGATTTAATCACACCGTTAACTCATCCAACCATTAGCCGCGTGTTCCTAAAGTGTTGTCGATGCAAATTTCTCTTAAGATTTTCTGAGACGATAAAATTTGCATTTATACCCCTAATTTCCTTCTATAAATAACCTGGGTGTTAGGCGAACAACACAATCATAAACCATTTCATCTTCTTTAGCATATCCTTCATGCTTTTCCGATGAGTTCCTTATTTCCGGTGAAACTTCCGGTGGGAACCTTTAGCCCTTTTCTAATGAAATCAGCTTCTCAGATCAACCCTGTGTGTTCCTTCACACTGCTTTCATCGTCATCTAAGATTTCACATACGATCAATGCTAAGCTTCTTTACCACCATGGAGGCGGATCTGCTAAGGCAAATGAGAAGGCACTTCTCCTAACCGTATGCACCTTGTGCGCCTATCGAGATGACGATATTAGCATCAACAGACTTAGTTTGAAACAAAACATGAGTTTGGTATATGGTCTGCATCAGTCAACAGCTGATCTCCATATATCAAGCTCAATTTTTGCATGCGACACAAGTGTCTGTTTGGTCCTTGTGACCAAACCTTTGGCACTGTGCCCCATTTAACAGCTGGAAGTCCTGTTGATTTTACGTCTGAGGGCTTCCGGCTTGGACATCCTTCAAAGCCTCTCTTGCTCCTCCTTCCAAAGCTTTGAGATTAGCTCAGGATTCTCGAAGCCTCTCTGACGCCTCTTCTAGGACCGAGGGAAAATGAGAGCGTCATACCTTGAACTCTCTCTCGCGTTCCCTGCCTAGGGTTGTCTTAGGGCTGATGGTTTATGTATCGACCTCCGGGTCTTCTTGTACTTGTAATACCACTTGTAGATAGATGTAGCATTTGTAGCTTGTGATATCACTTGTAACTTGTAAAACTGACCTCCGGGTTTTTATCAATGAAAAACTCTGTTTATTCCATTGCTGTGTTATTTTCTTCTGACTTATGCGATCTGTATCTTTAAACTTGACTTGTTTGTTAACTGTAGCTTTAATCCACTTATAAAGTAATCTTTCCAATCTGATCAGTTCCCCCTTAATCTGATATATCTTGAACTGATCTGCCCTTTGTCTGAACTTCAGATCGGCTACCTTTCTGACTTTCTGATCTGCTCCTTTCTGAACTTCAGATTGGCTCCTTGTCTGGTCGTCTGATCAGTTGAGATTCCTAACTCAACTAATTCCACTTATCCTTGGTTAGTCTTTTAACCAACTGAATCTGGAGATCAATCCTACAACCATATCTGGTGCATTTTCTCCAAGATCCAGAAGCCCTAGCTCGTTGAATAAATCTCTGAATCTGATCTCAGCTAGTGGGTTGGTTAAGATATCAGCTTTCTGCTTGTCAGTATGGATCTTTTCCATCCTAATATTCTTCTTTTCAACATGATCTCTGATAAAATGGTGTCTGACATCCACATGCTTGCATCTTGTATGTAGAACAGATTCTCGAGTGATTGCAATAAAGACTATTATCGTCACGAAATATAGGTACGTTCTTAGCTACGATGTTGTAATCCTCACCGCCGACTTAGCCGGAGCGGTTGGGGACAATGACTTCCTCGCAGCCCATATATTCTCGCCTTAAGTAGTAGATGTCGCGAATCGATGTCCGCTTTTTTGAAAACCAAGAGATCGGTTTTATTTCCCGAAATCGACATGAACCCGAGGTTGACTTCACGATTCTCGCAACCTCCGTAATATGAATCGTAATACCCACTAAGCTCTAGATTGTCATCCGATGGGTAAAATAAACCAAGGTTTACTGATCCCTTTGATATTTGAGAATCCGCTTAGTCGCTTCTAGGTGGCTTTGCATTGATTTGCTTGAAATCGCACACATACACCTACCGCAAAAAGTAATGTCCGGTCTGCCGGCAAATGTATAGTAGAGATCCAATTAGAGCTCTATATTCCTTCTGATTCGTTTTATAACCATCTTCGCCCGATCCATCTTGAATCCGGCCATCATTGGAATTCGCTTCCTTGCGGTTTGAACTCCTAACTTTGCCAAGAGATTCCTTGTGTACTTCGCTTTGCGTATGAATATTCCTTCATACTCGCTTTGACTTGTAATCCCGTAAAGTAATTCATCCGACCCATCATGGACATCTCGAATTTCCCTTGCATCAACTTGCTGAACTTCTCACATAGCTTCTTGTTGGGAGATCCGAAGATGATGTCGTCCACGTAGATCTGAACCATCAAAATATCTTCTCCATCTTCAATTCTGAATAAGGTTCTGTCCACTGTTCCTTTAGTGAACCCGCTGTCTGTCAAGAACTGAGAGAGTGTATCATACCAAGCTCGAGGAGCTTGTTTCAGGCCATAAAGAGCTTTCCTTAAACGGTACACTTGGTTGCCTTTTTCAAAGCCTGGAGGTTGTTCGACATAAACTTCCTCTGCTAGTACCCCATTTAAGAATGCACTTTTTACATCCATCTGATACACAGTGAACCCTCTGTGGGAAGCATATGCCGTAAAACAAATTTAATGGCTTTCTAGGCGAGCGATCGGTGCAAAGGTCTCATCATAATCAATTCCTTCTGATTGTGAATACCCCTTAGCAACAAGTCTTTCCTTATTCCTGGTTATGACATTTTTCTCATCTCTCTTGTTCTTGAATACCCACTTTGTGCCAATTACGTCTTGATGAGTTGGTCTGTCCACCAATTCCCAAACTTGATTTCTCTCAAACTATTCCAGCTCCTCCTGCATGGCTAGAATCCAAATTTTGCATCTTGTAGAGCTTCCTCTCATCGTAGTTGGTTCCTTCAAAGACAGATAACAACAAAGATATGGCACTTTCACAACTGATGTCTAGTTTTGACTCTATCGATGGGTCTCCGATAATCGATCACTGGATGACCGGTAATCCATGTCCTTCTTCGCTACGATGTGCATTTGTTTGGAGAACATCATCCATATCTGATAGTTCATTACTAGTGATTGGGAGTGGTGCGGAATTATGATCCACTTGATAAGAACATGTCTCAGCTGATGTTGGACTCATCATGTGTCAAGTTCTGCTCATAGGAACTTCGAGTTCCCCCGAACCGATGATGGTTCAATTGATATTGTCTCAAATCTATAACAACTTCTTCTTCACAATCGACAATGCCAGTACCTTTGGGTCTGATTGACCTGTTGAATCAGTAAGATCAAGTTCTGGGATGTGCACTGTTACGTGTTCAGGTTCTTTATCCTTGATGCTTAGCTGATTCATTTTCTGCGTGACAAGTAACGGTTGATCTGGTACGGCTTGTTCTGAGGCAGCTTTCTCTTGTTTAGAGGATGTCTCATCAAAGACCACATGGGGTGTTTCTTCCACAACTAGAGTTCGCTTTATTGTAAACTCGAAAGCTTTGCCGATGAGGAATATCCTAAGAATATGCCCTCATCTAACTTGGCCTCAAAAGTCTTCAACTGACTTTTCCCATTGTTGTGAATGAAACACTTGCACCCAAAAACATGGAAGTATGAAACACGAGGTTTTATGTCTTTCCACAGTTCATAAGGTGTTTTGAAGTGAGTCTTAGTCAGAGAACATCTGCTTACGAGTATGACATGTTTGGTTTATTGCTTACGCCCAAAAACGGCTTGGTGTGGGCATGTTCAAATAACATAGTGCGAAAGCAAATTTCCTTGAGAGTTCTGCTTTCTCCGCTCGCTACTCCATTTTGTTGTGGCGTCCTTGCAAATGACGTTTCATGTTGATACCAAACTCGGTCAGCAAAAATCAATAATAAAGGAATTCAGGAACTCTGTACCTTTATCTGATCTGATCTTTACTATGCTGACACCCTTCTCATTTTGTAGCTTTTTGAGCAGCTTCGGGGTATCTTAGTCGTTGTCTCGTTCTTCTTGTATAAGAATACAACCCAAAGTAAACTTGGAATAATCATCCACGATTATAAGAGTATATTTAAGGCCCATCGAGACCCGACCGTGTAATCGGGTCCGAATAGATCCATATGGAGCAGTTGCAATACTCTGTTGAATGCTGGTCCAGGTATTCCCTTGAATGAGGCTCTAACTTGTTTTCCCTTCTGACATGCAACACATGTCTGATCTTTGGAGAATATCTCATTCGAAGTCCTCAACCAAGGACATCCTAGCGATCTTGTTAAGAGTCTTGAAGTTCGGATGACTCAATCTTTTGTGCCGAGCTAATCGCTACTTTTAGAACTCTTAACAATTAAGCATGTATTCTTCGAACAACTGCTCCAATCGCTATGTAGATCGTGGCCTTTCCTTGAACCCGCTTAGCAAGATTTGTTGAGTGGATCGATTCCTTATCGTACACTTGTCGCCGAGAACTCAACGCTTGAATCCATTGTCGCAGAATTGTGATAATCGATAGTAGATTGTGCTTCAATCCTTCGACATACGAGACTCCGCCATTTGTACATCATCATTCTCTAATGTTCAATCCCTTGGTAAAACCAAAGTTATCATCACCGAAGAGTACACGTGGGCCTTCTTGTTCTTTGTAAGATCTAAGGAGATGTCTGCTTCCAGTCATGTGCCTTGAGCATCCACTATAGATGTACCGGATAGTTGCTTGTGCACCTCCTTTGTTGGTCAATCCCACGCGAAACCTCGCAATCAAATCGGCTTTAGGCACCCCTTTGAATTGGGTCCTGGGGGTTAGTGGTGGATTTAGGATCCACACAAATAGAGCACTTCTATGAAAATCAAAAGATTAGAAGGTTTGATTTGTCTCCCATACATATCAACATAATCATACGCTTTTTTTATATGCTTTCTTCGATTAGTATGATTATTAGTGTGAGCCTTGGATGACTTAGAAGACTTGGGATTTTTCTTTATATTTTGTCTTCTTTTTAATCCAAAGTGGCTCAAAAAGAGAGCCCTTGATCTCCGATTATAAGGGTAGGTACGATCGCTACCATCAAAAGATTCATATCTTTTTTTCGCATAGGTGGTCTTTGCGGTTTACCTATAGCTTGCTTATTAGGCAAATGACCTTGATTGGGTCTCGATTAGATTTCCTTCTTATGGGTTGTCTCTTCGATACCTAATCTGTTGATCGTTTGAGGTCTCTTCGTAAGAACCGGTTCTTCTCATTGATTCCTCGGTGATGCTTTATCGATTAGGGGTCCATTTCGTTCCCCTTTCGATTAGGCACCGCCTTTTTACTGCTCAAAGAGTCTTTTTTTCCTTATTAGATACAAGTTTAGCTTTTTAGTGTATCTTTTGTCAGAGACTCGCTTTGATTACACCCTTCCGAAGTGAATCAAACGGAGCTTTGAGGATGTAGAAGGGTTCTCATACCCAATTCCCTTCTTGTTAGTCGGCGTTCGAAAATAGGTGTTCATTTCTTGAACGGTTTTAGATGACTTCGTGAAAACCTCTATTTTCTTCCGCATACTATCCTCAGTAGATTTAAGACTCTCATGTAGTCGGAATAGCTCATCAAATTTAGCTTGAAGGATTTTGAAATCATCGACTTGTCGCTTTGTTGATTGCTAGTGATCTTTGATCTGCTTCTCCTGATCAGATGATTTAACCTTCAGAACGTTAAGTTCCTCAGTTACCTTCTGAACAGTTTCAATAGATTTCAGTTCAGTAGCTTTACTGAGAGCGTTCTCTTTAATTAGCTGATTATTTCTGATCCTTAGCTTGTCATTTTCAGCTTCCACTATTGTATAAGTGTCTCATCGCTTGGAGAGATCATCAAGCAATTGCTCGAGTAGAGCCGCAAGTCAATCTCTCCAAAGGGTGTGCTAATAATAAAGCGGTGTGGAAATTGAAAAAAGCGAAAGGTTTGGAGGTTACCTCAGATTGGTCCTCCTTGGCCATCGGGCGGACTTCATCGCCATCATCAAGAGAATATCGAGATCTTCATGCTCGTGGAAGTCAACAAAGACTGCTTATCGAGATGAAGTCTTCTACGGATGAGTACCCGAGTCCTCGGAAAAGGCGATATAGGAATCATCAATTCGGATGTATCAACTACTGTGGGCTTTCCTATCTACGAGGCGTTGCTCTCTTTTGTTCCGTTTCTCTTCTCTTTCTCGAGTCGGTCGAGGGCGTCGGTCTTTGTAGTGACCTGGTTTCTCGCAGATTGAAGCATGATCCTCGATCTCACGGAACTTCCTCTGCCGGTGAGTCACTCCGTCAGTAGGATCTTGTGAGGTGACTTCCCTTTAGATAATGTCAGAAACTTCTTCTGTCGACCTGTTATCTCTTCTCTCATCCGCCGATCATCTCTTTTCTTTTCTTCTCTATGATCTCTTTGATCATCGATCCGGTTCTTTCTCGTGATCTCGCCGGTTGGCCTCTGTTTTTTGATAGTCACCGAGAATCTCCGATACTTACCAAGCCGAGTATTTGTTCTTTCAAGTTTCTTGGTAAGCGAGCGAATTGCTCGCTTGACTTATGATGTTTCCAACAGTTCAATGGCCTTCGATTCATTCCGGTTGCTTTAAACGCAATTGATTTAGACATTGAGGCTTCAACAGGTGTCTCGTCTTCATCTGCTTGTCCTCTTTCGATTAAGTCGAACTCGTGAGCTTTAAGGCTTAAGAACAAGTTACTCGGCTTCATCTTTGAAATGTCTTGGCAATCCTTTTTTACCGTGACTTTCATGTCCCATTTCTTGGTGAGAGATCTTAAGATCTTGTAATTGATATCTTTGTCTGACATCTCTCTACCAAGTTCTCGTAGCTTATTGACTGACATGGTGGTCCTCCCATCGAGCTCGTTGATGGTCTCATTGGGCAACATCTTTAACTTTTCGAACTTCACCAGCTCAAATTTTGTAGGCAGTACAATCTTTGATCCGATCATTTCCTTCAAGATATCTCAAAGAAGAGTATCCCACATTGCTTTTGTGGTTTTGAGATACTTTATCTTCTCTTTGGTGACTTTATCCATTGTCTTCATGATTATATGCCTGGCGATTGTATCTAGAGTAAACAACTTTCTTTCCTCTGCATCCATCAGGGCTGGGCTTTTTCTCACAAGACTTCCCGTGGCAAAGTCTTGATCTCCTCCGACTGCTGGGTTGTCGTGGTATATGATGATGGGTCCTCGTTCGATGACTTCCATCATTCTGCCGCTTATCGATCCTAGATGGTTGCACATATATATAGCCCAATCTGCATACTCATCAATTGAAAATTTTGGCAAATCATGATACATTCCAGAGGTATTGTCCATGCCGAAAGATTTTGAAAATGAATGAGTTTTAAAAAATGTTTTTTCAAGATCGGTTCAAATGACCACAAAGATTCTTCCACAAGAATCGATGATACTCAAAGCCAGTGGTCTGTAGAACCACTGCTCTGATACCACTTGTAGGTCCCGAACGGGTTTTTTGAGGGTGGAAGTCTAGAGGGGAGGGGTGAATAAACTTCCAAAATTTTTTCGTGGATCGTGTGAACTGCAGACATCCGATCGAGTGCTAGTGTATCAATTTAGATCGATGTTCAATCTTCTTGAAAGTGCCCGAGGGCGGTCGGTTTGATATCTGTCGCCTTAATCGAATGGTGCGGAAGCTTGTTTTTACCCGTGTGAAAAACCGTTTTATCAATCGATTCTTAAGTCGGTTTTCAACCAGTTGATCAAGTGTCAATCGACGATCGATTCCTTGGTGCGGATCGAGCTTAACTTTAGAATATGTATGCAGTTTAAACTCAGTTGAGTGACTTGTGTAAAGCGATAAGAAAGCAAGTAAATGCACACAAGACTTTTTATAGTGGTTCGAGATTTAAACCCGCCCCACGCCCACTCTTCCCTTAACACAGGGAACCTTAACATACTTTAACCTCATGGGACTTATATCCTTTTCAGGATGGCCGAGATGTTTACCGAGTTCCCACTCTTACAAACTTAACCTACGGGACTTATATCCTTTTTAGGATGGCCGAGATGTTTACCGAGTTCCCACTCAAGCTTAACCTACGGGACTTATATCCTTTTCAGGATAGCCGAGATGTTTATCGAGTTCCCACTCTACAACGTAACCAGCGGGACTTATATCCTACAAAGAGGATAGATGAGATGTTTAATGAGTTCTCACTCTACAGACTTGACCTAACTTGCGTTTGGGTAAAGAATGATTGAGGGTTCCAACTGGAAATCTATCCTGGTGCTTTAGGTAGCCAAAATGCTAGTGGATAGGATTTCTTGCTAAGAACTATGGGATGAACACTCTTAAGAATAATCTTCAGATGTAGTGTTCTTTTGAGTGGAGATTTGCTGTAACTTTAGCTTCGTTTGCGATGTCTACGTGTTTGTTCTTGCATTTACACTTGTTGGTTCTTGCGTTTTATCTCTGTTGGTCCTGTTCTTCAAAATGAAGATCGATCCCATTTTATAGACCTCGAAATCAAAGAGCCGTTGGAGAGCAATTTGAATTTTGGGCTATATTAGGTAGGCTGTAGGATATGATTGTGACGTGCTCTGATTATCGGCGTGGCCGTAGGCATGATTAGCGCCGTTTTTGTCTGCAGCGTCGTATCCCGTATTGTCAGCTCTTTTTGTGCACGTGTTGCTTTCTCCTTGGCTACGTGAGGCGGCACTTTAGAAATTTGTCCGTTAGACGATTGATATTCCTTTTGAAGAGGATTCGTCTTGTCTGGTGTATCTTTTTTATTGTCACCAGGTGTGAGCTGACTTGATCAAGTAACTGATCAGTCTACCTTGTTGAGTCTTCAGTTGCACATTGTCTTAGCTTCAATATGCAGACTCTGCTGAAAGTAGGTCTTCAAGTCTTTTGATCTTCAGGTGTCTCTGAGCCTCAGTGTATTCAGTCGTACTGAGTCTTTAGGTTTGATGATGAGTCTTCAGGTTTATCTGAGTCTTCAGGTTCATCTGAGTCTTTAGTGTTATCTGAGTCTTCAGGTTCATCTGAGTCTTCTGGTTCTTCTGAGTCTTCAGTGTCTTCTTGTCTTCACCTGATCTTCTGACTTCTTGTCTTCTGATTTGCGCTTAGTCTTCTGATCATCTGACCTTCTCTGGGTCATTTGATACTTCGACCTGACCTATACATATTGAGTTCCCCCTCAATATGTGACCTATCTTTTACATCACCTATCTATACATTTCAGCTGGTCATCTTATTCTGATTCTAAGTCATCAGTCAACTAACAGGTCTGACTGGTCCTATTACAACCTGTTTTGGAACTTTCATCAAAACTAAATTACATATTTCCCAACACTTCTTCTTATTGGTTCACAAGTACACAAATTCGGCACTTGATTTACTAACAAGATTGACATTCTTCTTGTCTGATTGACTTGGCTCGTACTAGGTAACATGATGTAGTCACCTGATGGATCTGACCAAATCAGTTAAGACTGATCTGTCTACCTGGTTTGAATCTTATGATGTAGGTTGTCTTAGCATAACTTACTGATTCTTCTTCATGTCATCTGATGTAGGTCTTCTGGTCTTGATGTCTTCTGATCTTCAGCTTATCTGATCATAAGCTTATCAGATCATCTGATCTTCAGCTTATCTGATCATCTGATCTTCAAGACTTAGCCTATACATATTGAGTTCCCCCTCAATATATGACCTATCTGTTACATCAGCTGTCTATACAAATCAGTTGGTCATCCTATCTGATATCTAAGTCATTAGTCAGCTAACAGGTCTGACTGGTCCTATTACAATCTGTTTTGGAACTTCCATTGAAACTTTAAATTTCCCAACAATTTCCCCATTTTTGATGGAACCAAAACAGTTAATCAGAAAAATAGATAACTAGAATGTAAATAACAAAAATAACACACAGTTTAGAAGACAATGAGAAATTGTCTTAGGATCAGAAAGATAGAATATTTCATTAAGGATATAAGAGATTACAAGTACAAAAATACCTATCAAACTAAGCTAGTCTTCTAATTTGTTGTCCTCAATACTTGAACTTCTGGAGTTCTTTTGGAATATCAAACACTTTGTACATCCTCCGCATCAGAGCAACCAGTCAATCCTTCTCAATGATCCCTCCTTTCTTGGCAAAATCATAATATGGCTTCTTAAAGGCAATAGGATCAAGAGTTTTGTTCGGTCTGAGAGGTGGCAAAAGAACTTCGAATGGGGGAGCCTCAGGAATTATGTTCATCATCTTGCCCTCTTTCATTACGATCTCAGAGAATTCTGGATATTTAGTTTCGGCCGACCAACTCATCATCAAATTCTCTTTGATCAGCAGCAATGGGAATCTTCTCTAGAATGTACACATCACATAACCAGTCTGCTCGAATCTTGTTCCATTCTGGTATTAGATCTTCTCGGGCAATCAGGATGTATTTTACAGATGCAGGCAAGGCCCTTTCTTCCCAGACAATGTCCTCAGCAACAACAACATTCTTCCTCTGTCTTCGGACATAGCTAATGTGAAGACCTAGTTTCTTCTTTTTTATGGCAGCATCGATCACTCTCTGACTGGTTTTCTGCTCTTCCATCTGTGCTAGGGTTATCTGAGACCTGGATCGTATCTTAGTCTGCTTCTGGGTCTGAGTAGTTACCCTTGGCTTTTTCCCTCTTCTTGGCTTCTGCCTCAGCTGCTTTCTCTTCCTCAATTAACTGCTTTGCTAGCTCAAGGCTCTTGGCTTGATCTTCAGATTCTTACCTTTTCTGAATATTTGAAGAGAAATCTTCTATCTTATATACTCTGGCAACAACCTCAGATAAGAAAGATTTTTGTTCAGAAATGGCCTTCCCTTGAGCTTGAATATCTTCCCCATGCTTTTCAACTGTCTGGTAAATTTTCACCAGTTCGGTGTCAAGCATAACAACAGTTGAGGCAACTTCTGGCATGGCAGCAGTTGGCGCAAATGGTGCAGATGGAGTCGGCACAGATGTTCCAGCAGTTGGCAAAGTGTCCGTAACAATTAATTGCATCTGTTTTTCTGCCTCCTCTTTCCCCTTTTTGATTGCATGAAAAAGGGTTGTTAGCCTAAGGTTAAGTGCTCTGAATCAGTTCAGCATTTCACCCTTGAGCTCCTCAATAGCTAACGGGGTAATCTGCACCGTGGAAGATGAGGGTTTAGGGCCCAACAATCTGTTCAGACCATCTTCAATTGACTTCTTGGCCCTGATAATTGATCCCTCAAATCTCTTCCACCCAGCATCAAGAAAAGTATTTGTTCTCTCCAGGGAAGACCAGACACTTTCCAACAAAGTTCCTAGATCAGAGAGCATAGAAACCTGTAGTGATGGCCTCTCTGTAACTAGATCAACTCTCTTCAACACAGAGTCAGTAATGGTGTCGTGTATGCTTGTCAGCTTGGCTACGGTCAATTTCTGTTGGGTTATACTTGAAAGTATGCTTTTACTTTGTATAACCTATGTATTAGACACTTTTTTACTGAAATAAATTGTTTATCACTATTGTTTTAGATATGATTGAATGTTATATATATTTATTGCAAACCGTTCATAGCAGGCGTTACATTGTAGTTAACGTGGTGATACCAGATCACAGAAGATCACGTTAATAGTGCCTTGTAAATGAGTGCGTGTTTCACAACTTAAATAGATCCAAACAATCTATTGGTAAAAGTTGATGTGTAAGGCTCAGATTCGCTTGTCTTGACCAAGAGATTACACTAGTGCATTCGATGATCAGATCCATGATGTGTTATTCAGATCTACCCAAGTCATTTTGGGGTCATGCCTTGGAAACAACGACTTACGTACTTAATCTGGTGCCATCCAAATCGATTCCCAAAACCTCTAAAGAGTTGTGGACCGGGCGCAAGCCCAGTTTGAGATATCTTAGGATTTGGGGGTGTCCGGCATACGTGCTAGACAAGGAAGCCGGTAAGTTGGACGCACGTTCAGAACTAAGGTTGTTTATAGGATATCCCATGGGAATGAAAGGGTGCATGTTCTATGGTCTCGAAGATCAAAAGGTGGTAATAAGTACGCACTTTAGATTTTTGGAAGACGACTTTATGAACAATCGAAATCCCAAAAGTGTGATTACCTTAGATAAAATAAAAGGGCAAACTTCTATACCAACTGTACAGGTTGATGTACCAAGCGTCACACCGATACAATCGGAACCTCGTCGTAGTGGGAGGGTTGTCCGACAACCTGAGAGATTCATGGGGATAGGAGAATCTTCGGTTTTGATCCCCGGGGATAGTGAATCAGACCCCTGATCCTACAAGGAGCCGATCCAAGATAAGGATTCAGAATCCTAGCAAACTACGATGGAAGCCGAGATGGGCTCAATGTTGGGGTTATACTGGAAAGTATGCTTTTACTTTGTATAACCAAAGTGAATTTTCTGTCTTATTTAGTGAAATAAATTATTTATCATTGATGCTTTAAATATCATTGAATGTTACATATATTTACTGCATAATTGTTCAATAAACAGTACGTGTTACATTATAGTTAATTTAGTGATACCAGATCACAGAAGATTAAATTAATAGTCCCTTGTAACTTATAGTACGCTGTTCACGACCTAGATGGAAGTGAACAACCCATCGTGAAAGGTTGAAGTGTAAGGCTCAAATTGGCTTGTCTTGACCAAGAGATTGCACTAGTGCATGACTGATGCACTGAATAGGACCTACAGGAGGATAAATTCTTCAGCACTGAATTAGGAAGAATTAGACCTCAGTGGTTCGTTATTTCTTAATCTTCGTCCCTTAAATAGGATCGTGTGTAGTTAGTAATTATTGCTTTGACTTATGACGGGTAGAGAATCAATGAGATTCAATACTTTATATCTTGGGCAATATTACAGGTCACATGCGATTGCTAAGATTTAATACGAAGAATCGTGTGCGAGTACGCTTGTTTGATTTGCCCCCTTGGGAGGTTCATAAGATTTATCATACCAAATCTTGCAAGTGGAATTAGTTTCCGGTATGGATAATAATGTTGAACCGTTCCTTGACCAAGGACAAAAGATATTAATTAAAAGAAAGTTATTTCAGTGGCTTGAATTAATTAATGGGCTGGATAATCTTAAACACGGGAAATAATAACCGGGAGCCATATTAATAGTAATATGGGTTAAGATGGATAGTGCAATATTAATTATGTAGTGGGATTAATTAATATTTATGGGCTTGAATAATATTGTGGCTCAATATTAGATATTCAACGTCCATTAGAAGGTCCAATCTTAATTCTCCTAAAGGCCCCTCAAGTAGCCCAAAGATAAAGTCCAATAACTGAAAAAGGTGTTTAAAATAAAATAAATTATTGTTGCTAATTTTTCCATAATTTTCGAAAATCATTGAAGGAAGAAAGAGAAAAGATTTTCTTGATTTTCTTGGAAAGATTTTATGGAATATGTATTCTTGGAATACAAGATTATCTCATAAATTCAAGAAAAGTCAAAGATCCTATTTCTTCCCCATTTAATGTGATATTTTCGAAAATCCCTTAATATAGGGAGTTGGGATTTTTGTAGAATATTTTAAATATGGAAAAAAGAACATATTGGATATATTCAAGATTTCTTGGAGATCAAGAAAAAGATTTTCCCATCTTATTCATGCACCAAAATTCGACCACCCAATATCTATAAATAGGGGATGAGTGTTTCACCCCCAAGTGCAATTCCATGTGTTGGAAAAATTAGAAATTCACAAAGGTAGTGCAACATAATTTTATTTTTTCCTTTTTCTAAATTGTTCGCGAGTTCCTACCACCGGATTGTTGAACAAGGATAAAGGAATACTTGAGAAGGTCTTTTGGTGTGTTCGTGTGAACGGGATCCATTTCTCAACGGTTGTCACTCTGAGAGGTTAGTTCACGTAAACCCGTAGTAATTCCGCATGCGTAGGATTTATGTGAACTGATTATATGCATGATTTGTTGTTGAATTATTATTTGAATTAATATAGGATTAATTCATGCTAGTAATAATTGTTAGAATTAAATTTGTATTTAAATATTCACCCCGAATAGATCCGGGCAATTAATTCCCCAACAACTGGTATCAGAGCCTCGGTTTCGGGCTCTGAATTTTAAATTGTAATTTAATTCGTTTTCATTAAATTTGAAATTGGATAGTAGAATTGCTAGACCTCTTTTGCAGGTATCCAATTGTCATGGTATTTGATGAATGTTTATATTTATGCATGCATATAAATTGTGGTTTTTAATTCGATTCGTTCGAATTCGTTTTGCCTCGTGAGAAAATCCACGAGTAGATTAGGATTTTTTTGATTCGTTCAATGTAATAGACTAGTCTAGATCTAGGTTTATTTATTTTTGTAAATAAATTGTAACCGGATCGGAAACTGAGGCGGAAATGAAGAATTAAAAAGATGGGATCCTAATCAGTGCAGTAGGCGGCGGCGTCGCTTAAACGCGTTAAAGGAGGCACGCCGCACGACGCGACGCCACAGTTCACACGGGCATGGGGCGCAGGTCGGGCGGCCGAGCGGCGGATCGGATGGAGGGCGGCTTTGATGCATGGGGCGAATCGCCATTACGGGCGTGGCGCCGATGCGCGCAATAGGGCGCCATGGATGACGAGGCAGGCGATGCGGGCGATGCGGATCGGTATGGGCGGGCGCGTTAAGCGCCGCAGACGGGCATGCGCTGGTACGCGGCGCACTTGCCGAGATCTACCGAGCAATGCCAGGGCGGCGCCGGGCGGCGCTAGGGTAGCAGGGGCGCCGACGACACGGCGGGGAAGTGCAGATGCACCGAACCAGCAGGCCGTCGATGATGACAAGGCGTTTTTTCAAAACGGTTAAGTGGGTGCTTTTCGAGACGAACGATGAAGTCCATGAAGACAATTTCTCGAGATCAAGACATGACAAAAATTAACCGTGATGATTGGATATATGTGCCCAATGTGTTTAATTTTTGTTTTGATATTTTGCATTATTTTGTGCTTATTTAAATTATGTTTAAATATGCGATGCATGAGAATATGGTTTTGAAAAATCTCACGTTCGAAAATTACTAAGTATGTTTAAATAATTAATTGATAATTTTATTCCGGATAATAAAATTGAATTAATTTTGACCTCCATGATTTATTTATTTGTGGATTCTTTTGGAGAAATTCCCCCCCGGATGACGAAAAAGATAGATTTCACATGAATAAATTCAATGGATGATTGTGGGTTATTATTAGTGGCGATTTATCACCCTCCCCCCATTGGCTCGTTCAAAACAAAATAGTAATTCTGTATTTAATCATGGTTATTACTTAGGTATAAAATTGATATGCATATACTTCCCCGAAGTCTCTGTCAATTTTATATTGGTCAAGTGGGAACCAACTATTAATCTGGATATTAAAGGTTAGTAATTGTTTTCTTGTTTGTAACCTGCTTGAATGTGTTTAAATGATGACCCACCCCACGTGGCTTATTTAAACTGTTTTGAGATGTTGGCTGATGCATGTTCATATTTTTTGAGATTTTAATATGATACATGTGATCGAACCTTGTGATATGTTTGTGCTTATACAAATTGTTATTTATTTTAGTTCAGCATGTCGCAACCTTTTAATCCACTGTTCAATATACTTAAAGATAATTTGCTTACTGGTGAAAACTTCGTAGATTGGAATCGTAAACTTACTATTGTCCTCACTGCACAAAGCCATAACTGGGTTCTCACTACACCTAAACCAGAAAAGCCAAATGATGAGTCAACTAAAGCGGTTAAGAAAGAGTATGCTGACTGGGAGCGTTCCAATGAAATGACAAAGTGTACCATCTTGGCTTCAATGTCAGATGTGTTGCAACACCAGCACCAAAAAGTTGAGAACGCTGCAGACATCATGACTAGTCTTAAACCGATGTTTCAACATCAGAACCATGTGGCTTGTCAGATCACCATGAGGAACTTGCTTGTTGGGAAATCTGTAATTTAGTTTTGATGGAAGTTCCAAAACAGGTTGTAATAGGACCAATGGACTCATAAATGATCGATGACTTAGAATCGATTAAGATGACCAAATTTAAATGTATAGATAGTCGATGTAAAGATAGGTCACATATTGAGGGGGAACTCAATATGTATAGGTCGTCGGCGTATCGATGACCCAGATAAGGTCGATAAGGTCGAAGAATCGAAGAAGACTAAGATCAAATCGAAGACAAGAAGACTCGATGAACTCAAGACTCGGATGAACTCAAGACTGAAGACAAGAAGACATGAAATCAAGACTCAGATGAACACGAAGACTCGGATGAACTCAAGACTCGATAAACATCAAGACTCAAGAATGAACCCAAGACTCGAGATAAACTCAAGACTCAGAGAATAAACAAAAGACCTGAAGACCTATATCAGCAGAGTCTGCATATTGAGCTAAGACAATGAGCATCCAAGACTCAACAAGGTAGATCGATCGCCATTCGATCAAGTCACCACACTGTAACAATCTAAAAGATACACCAGACAAGACGAATCTTCTACAAAAGGAATATCAATCGTCTAACGGACAAATTTCTGAAGTGCCGCCTCACGAAGCCAAGGAGAAAGCGACACGTGCACAAAAAGAGCTGACAATGCGGGATACGACGCTGCGGACAAAAACTGGCGCTAATGATGCATACGGCCACGCCGATAATCAGAGCACGTCACAATCATATCCTACAACCTACCTAATATAGCCCGAAATTCAAATTGCTCTCCAATGACTCTTTGATTTCGAGGTCTATAAAATGGGATTTCTTGTCAATTGAAGACAAGAGAGATAACTAGCAAACAACGAACACGGAGACACCGCAAAAGAAGCAAAAGCTACAGCAAAATCTTCGCTCAAAGAACACTATATTTGAAGATTATTCTTAGAGTGTTCATTCCATTAGTTCTTAGCAAGAAATCCTATCCACTAGCATTTTGGCTACCTAAAACACCAGGATAGATTTCCAGTTGGAACCCTCAAACATTCTTTACCCAAACGCAAGTTAGGTTAAGTTTGTTCCCGGAAGATTTCAGACTAGGGATTCTAGTTTTCCGATTTCTAGTTCGGTTGAGTGTGAACTCAATAAACATCTCGGCCATCCTTTGAAGGATATAAGTCCCACAGGTTAAGTTTGTAGAGTGAGAACTAGGTAAACATCTCGGCCATCCCATGAGGGGTATAAGTCCCGCAGGTTAAGTTCGGTTAAGGTTCCCCTGTGTTAAGGGAAGAGTGGACGTAAGACGGGTTTCTTCTGAACCACTATAAAAAGTCTTGTGTGCATTTACTTGATTTCTTATTGCTTTACACTATTCACACAACTGAGTTTAAAAGCGCATACATATTCTATGTTAAGCTCAGTCTGCACCAAGCAACTGATCTGATCAGGTTGACACCTTAGTCAGCTGATTGAAAACTGACTTAAGAATCTGAATTGATAAAACTGGTTTTTCAAAAGGGTTAAAATAAGCTTCCACACCATTCAGTTAAACTGATAGATATCAAGCTGATCTGCCCTTAGGCACTCAGTAAGATTGAACATCAATCTAAACTGATACACTAAAGACTCGACGGGGTAATCTGCGGCTCACACCGATCCAAGACAAAAAGTTTTGGAAGTCTATTCACCCTCCCTCTAGACTTCCACCCTCACAAAACCCGTTCGACCCTACAAGTGGTATCGAGCGGGGTTCTACGCACTAATCGGGTTTTGAGTATCATCGATTCTTGAGGAAGAATCTTTGTGGTCATTTGAACAGATCTTGAAAAACCGTTTTTCAAAACTCATTCGTTTTCAAAATCACTCAGCATGGATAATACCTCTGGCATGTACCATGATTTGCCTAAGTTTTCAATTGATGAGTACGCAGATTGGGCTATATATATGTGCAACCATCTAGGATCGATAAGCGGCAGAATGATGGAAGTCATTGAACGAGAACCCATCATCATATATCACGACAACCCAGCAGTTGGAGGAGATCCAGACTTTGCACCGGGAAATCTTGTACGAAAAAGCCCAGCTCTGATGGATGCAGAAGAGAGGAAATTGTATACTCTAGATACAATCGCCAGGCATATAATCATGAAGACGATGGATAAAGTCACAAAGGAGAAGATAAAGTATCTCAAAACCGCGAAAGCAATGTGGGATACTCTTGCTGAGATATGCGAAGGAAATGATCAGATCAAAGATAGCCGACTACAAGCTAAACTGATGAAGTTCAAAAAGCTAAAGATGTTGCCCAACGAGACCATCAACGAGCTCAATGGGAGGATCACCATGTCAGTGAATAAACTATGAGAACTTGGAAGAGAGATGTCAGACAAAGATATCAACTACAAGATCTTAAGATCTCTCACCAAGAAATGGGACATGAAAGTCACGGTAATCAAGGATTGCCAAGACATTTCAAAGATGACGCCGAGTATCTTGTTCCTAAGCCTCAAATCTCACGAGTTCCATTTAATCAAAAGAGGACAAGCAGATGAAGACGAGACACCTGCTGAAGCCTCAACGTCTAAATCAGTTGCATTTAAAGCAACCAGCAGCAGATCGAAGGCCACTGAACCTGTTGGAAACATAATGAGTCAAGGTAATGATCGCTCGCTACTGTGAAACTTGAAAGAATAAATACTCAGCTTTGGTAAGTATCGGAGATTCTACAAAGACTATCAAGACAACAAGAAAAACAGGAGGCCAACCGATGATCACTAGAAAGAACCGGATCCGATGATCGAAGAGATCACAGAGAAGAAAAGAAAAGAGATGATCTGACAGATGAGAGAAGAGATAACCGATCTGACAGAAGGAGTTCATATTACTATCAGAAAGGGAAGTCACTTGACAGATCCTACAGACGGAGTGACTCACCTGGCAGAGGAAGTTCCGCAGATCGAGGATCGTGGCTTCAATCATGCGAAAACCAGTCACTACAAAGACTAACCGCCTGACGACTTTGAGAAAGAAAAGAGAAACGAATGTAAGAGAACAACGTCACGGATATATCCGGAATTGATGATTCCTAATTGATGATTCCTATTCCGAGGACTCTGCTACTCATCCAGAGAAGACTTCTCCGATAAGCATCTTTGTTGACTTCCACGAGCATGAAGATTTGATATTCTCTTCAGATGATAATGAAGTCTACCTGATGGCCAAGGAGGACCAATCTGAGGTAACCTCCAAACCTTCTGTTTTTTCAATTTCCACACCGCTATCAAGACACCCGGAGAGATTGACTTGCGGCTCTACTCGAAAGCAATTGCTTGATGATCTCTCGATGCAATGAGACACTTATACAATAGTGGAAGTTGAAAATGACAAGCTAAGGATCGTAAATAATCACTTTGTTAAAGAAAAATGCTCTCGAAGAAAGCTAATGAATCGAAATCTGTTAAACCGCCGAAGGTAACCGAGAACTTAACGCTCGAAAGTTAAATCTTCTGATCAGAAGAAGCAGATCAAAGATCAGCTAGCAATCAACAAACAACAAGCTGATGATTTCAAAATCCTTCAAGCTAAATTTGATGAGTTATTCCGACTACATGAGAGTCTAAAATCTCATCGAGGATAGTTTATGCAAGAAAATAGAGGTTTTCACGGTCATCAAAAACCGCTCAAGATATGAACACCTATTTTCAACGCCGACTAACAAGAAGGGAATTGGGTATGAGAACCCTTCTACACCGCAAAAAGCCCCGCTTTGATTCACTTCGGGAAGGTGTAATCAAACGAGTCTCCGAAAGAAAGATACACTAAAAGCTAAACTTGTATCTGATAAGGGAAATAGACCTGCTGAGCAAGTAAGGTAGGTGCCTAATCAGAAAGGGAACATAAATGGACCCCAACTGATAAAACATCAGCCGAGGAATCAACAGAAGAACCCAGTTCTTCTGAAGAAACCTCAACCTGATCAGCAGATTAGGTATCAGAAGAGACAACCTTTAAGAAGGAAATCTAATCTGAGACCCAATCAAGGTCAGCTGCCTAATAAGCAAGCTATAGGTAAACTGCAAAGACCACCAATGCCAAAAAGATATAAATCTTTTGATGGTAGCAGTCGTACCTACCCTTATAACCAGAGATCTAGTGCTACTGCACCTGAGCCACACTGGATTAAAAGAAGACAAAATATAAATAAAAATCCCAAGTCTTCTATGTCATCTAAGGCTCATACGAATAATCATACTAATCAGAAAGCATATAAAGAGACGTATGATTATGTTGATATGTATGGGAGACAAATCAGACCTTCTAATCTATCTGATTTTCATAGAAGTGCTCTGTTTGTGTGGATCCCTAAATCCACCACTAACCCCTAGGACCCAATTCCAAAGGGGTACCTAAAGCCTGATTTGATTGCGGTTCAAGGTGGGACCGCCAACAAAGGAGGTGTACAAGCAACTATCTGTTACATCGATAGTGGATGCTCAAGGCACATGACTGGAAGCAAACATCTCCTTACCTCTTACAAAGAACAAGAAGGCCCACGTGTACTCTTCGGTGATGATAACTTTGGTTTTACCAAAGGATTCAGAACCTTAGAGAATGATGATGTACAAGTAACTGGAGTCTTGTATGTCGAAGGATTAAAGCACAATCAACTATCAGTATCACAATTCGTGCGACAACGGATTCAGCGTTGAGTTCTCGAGCGACAAGTGTACGATTAGGAATTGAGCCACTCAACAAACCTTGCTAACTGGTTCAAGGAAAGGGACGATCTACATAGCCGATTGGAACAGTTGCCCAAAGAATACATGCTTAATTTTTAAGAGCTCCAAAAGTAGCAGTTGGCTCTGGCACAAAAGAATGAGCCATATGAACTTCAAAACTCTTAACAAGAAAGCTAGGATGTCTTTGGTTGAGGGACTTCCGAATGAGATATTCTCCAAAGATCATACATGTGCCGCATGTCAGAAGGGAAAACAAGTTAAAGCCTCATTCAAGGGAATACCGACCATCATCCAAAGAAATAATCGCAATCGCTCCATATGGATCTATTCGGACCCGCCACGGTCGATCTCGATGGATTTAAATATACTCTAGTAATCGTGGATGATTATTCCAAGTTTACTTGGGTTGTATTCTTATACAAGAAGAACGAGACAACGACAAAGATACCCGAAATTTTCAAGAAGGTACAAAATGAGAAGGGTGTCGATAGTAAAAATCAGATCAGATAAAGGTACAGAGTTCCTGAATTCCTTTATTATTGATTTTTTGCACCGAGTTTGGTATCTGACATAAGACGTCACCGCAAGAACACCACAACAAAATGGAGTAGCGAATCGGAGAAACAGAACTCAAGGAAGCCGCCAAGACTATGTTAATTTAACATGCCACACCAAGCCGTTTCGCGTATAATCAACACCGTGATGCCATACTCGTAACGTATGTTCTCTCGACTAAGACTCACTTCAAAACACCTTATGAACTGGGAAGGGCGAAAAACCTCGTGTTTCATACTTCCATGTTTTTGGGTGCAAATGTTTCATACACAACAATGGGAAAAGTCATTGAAGACTTTTGAGGCCAAGTCGATGAGGGCATATTCTTAGGATATTCCTCATCCAAAGAAGGCTTTCAGAGTTTACAACAAACGAACCTTAGTTGTGGAAGAAACACCCCATGTGGTCTTTGATGAAACATCTTCTGAACAAGAGAAAGCCCTCGTAACGAACAAAAGCCGTCGGATCAACCGCTACCGACACGCACGAAAATGGATCACTAAACATCAAGGAGAAAGAACTTTGAACACGTAATGTTGTACATCCCGAACTTGATCTTGCCGATTCAATAGGTCAATCGCACCCAAAAGGTACGCATGGCTCGATGAAGAAGAGGCAGATACCAACCGAACCATCCGGTTCGGGGGACTCTGAAGTTCCTACGAATGTAGACATCGACATGATTAGTCCAACATCAGCTGAGACATGTTCTTATAAAGTGGATCATAATTCCGCACCACTCCCAATCACTAGTAATGAACTACTATCAGATATGAATGATGTTCTCCAAACAGACGCACATCAGAACATAAGGACCTGGATTACCAGTCATCCAACTGATCTGATTATCGGAGACCCATCTGATAGAGTCAAAACTAGACATCAGATTGGTGAAAGTGCCATGTACTGTTGTTATCTGTCTTTGAAGGAACCAACGACAGTAGAGGAAGCTCTATAAGACGCAAGTTAGATTCAAGCCATGCAGGAGGAGCTGGAACAGTTTGAGAGGAATCAAGTTTGGAAATTGGTGGACAAACCAACTCATCAAGACGAATTGGCACGAAGTGGGTATTCAAGAACAAGAGAGATGAGAAAAATGTCATAACCAGGAATAAGGCAAGACTTGTTGCTAAGGGGTATTCACAATCAGAATGAATTGATTATGATGAGACCTTTGCACGATCCGCCGCCTTAGAAAGCCATTCGGGTTGCTTTACGCATATCTTTGCCATAGAGGGTTCACTTGGTATCGATGGATGTAAAGAGTGCATTCTTAAACGGGGTACTAGCAGAGGAAGTTTATGTCGAACAACCTCCAGGCTTTGAAAAAGGCAACCAAGTGTACCGTTTAAGGAAAGCTCTTTAAGGCATGAAACAAGTTCCTCGAGGTTGGTATGATACACTCTCCCAGTTCTTGATAGACAGCGGGTTCACTAAAGGAATAGTGGATAGATCCTTATTCAGAATAGAAGATGGAGAAGATATTCTGATGGTTCAGATTTACGTGGACGACATCATCTTCGGATCTCCCTATAAGAAGCTATGTGAGAAGTTCAGCAAATTGATGCAAGGGAAGTTCGAGATGTCCATGATGGGTCAGATGAATTACTTTATGGGTTTACAAGTCAAGCAGAGTACAGAAGGGATATTCATCTGCCAGGCGAAGTACACAAGGAATCTACTGGCAAAGTTTAGAGTTCAACATTGCAAGGAAGCCAGAATTCCCATGATGACCGGGTTCAAGATGGATCCAGATGAAGATGGTTAGAAAGTTAATCAGAAAGAATATAGAGCTCTGATTGGATCACTACTATACCTGACCGCCAGACTGGACATTACTTTTTTTTTAAAGAGGTGTATGCGCCGATTTCAAGCAAATCCAATGCAAAGCCACCTAGAAGCGACTAAGCGATTCTCAAGTATCTGAAGGATCAGAACCTTGGTTTATTTTACCCATCGATGACAATCTAGATCTTAGTGGGTATTACGATTGATTATGGAGGTTGCGTAATCGACAGAAGTCAACCTCGTGTTCATGTCGGTTTTGGGAAATAAACCGATCCCTTGGTTTTCGAAGAAGCGACCATCGATTCGCGACATCTCTACTACCAAGCGTAATATATGGTCTGCGGGGAAGTCGTTGATCCCAACCGCTTTCCGCTAAGTCGGCAATCCTAAGGGATTACATCATCGTAGCTAAAGAAAGTACCTATATTCTATGAGAGTAATAGTCTTATTGCAATCACTCGTAATCTCGTTCTCTATATACAAGATGCAAGCATGTGGATGTCAGACACCATTTTATCAGAGATCACGTTGAAAAGAAGAATATCATGATGGAAAAGATCCATACTAACAAGCAGAAAGCTGACATCTTAACTAAGCCGCTAGCTGAGATCAGATTCAGAGAGTTATGCAACGAGCTAGGGCTTCTGGATCTTGGAGAAAATGCACCAGATATGGTTGAAGACGGATCTCCAGAACCAGTTGGTTAAAAGACTAACCAAGTTAAGTGGAATTAGTTGAGTTAGGAATCTCAACTGATCAGTCGATCAGACGAGGAGCCGATCTGAAGTTCAGATAAGGAGCAGATCAGAAAGTCAGATAAGTAGCCGATCTGAAGTTCAGATAAGGAGCAGATCAGTTCAAGACACATCAGATTAAGGGGGAACTGATCAGATTGGAAGATTACTTTATAAGTCGATTAAAGCTGCAGTCAACAAGCAAGTCAAGAGTAAAGCTACAGATCGCATAAGTCAGAAGAAACAACACAACAATGGAATAACAAAGTTTTTCATTGATAAGGACCCGGAGGTCAGATTTACAAGTTACAAGTGATATCACAAGCTACAAATGCTACAAGCTATCGTCAAGTGGTATTACAAGTACAAGAAGACCCGGAGGTCAATACATAAACTATAAGCCCTAAGCCAACCCTAGGCAGGAAACGTGAGAGAGAGTTCAAGGTATGATGCTCTCATTTTCCCTCAGTCCTAGAAGAGGCGTCAGAGAGCCTTCTAGAATCCTGAGACAATCTCAAAAGCTTCGGAGAGAGGAGCGTGAGAGGCTTTGAAGGATGTCCAAGCCAGGAGCCCTCAGACGTAAAATCAATGGGCTCTCCAGCTGGTAAATGGGGCACAGTGCCACAGGTTTGGTCACAAGGATCAAACGGACACTAGTGTCGCATGCAAAAATTGAGCTTGATATATGGAGATCAGCTGTTGACTGATGCAGACCATATACCAAACTCATGTTTTATTTCAGACTAAGTCTGTTGATGCTAATACCGTCATCTCGATAGGCGCACAAGGTGCATACGGTTAGGAGAAGTGCCTTCTCATTTGCCTTAGCAGATCTGCCTCCATGGTGGTAAAGAAGCTTAGCATTGATCGTATGTGAAATCTTAGATGACGATGAAAGCAGTGTGAAGGAACACACAGGGTTGATCTGAGGAGCTGATTTCATTAGAAAAGGGCTAAAGGTTCCCACCGGAAGTTTCACCAGAAATAAGGAACTCATCGAAAAAGCATGAAGGATATGCTAAAGAAGATGAAATGGTTTATGATTGTGTTGTTCGCCTAACACCCCAGGCTATTTATAGAAGGAAATTAGGGGTATAAATGCAAATTTTATCGTCTCAGAAAATCTTAAGAGAAATTTGCATCGACAACGCATCAGGAACACGCGGCTAATGGTTGGATGAGTTAACGGTGTGATTAAATCACATCGTATCTATGCCATTATTACGGAATGTCAAATCTCACTAATTTGGGAATCGAGGCGACTTTTGGACTCCCCAAAGTAAAAGTTTTGGCGGGAGTTGACTTCAGTAAATACGGGCTGATTAGAAGAAGACTGAAGGATGAAGTGTATCAGATAAGTGGATCAAATAAGTAACGAAGTGTTTCAAGCAAGAATCTGATCAGATAAGTGAGATATTGTTGGGAAATGCATGAGGCAACCATCAGATAAGTCAACAAAGTACCAGATCAGATCACCGTGGTAACTGATTGATTACAATATCAATCAGTCAGATACGCTCTCTTATTTATCTCTTTCTGAATACCTTACATGCGTTATTTAAATAATTGATTTATTTTACTCTGTTCATGACGCATGCTCTGCAAAGATTTTAATGCGGACTTGGGAAAATATTTTCAAAACGTTTTATTACGATTTTTCGAGTCCGGAAAACGAGAAGACTACTTTTCTCAACTGTGCGATCAAAATACTTTTTGGCCGACTAATCTCAGCCACTGATTTCAAAACACGGATACTTGAGTACTTTGGAAAGTTGTGCAAAAAGGTTTTCCCTCGTATTCTATAAAATCCAAATCCCTCTCAGAAAACCGCTTTCCACTACTTCGTCTTCTCAAAGTTCTTAAAAGATCAAATTTTTCAAAAACTTCAGAGAATTACGATCGAGATCAATTGATTCTACTCTTCCAATTTCTAAAAACTTTCGAATCAATTTCTGGTAATTTCTTGTTTTAATTAATTGCATGATCTCATTTTCTCTCTGGTACCTAGGTTTACAATTCATGATGATATATTTCTGTAATCTTTATTAGATCTAAACGCTTATTTGCTAAATTGATGCTAAAATTACTAGTTTGACTGAATTTATTGAAATATCTTACTCAAACTAAACATCAATTTGCATATCGTACAGAAATGGCATATCTTATTCCACGACCGGGGGCAAGGGAAAAAAGTTACGCAATTTTTCATCGATGAAGAAAGACATCATTGATGAAAAGTACGTAGTCTTCACCATCACCTCGGACCACGAATCACCGGAAATTTCGGAGTGCTTGAACGGCGTGTGGACTTGAACGCTATTGCTTTACACATCTAACAGGATGAACGCAATGATGTTGAAGCTCGAGTTTTCTCTACAATCTCTGAGAGGGATGAAGACAAGGATCTTGACATGATTTCTTGAACGCCAAAGCCTTAGAGGAAAATGGAAGTGCGATTAAGTGTCGAATGACGATCTCGAGAGGATATTCGCCTAACTTGGAGGTCAAGCATTAATCCGAGAGACCTACACGATCGATGTAGGAGAAAAGGGATTTCTTGAAGCCGAGAATGGAGCAAAGATTTACCAAGCAAAGCACAAGGCCATATTAGGCAAAAGATGAGTCCCTACCCGGACAATGAGACCAAACAAATAAGGAGAACACGCATTTAACGTCAAAGCCTCCTATCCGGAAAAAGAAAATATTGCCTTCTTCTTGAAATTGTTCATAAGGTCAATCATGTGCTTAACCTACGGTCTTGATGCGAGAAGAAGCAAAGACTTGAACAAGATAAGTGTTTGCTTCAATCACTCCGAAGAGCCCCATCATAAGGTAATGAAGCAACAAATCAAAGAGTATCTCCACCATCCTCTCCCCAGAAAACCTGGATCTATGCCCTTCGAATCACCAACATCTCAACATCCCGCATCCAAAAATGAACAATAGAATAGAAAATCTCAAGATAGTCTTACGGAGGGATATCGGTTCAACAAGAGCATTGAAGAATTTAAGATGATTCTAATGACAACTCTGGATCGATTTCTTTGTAGACTTGGAGTTGAAATGTCTAAACAATCTTTGGGATTGAAAGTCTTTGATTGAATTGGCATCCGATGATGATGATATCGATGGTTGATTCACAAAAGGTTCGGTATTGCTGATAATAGGGAGGAAACCGTTCAACCTCCTACAGATCATGAGGGTGCTGCAGATGAGACCCAACTTGGCAAGGCTTCAACATCTGAACAGACTGCTACGATGAGCTCTGATACCCTAGATCATCATACTCAGAAGATTCAGGATGGGATCAAGGCTGCATTTGAAGAGAAATTCGCAGCTCTCACAGCAGATCTGATGAAGCGATTTGAAGATGAGCAAGCAAAACTAGTTGACAAGTGTTGGGAGATGAATTTAATAAAAGATATATGATTTTGATTAGATCCCAAAACCCCTGAGTATGACATGTTCAGAATGATCTTGATAGTTGAGTCAGGATTCAGTTTTAGAGTATTCAGGATGTTATCTGCAAAATGTATAGTCGTGCGATATAGATCGGGGATAGGTTACGAAGACTCAAGAACTCAAGATGTTTCAAAGAAACTAAAGTTTTCGATGTGAAACCAAGTTTCAAGACTCGATAGAGGAATCGAGAATCAAGACTCAAGAAGAAATCGAGATATCAAGACTCAAGATGATCTTGAGGAATCAAGACTCAAAGATGAAAATTCAAAGATATCGGTCAAGATATTTGTAAAGACTAAGAAGACTCAGAAGACCATGAAGACTCAGAAGACTCTGAAGACGCAAGACTGAAGACTGAAGATTGAAGATCAAGAATATCAAAGGCACGCATAATTATCAAGACTTCAAGAATGTCTTGAATGCTCGAAGATAAACCCGAAATGTTCCGAGGCACTGAATATATCTATCTGAAGGATGCAATACTGAGAAGATCGCGATTCCTTAGAGAAATAGATATTTGCCAAGACATTCAACTGCAGACAAAAGGAACTAAGTCAGAAGTGTTGTTAAGGTTATATCAACTCAGAGTTTATAACCAAAAGAGCCGTTGACGGTGTCTACCTTTAACTGGAGACAAAAGTCAAAAAGAGGAAGACAACACTGTACCATACTGACACTGACAGTGACAGGTCACTGAAAAAGATGTCAGATGTACAAAAGTTCCAGACTGCAAAAAGTGAAGACCGGCTACATGAAAGGCTATTACCTAAAACGTGTTAGGGAGTTTCAAACCCTAAATATAGCCGTTCCTCACACACCATAAGAGGAAACACACGAAGCTATCTCTCCAACGGATAGTTTTCAAAAGTGACCTTGGTGTATGCCTATAAATACTGGTGACCCTCTACATTGTAAGGCTACGGGAAATTTATTCGCAACTCAAGAGCTCAAACTTATTATCGCAAAAGTTAAAGCACTCAAAAAACTTAGAATTTCCCAAGTGCTTCTATATTGAAGAGAGCTCACTATACTAAGCCTAGCTTGATAAGAATTATCCAAAGCTTAGTTGAGATATCCTAACCCTTTGCATTGTACTTCATTGTAAAGGATATCTCATCCTATTTGGAAACCAACTGAGAAACCCCAAACCCTTGAGAAGGTAGTTGGAGTGTGTTTGTTGGTGAGAAGAGTTGTAAAGAGTTAGTAAACTACGCGGAGTAGTCAGAAACTCTAGAGGAGAAGTTAGTAAGCTACAGGGGTAGTCTGAAAGCTTGTTTGTGTTTGAGTAAGTAAACTACGTAGGTAGTCAGAAAGCTCAAGGTCGGGTTGAGTAAGTAAACTACGTGGAGTAGTCAGAAAGCTCAGGGCCGAGTTGAGTAAGTAAACTACGCGAGGTAGTCAGAAAGCTCAGAAGTGATTAGTGAATTTCTCTGAGGATCAGAGAGAGTGGATGTAGGAGCTTGAGTCTCTGAACCACTATAATTGTTGTGTTGTTTATTGCTTTCCTTATCTGTGCTTAACTGTTGCATTGACTTGATTTTGAAAGCATACTTTTCACTGATATTCAGTTGGAATCAATCCACTGAAGTTGCATGTAATTGAATCACAACCTAATCACTATTTCATAAAGGGAAGGTCTTCAGCAAAGCTTAAAACGAGTATAAACTAAGGGCCAACCATTCCGCACATCTGAGTAGCTAGAACAGATAGTTACCAAACTGAACTTACTCTTACGAGGGTTCAAGAAAGTTAATCCGATCCAAGCAACTCGGGATCTCTGACACTCAAGACTCGGTTGAGGATTATCTCGAGGTATCTCGAAAGCGACTTCGGGATCATTGTCTCGATGAGACTTTGACTCGGAGCGATCTGTGCTTCTCGGGATCTAATCTTGAGGATTATCGACCCAAGTGACCTCGAAGAAAAAAGTTTTAAAAACACTTGAACACGTGTATTCCCCCATACACGTGTAAGACTCGTTTGCACCGGAAAAACAAGTGGTATCAGAGCAGTGGTTCAACTTGACCACTGCTTTGTTGACCAAAATTTTATTTAAAAAAAAAAATACTTGTGGTCTATCTGAACTGATCTTATTAGCTGATTTTCTTTTCAAAAGCTCAGATAAAAATGTCTTCTAAAAACTTCCCATGTTCTCAGTGGAGAACTATGATCTATGGAGACTGAGAATGCAGGCTCAACCGTATTCTAAACATGAGCGTATGTGGAGAGTGGTCTCTCAAGGACCATTCCAATTTACTATGTTGAATCCCGGAGAGAAACGAAAGATGAGAGAATTGATCCTAGAGCGAAATTTCCTAAGTTCGATGACCAACCCGACTCTGAGGAGAGAAAGTTAGTCAATCTAGACTACATTGCTAAAGACACACTATACATTACAATTGATGATGGTGTGATGGGAATGATCTCTCACTGTAATACTGCTAAAGAGATTTGGGATACACTAGCTGTAATGTGCCAAGACACAAATCATATAAAAAGAAAACAAACTTTCAAAGGGCAATTGGAAAGTTTGATAGTTTTGAAATGGATGATGGTGAATCAATAGACAAATTGGAAGTCAGATTCACTTGCATCATGAATGATCTAAATGAACTTGGAAAGAAATATCCACAAAGAGAAGTTGCATTGAAAATTCTTAGAGGTCTTTCTAAGAAAAGGGATATTCATGCAGTGGTGATTGAAAACACCAAGAACATTAATTCAATGCCATACCAACAAGTCTTCTCTCGAAATTTGAAGGCCTATGAATTTGTAATTGATAAGAAATCCAAAAAGGCTGACAGCAAAGATGATTCATCATCTAGTAAGAATGTGGCTTTAAAAGCCAAAGATAAAACCTGTAAAACTAGAGAGTCTGAGAACCCCCATGCCAAAAATCAGGATGAGCTTGAGGAAAAGCTAGCACTGATGACAAGGAGGTTTGATAGACTTAATAGTAGATTTGGAAAATACAAAAGCTATTACAGGAACCACAGGTACCAGAAGAAACCTGAGGACAGATCAACTGAGAAGAAGAAGGACCTGAAAGCTGAAGGATCTTTATCCAAAAGGAAGGACTCCAAGTCCAAAGGAGAAAGTGATCAGGATGATGATACCAACAGATGCTATAATTGCCAAAAGAAAGGTAACTTCGGTTATGATTGTCCGGTTTGAGTGCTAAGGAGAGAAAAGAAAGGCAAGCTAAAAAGAGACAAGAAGTTCTCTAGCAAAAAAGGCCATGGTTGCGGAAGAAGAACATTCTGAGGATGGATCTAGCTCTTGAGATGAAATATTCTCAGAAAGTGAAAGTGATGACATCTGTCGATGGCCATTGAGGAGGTAAACTCTTCTTTTTTACTCGTTGTTGCTCCTACACTAGCACAAGAGTTTTCAAGTTCCACCGAAAAATCATTTTGACTGATGGATTCTTTTGAGAATCGATGAAGGACTATCTTTGTTTTTGCAAGGATCGCTAAATAGAACTCAAGAGCGAGAATAAGGAACCGAAAAGTTGAAAATCTAAAATGGAAAGACTCTAGCAATCTCTGAAATCACTTCTCAATTAATGGGAGCTCTTGATGAACTGGATGTTACGAAAGTACAACTCTCGAGAAAGAGAAGTTGATAATGACCCTAACGAAAAGCTAGAGAAATCCACATAAGAGATTCAGCTAATCAGGACTAAGTTCAACAACCTCTCTGAGAAGCATGAAACTCTACAGAACTGTGAGGATAGTGCACAGAAGAAGTTAACTCTATTGAATAATGCATCTAATGTAATAGATGAAATTGAGTTACCAGAGATCTATGACTATAAAATCTGGATTGGGGATACATTCCGGGGGAACCTCACAAGGTCATCCCCAATCTTTGCATCAAGTAGCAAGAAGAAAATCTTTGTAAAACCAGTGGAACCTACACTTCAAGTTGAAGAAATGCCCAAGGTTGTAGACAATGGAAAAGGACCTATGGTCTCAGTAAAACTGAATAATCAGGTAGGAAAGCCCAAACCTCAGGTGAAGGCTAGAAAACCTGAGCACTCAGTTGGAAAGTTTCAGGCAAGTACTTCAAAGCCTCGGGTTAAGAATGCAAACACGAAAGGCTCCACATCTTGAACCATCGGAGAGAATCCTCGGATGAGAAACACTCAACAGAGACATTCTCAATGAAGAGACCAAGTCCTCGATATCTAAAGACCAGATTCCAAAGATGCATAACCCGAACCCCACTTACCTAAGGGTAAAGGTTATCTGAACCCGAGTCATCAAAGATTTAGACCGGCTGCACAGAAGCCAAAGCAAATGAACAGAAGGCCTGAACCAAAGAAGAATTCAAAAGTCCATGTTCATGCTAAAGCTAGCACACATACACAGAAAACTGCTAAGGCACCCAGAGTAGTAGATGTGTATGTTGATGTTTATGGAACACAAATTAGCGACTCTAAAGTGATTAGAGTTGTCAGGCAGATTTGGATTCCGAAAGGTACATCTAACCTTGTAGGACCCTACACAAATTGGGTACCTAAGATTTGATCTGTTTTTCAGGAGGAAAACAAGGGCACTAAGCTGATTAAAGATCACATAGCACTGATGAGCAGAGATGAAAAGGCCCCTGATGTATGGTATCTTGACAGTGGATGCTCAAGACATATGACAGGATTCAAGAAGATACTCAGTGACTATGTTGAACAAAGAGGCCCACAGATCACTTTTGGAGATAACTCCAAGGAGACGGTCAAGGATATGGAACTTTGGAAATCGACTCAGTTCATATCCATGGTGTTTCATATGTATCTGGATTGAAGCATAACTTGCTCTCAATTAGCCAATTCTGTGATAAGGGTTTTAATGTTGAGTTCTCTAAGAACTTATGTTTTGTGAAAGATGATACATCACGAAAAAGTATTCTTGACCGTACAAGAAAAGGGAATGTGTATCTTCTTTGATTGAAGTTCAACTCCTAAAGATACATGTTTGGTTGCTAAAAGTTCCACATATACCCGGTTGGTTATGGCATAAAAGAATGAATCACCTAAATTTCAAAACCACGAACAAGCTTGCAAGATTAGCTCTTGTAAGAGGGTTGCCTAATGAAGTGTTCAATGAAGGAACATATTTGTGATGCGTGCGAAAAGGAAAACAAATAAGAGCATCATTTAAAAAGCAAAGTTGATGTTTCTCTTGAAAGAATACTCCGATTCTACATATGGATCTTTTTGGTCCTATAACACCATAAAGCACTAATGGCGGAAAATACACATTGGTAGTAGTTGATAACTACTCAAGATATACTTGGGTCATATTCTTTTCGATGAAAAAGAGACTCGAGATAAAAAAAGTTCTAGAATTCTTGAAAAGGCTCGATGATTGAGAAAAATTTGAGTGTGGTCAAAATCGGATCGACAAAGGAACTAAATTTATAAATCATATCATAATCGATTATTGTGCGAACAAATGGAATTTCACATGAAACATCACCGCAAGGACCCTCAACAAAATGGTGTTCTTTGAAAAAGAAGGAACAGGACTACGAAAAGAAGGCTCGCAAGACAATGATAAATTTGAAGATATATTCCTAAAAGATTTTGAAATTTGAAGTTGCCAACACTTTGCATGCTACTCTCGGAAACAGATCCATCTTGACCAAGAGTCAAGGCAAAACACCCTATGAGCTTTGGAATGAAAGGAAGCCTCTTGTTTAACTTTCTTTTCGTGTGTTTTGGTTGCAAGTGTTTCATACACAATAATGGTAAAGATCAATTGAAAACATTTGATAGTAAAGTTGATGAAGGAATATTCTTAGGATATTCTGAAGTCAGTAAAGCTTTCAGAGTTTACAACTGTAGGACTCTTATTGTGGAGGAAACACCTCATGTTGTTTTTGATGAATCTACTTGTGTTCGGAAGAAACAAGAA
Source organism: Stenogyne calaminthoides (assembly GCA_037126765.1). Lineage (NCBI taxonomy): Eukaryota > Viridiplantae > Streptophyta > Magnoliopsida > Lamiales > Lamiaceae > Stenogyne > Stenogyne calaminthoides. The sequence goes on from JBBCBC010000030.1 coordinate 24,754,727, forward strand.
CATGATCTTGAGATGAACCCGACTAAGAGGATCACCGAATAAGCTGAAAAATGAAAAAGATAAATCATCCATCGAACTCGAAAAGAAGAAGTCACCACATCCTATGATTGGGTGACTCATACTCGAATAAAAAAAGTTGAGGATGGAACTCGGGATGGTGAGACTCAGGAAAACCAACACTCCAAAGGTTACCAATCTGAACAGACACCAGTTCAGACTCAGGTATGTAATGCCAATGAAGATGTGGTCACAGCTGAGGCAAATTCTGAATCTATCAACCAAAAAGGAACAAATGTCTCTGACAATGTAATGAATAGAATTTCAACTGAGGAAGATGATTCCCTTTCTCCTTTTCTGTTGTTCCCTGAGTTTACTGAATTAACTGAACCTAACATTTCAAATGTTGAGGATATTCTTGAAGGGGGGAACATCAAGAAGGAAATGGTTAGATAGTCATCCTACAAGTCGAGTTGTGGGTGATCTAACGAAGGTGTTAAGACAAGAAGGTTCCATGGTGAGAGTGTACTATTCTCAACGCTTCCTATCGGAGAAAGAGCCTCAACCGAGATTGGTGAAGCTCTACAAGATTCTCATTGGATTCTTCTTATGCAAGATGAAATTGAATCAATTCTCAAGGAATGAAGTATGGGAGCTAGTAGATAGACACGAAAAGTCACAATGTCATTGGAACCAAGTGGGTTTTCAAGAATAAAAGAGATGAAAACAACAACATTGTAAGAAACAAGGCAAGGCTAGTTGCACAAGGTTATTCCCAAGAAGAAGGCTTGGATTATGATGAAACCTTTGCACGTGTTGCAAGACTAGAAGCCATCGATTGTTTTTTTGCATATCTTGCCCACATGAAGTTCACAGATCTATCAAATGGATGTGAAAAGTGCATTTCGAGCGATGTGCTTAAAGAAGAGGTTTATGTGGAACAACCTCCACGGTTTCAAACAGAATGACCAAGTTTACGAGCTCGGAAAAGCTTTGTATGGTCTCAAACAAGCACCCGGAGCATGGTATGATACTCTTTCTCGGTTTCTTCTTGATCATGGTTTTGTCAAAGGAATTTGTTGATAGAACTCTGCTCGAGGATAGAAGATGGGGAAGATATCTTCTTGATTCGAATATATGTTGATGACATCATTTTTGGATCTCCAAACCATCAGCTGTGTGAAAAGTTTTCAACACTGATGAAAGGCAAGTTTGAGATGTCAATGATGGGAGAGATGAATTTCTTTCTAGATCTTCAAGTGAAACAATCAAAGGAAGGAATCTTCATCAACCGGCAAAAGTACACCACGATCCGATTGCCCAAATATGGTGTACAGAATTGCAATGCAGTTAGGATTCCTATGAATACTAACTACAAGATGGATCCTGATTCTGAAGGCAAATCAGTGAGTCATACTGATTATAGAGGAATCATTGGATCATTGCTCTATCTCACAGCAAGTAGGCCGGATATAACATTTGTTGTTGGGATATGTGCAAGATACCAAGCTAATCCTAAGGCTAGTCACATGGAGGCTGCCAAAAAGATACTGAAGTATCTTAAGGGCACAGTGAATAGAGGATTATGGTATCCAGCTGATGATAACCTTGAATTAACTGGTTACTCAGATGCTGATTATGGAGGTTCTTAAATTGACGGAAGTCCACTCTGAGAACTTGTCAATTTCTAGGAAGTAAGTTGATATCTTGGTTTTCAAAAAATGGACCTCGATAGCAACCAAAGTCTTCTGAAGGTTTGAATTCATGGTCGCGAGGAAAGTCTTTGTGCTTTCGATTCTTTGGCTCAGACAACAATTAAGGGATTATAAAGTTGTAGCCAATGAAGTACCAATATTTTGTGACAATAATAGTGCCATTGCTATTTCACAAAATCCGGTATTACACACCAGATGCAAGCATGTGGATATCAGACATCACTTCATCAGAGATCATGTCGAGAAGAAGGACATAAGGATGGAGAAAATTCATACTGATAAGCAGAGAGCTGATATCTTGACTAAACCTTTGGCTGAATCAAGATTTCAGGAACTTTTAGTTGAATTAGGGATGTTAGATCCAGGTGTATAGAGTAAAATCTGAAAATTTAAAGGTTTTCAGATGAATGAAGTTTTCTCAGAATTCTACTGAGAAACTCAGGATAAAATGAAAATCTTGAATCGAGTCTCGAAACTCAGTTCTTGAAGGTCGAGACTTTTCGATAGTATCTTGAACCCATTCAAGATTTCGATTATTATCTTGACATTTTATCATGGTCGAAGACTGTGATGAAGAATGATAGAGGGAAATTAGTCTGAAGAAGTAATGACTCATGCGACTCATTTATTGCTTAAGTGAAACTCAGTAATCATTCGCAATAAATACAAAACACCTGAGGAATGTTTTTGGGAGGGATCGTTTGAAATTCTGAAGAAGGTCAACAGTCATTTAATGCTCTGTTACATTTCTTAACCAATAAGGATAATTTGGCGGCTTACTTTTCGGAGATCGTCTGTTCGTGTCCCCAATTAATCGGAGATTAATCTCAACCGTTGCTTTTCACCTAACCAATGTGATTCCCCACGATCTCGAAGCTATTTATACCCCAATAAGCCATTCAAGCCAAAATTTTATCAAACCCTTCGTTCCCAAATCCTCTGCAAATAAAATCCCCTTTGCCCAGAAAATCCTAAACCCTAAATCTTCATTTCTTCAATCAATCTCTAAAATGGCCCCAACCTTGTTCGAGAGATTAGCCGAAACCAACAAGCCTTGGTACGAGTTCGTTGTCTCACTCGATAGCACAACCAACTCAAAGCCAGAAGAGGAGGCTCTGCATATGATTCGATTGGCTGATAAACCTGAAATTGGTCAACCTCAGACTGAAGCTAGTACTATTCAGGTACCTTTTGGCACTATTAACAATTATGCCAAAGTTACTGAAAGTTCTATCTTTAATTCTGAATTGTCTGATAAACAGACTGAGGCTCAGTTGGAGACTGGAGCTCAGGATGAAGCTGAAGCTCAGGATGATCAATCAGCACAGAAGGTACAGAAGGTTCCTGAGATTGATCTCACTTCCTTGATGGAGAAACTTGAGAAGGTTGAGACAATGATAATCAAAATTGCTCAGATGGAAGAAACATTGGCCAACCAAGCTCAGAAGATGGAAAGTCTTAGTCACTCTTCAGAGCTGGTGCAAATCCAAAACACTCTGACCTCACAGATGACCTCCATGTAAGATAAGCTGAATGAAGAGCTAGAGGGAGTCAAGGCTGAGCTCAGTGCTGAAATGAAATAGAAGCACCAGGAGTCAACTGCATTTCTAGAGGTGAAATTATTTCTAGATGTGAAATTGGCAGAGAGGAATGAAGTGATGATCAAATCTGTTGTTGAGGAAATGAGCTCAGGGCTCATGACCAAGATGACAGAGATGTTTAAGGAAGCACTCTCTGGCCAGTTTGCCCATATGTCTGAAGAATTTTCTGTGGCTAAGAACCACATCAGGAGGCTGGAAGATGAGCAAGATCAGCTAGCAGGGGAGGTACGCTGTGTGAGCAAAGAACAATATCACATGGACACAGCACTCTCCAGACTTCTTCCAAATTACGGTGCCAAGAAGGGGGAAAGACCAAATGAGGACCTCAGGAAGTTATTGGCACGTACTTTGGAGAAAAAGGCTCAGAAAGATGCTGAAATGTATAACCTATCCAAAGCCTTAAATGAAGTCGAAGCTACTGAGAAGATGAAGTTTGCTAAGGTGGAGAAGCCTATCTACACTCGAGTTTCTGAGCAAACTATGCTTGATGTTGCAAGAGAGAAACTGAGTGCTAGAACTAAGGTTGGAACAAGCCAGGCTGTTGCTGAATTGCCAATGAAGAGGAAAGCCTTGGGCGTTGTTCAACCTGAAAGTAAGCGTGCAAAGGCTTCTAAGCCAATCCAGAGAAAGCTGATTCTGGATGATGAAGAGACGGAAGAATCTGAGTCTCAACCTCAGAAGAAAGTCTTCAACACGAGGAATGCTCTGAAGACACTCCAGGTAGAACAGGCTAAGAAAGTTGCCGCTTCAGTCTCAGGCGTACCTGTGATCAGGAAAAAGACTGAAGAGGAGCTGAAGTGAAGGAATGGATTCAAGAAGTTTGCGAGCAAAAGGAGAGAGACATCAAAAGCACTGAAGTGGCCCCACGTTGATAAATGGATGCCTATCAAACTCAACGATATGTGGGAAGAGGTAAAGAGAACCTTTTGGTTCTATTATGATGTGCTCAGGGAGTGGAGAGGGGAAAGCTCAGATCAGAATGAAGCATTCATTGAATATCTCCTAACCTTCTATCCAAAATATCTCCAAAGCTGGATTAACCTTGCGGATGAAGGAGAGGTGCAGATAGTAGCCCCCGGTCCATATTCCTATCCTCCTCCACGACTTGGTAATGGCTTGGTGAATGAGAAGGCCATTACTCAAGAAATTACTCAGTATGCTGGGCAGTTGGGTTTAACAGGAAACAGTCCGGACATCATTAAGGAAAGAAATGAGCTGAAGAAGAGATTTTTCGGAATGTTCGACCTGGAGGTGCCCGCTGATGAAGTTGAAGAAGTAGCAAACTGAAGAGCAGAAGACTGAAGAGCCAAAATCTGAAGACTGAAGACTGAAGACTCAAAAGATTCTGTAATCTTTAAATTTTTGTCTTTTTGATTTTGTTGATAAACTCATTGTAATCTGTAACTCAAACCAACCATCAATGAAGATTTATCATTTATGCTCAAAAGATAATATCTCATTATCTTATTTACATGTCTTTTATATTTGATATGCCTGAATGAATGTCTCTGAATCAACTGTTTAAGTATTTGGTGATGAACTATTTAAGAAGATTCATTACTGAAGAAATTGTTGAAAGAATAATTGTTGGGAGACTCTCTGTAATTGTTGGGAGATTCTCTGATTCATAGTATTGGGAGACTCATTATTTAAGAGGGAAAATTGTTGAAAATTTAACCAATCTTGTAATAGGATAAACTGAAACCTGAGTATAGGTTATATGTTTGTAACAAGATAGGTTTTGGCATCATCAAAAAGGGGGAAATTGTTGGGAGATGAATTTAATAAAAGATATATGATTTTGATTAGATCCCAAAATCCCTGAGTATGACATGTTCAGAATGATCTTGATAGTTGAGTCAGGATTCAGTTTTAGAGTATTCAGGATGTTATCTGCAAAATGTATAGTCAGCAGATATAGATCAGGATAGGTTCTGAAGACTCTGAAGAACTCAGTATGTTTCTGAAGAAACTAAAGTTTCAGTATGAAACTGAAGTTTCTGAAGACTCAGTAGGAAACTGAGAATCTGAAGACTCAGTAAGAAACTGAGATACTGAAGACTCAGTATGATACTGAGGAACTGAAGACTCAGCATGAAAATTCAGTATATAAGTCAGTATATTTATAAAGACTCTGAAGACTCTGAAGACTCAGAAGACCTTGAAGACTCTGAAGACGCAAGACTGAAGACTGAAGATTGAAGATCAAGAATACTGAAGGCACAGTAATTACTGAAGACTCAGTAATGTACTGAATGCTCAGTATAAACCTGAATGTTCCGAGGCACTGAATATATCTATCTGAAGGATGCAATACTGAGAAGATCGCGATTCCTTAGAGAAATAGATATTTGCCAAGACATTCAAATGCAGACAAAAGGTACTAAGTCAGAAGTGTTGTTAAGGTTATATCAACTCAGAGTTTATAACCAAAAGAGCCGTTGAAGGTGTCTACCTTTAACTGGAGACAAAAGTCAAAAAGACGAAGACAGCACTGTACCATACTGACACTGACAGTGTCAGGTCGCTGAAAATGATGTCAGATGTACAAAAGTTCCAGACTGCAAAAAGTGAAGACCGGCTACTCGAAAGGCTATTACCTAAAACGTGTTAGGGAGTTTCAAACCCTAAATATAGTCGTTCCTCACACACCATAAGAGGAAACTCACGAAGCTATCTCTCCAACGGATAGTTTTCAAAAGTGACCTTGGTGTATGCCTATAAATACTGGTGACCCTCTACATTGTAAGGCTACGGGAAATTTATACGCAACTCAAGAGCTCAAACTTATTATCTCAAAAGTTAAAGCACTCGAAAAACTTAGAATTTCCTAAGTGCTTCTATATTGAAGAGAGCTCACTATACTAAGCCTAGCTTGATAAGAATTATCCAAAGCTTAGTCGAGATACCCTAACAATTTGCATTGTACTTCATTGTAAAGGATATCTCATCCTAGTTGGAAACCAACCGAGAAACCCCAAACCCTTGAGAAGGTAGTTGGAGTGTGTTTGTTGGTGAGAAGAGTTGTAAAGAGTTAGTAAACTGCGCGGAGTAGTCAGAAAACTCTAGAGGAGAAGTTAGTAAGCTACAGGGGTAGTATGAAAGCTTGTTTGTGTTTGAGTAAGTAAACTACGGAGGTAGTCGAAAAGCTCAAGGTCGGGTTGAGTAAGTAAACTCGTGGGAGTAGTCAGAAAGCTCAGGGCCGAGTTGAGTAAGTAAACTACGCGAGGTAGTCAGAAAGCTCAGAAATGATTAGTGAATTTCTCTGAGGATCAGAGAGAGTGGATGTAGGAGCTTGAGTCTCAGAACCACTATAATTGCTGTGTTGTTTATTGCTTTCCTTATCTGTGCTTAACTGTTGCATTGACTTGATTTTGAAAGCATACTTTTCCATCGATATTCAGTTGGAATCAATCCACTGAAGTTGCATGTAATTGAATCACAACCTAATCACTATTTCATAAAGGGAAGGTCTTCACCAAAGCTTATAACGAGTATAAACTAAGGACCAACCATTCCGCACATCTGAGTAGCTAGAACAGATAGTTACCAAACTGAACTTACTCTTCTGAGGGTTCAGTAAGTTAGTTATTTGATCCAAGCAACTCGGGATCTCGACACTCGGGACTCGGTTGGGATTATCTCGAGGTATCTCGAAAGCAGCTCGGATCACTGTCTCGATGAGACTTTGACTCGAGAGCGTCTGTGCTTCTCGGGACCTAATCTTGAGGATTATCGACCCAAGTGACCTCGAAGAAAAAAGTTTTAAAAACACTGAACACGTGTATTCCCCCCCATACACGTGTAAGACTCATTTGCACCGGGACCAACAACAAGGAATGAAGTCACACAGTTGGGATGCACAATGCCATCCTTGTCAAGTAATGTCTGACTTGTATATCCTCTTCCGAGAAGCTCAAACTCGATCGACAAACTTTCGGTTCGAGACAGAGATGCTCAATCGATTACGTACTTTTGGAAAGTGTCTGGGCATTCTTGGACAAAACCAAAAACCACTTGGATATGGGTTAGAAACATTTTATAGCTTCTACAGAACGAGCAAGACAGGAAATCGAAACTTCTCTCAGACGCTTCTACACTCCTGCACCTTCTGCCACAATTCAGATCACTCCTCTTATTGTCGAGGAACTCAGAGAGGAGATCTCACGGCAATTAACTGCTCTGAACCGCAAGATGTCCAACCTCTTTGATGAAACCAAAAAGGGGGAAGGAAAAGAGAATAAAGAGAAGAAAGAAAAATAGACTCAGACACAGTTGGTAACTTTTTCATCTCTACCAAAAACCATCAGATGTCGACTTGCCCGGCCACTCCATCTACCGATCTCATTGTGGAAATGAAAGAAACGTGGAGCAAGATAGCAAAGAGATCCTTTGGCGAAAAAGTGTTCTTTTCAGAGGTTCTTTGCCAGAGTCGACAAGATTGAAGATTTTTCTTCGTTCGTTCAGAAAAGAATGGAAACTGATGATCAGGCCAAGAGCCTTGAACTCGCTAAGAAATTAGCTGAAGAAGACGAACAAGATGAACCTGAGCAGACTCTGAGGAGAAAGAAAGGCAAAGGTAAGATGATGAAAGCAACTGCGGAAGATCAGAGACAAGGCCAGCTATTCTCCACCAAAAGCCAGATGACTCCTGAACAAGTTCAAGAGCAGACAAGACAGAGAATAAGAGAGGCCGCAATCAAGAAGCAGAAGTTAGCAGAGGCTAAGGGACTGAACATCGCTTACATCCGAAGGAAGAGGAAGAACGAAGCTGCAGCAGAGGAGATTGCTTGGGAGAAGAATGCCCTTCCGGCACCTGTTAAAGGCATCCTCTGTGCACGGCAAGATCTGCTTCCAGAATGGGATCAGATCAGAGGAGAATGGTTATGTGACGTCTACATCCTAGAGAAGATTCCAATTCATCAAGATCAGACTAAAAATGATGATGAATTTCGGAACTGGTTAGAAACAAAGTATCCAGACTTCTACCAGACAGTGATGAAAGAAGGCAAGATCATGTCACTAATACCAGAAGCTCCACCCTTTGAAATACTCCTTCCACCTTTGCGTCCAGACAACAAGCTAGATCCTGTTAAATTCAAGAATATCTACTATGGACTTGCTGAAAAAGGAGGGATCCATAGAAGAGAAGAGCTGGACAAACTAATGAAAAGGATGTACAGGATGTTTGGCATCCCCAAAGAACTACAAATGTTCAAGTACACTTGAAGAAGACAACTTGGAATCAGATGATAGGTACGCTTTTCATGTATTCTACAATGCATACACCTATCTAAATGAAACCTTCCATCTCACTGATTCTAAGACAACATCTCATTGTCTTCTGAGGTATGTACTGTTTACATTATCTACATTTCCATTCATGGTATCTGTTTTTCTGATTAAGTGTGATTAAGTGTTTTGGTTCCATCAAAAAGGGAAATTGTTGGGAAATCAGTAATTTAGTTTTGATGGAAATTCCAAAACAAAGTTGTAATAGGACCAATCGGACACATTGTTAGGATCGATGACTTAGAATCAAATTAAGATGACCAAATTTGAAATGTATAGATAATCGATGTAAAGATAGGTCACATATTGAGGGGAACTCAATATGTATAGGTCAGGTCGAAGTATCAGATGACCCAGATAAGGTCAGATGATCAGAAGACTAAGCACAAATAAGAAGACAAGAAGTCAGAAGATCAGGTGAAGACAAGAAGACATTGAAGACTCAGATGAACTCAAGACTCGGATAGACATTTGAAGACTCGGATGAACTCAAGACTCGGATAAACTCAAGACTCACTAACAAACTCAAGACTCGGTGATTTGAATACACTGAGGCTCGGAGACACCTGAAGATCAAAAGACCTGAACACCTATATCAGCAGAGTCTGCATATTGAGCTAAGACAATGTGTATCTGAAGACTCAACAAGGTAGATCGATCGCCATTCGATCAAGTCACCACACTGGTAACAATCTAAAAGATACACCCGGACCAGACGAATCTTCTACAAAAGGAATATCAATCGTCTAACGGACAAATTTAAAGTGCCCGCCTCATGAAATAAAGGAGAAAGCGACACGTGCACAAAAAGAGCCGACAATGCGGGATCGACACTGCAGACAAAAACGGCGCTAATGATGCCTACGGCCACGCCGATAATCGGAGCACGTCACAATCATATCCTACAACCTACCTAATATAGCCCAAAATTCAAATTGCTCTACAACGGCTCTTTGATTTTGAGGTCTATAAAATAGGATTGCTTGTCAATTGAAGACAAGAGAGACAACTAGCAAAGAACGAACAGGGAGACACAGCAAAAGAAGCAAAAGCTACAACAAAATCTCCGCTCAAAGAATACTATATTTGAAGATTATTCTTAGAGTGTTCATCCCATTAGTTCTTAGCAAAAAAATCCTATCCACTAGCATTTTGGCTACCTAAAACACCAGGATAGATTTCCAGTTGGAACCCTCAAACATTCTTTACCCAAACGCAAGTTAGGTTAAGTTTGTTCCCGGAAGATTTCAGACTAGGGATTCTAGTTTTCTGATTTCTAGTTCGGTTGAGTGTGAACTCAATAAACATCTCGGCTATTTTTTAAAGGATATAAGTCCCGCAGGTTAAGTTTGTAGAGTGAAAACTCGGTAAACATCTCGGCCATCCCGTGAGGGGTATAAGTCCCGCAGGTTAAGTTCGGATAAGGTTCCCCCCGTGTTAAGGGAAGAGTGGGCGTAAGATGGGTTTCGTCTCCCTTCACTATAAAAAGTCTTGTGTGCATTTACTTGCTTTCTTATTGCTTTACACTATTCACACAACTGAGTTTAAAAGCGCATACATATTCTTAGTTAAGCTCAGTCTGCACCAAGCAACTGATCTGATCAGGTTGACACCTTAGTCAGCTGATTGAAAACTGACTTAAGAATCTGAATTGATAAAACTGGTTTTACACACTGGTTAAAACAAGCTTCCGCACCATTCCGTTAAACTAACAAATATCAAGCTGATCTGCCCTTAGGCACTCAATAAGGTTGAACATCAGTCTAAATTGATACACTAGCACTCTGATCGGGTAATCTGCAGTTCACACCTGATCCGCACAAAAAGCCCAGCTCTGATGGATGCAGAAGAGAGAAAATTGTATACTCTAGATACAATCTCCAGGCATATAATCATGAAGACGATGGATAAAGTCACAAAGGAGAAGATAAAGTATCTCAAAACCGCGAAAGAAATGTGGGATACTCTTTGCCGAGATATCTGAAGAAATGATCGGATAAAAGACAACCGACTACAAAATTTGAATCGGGTGAAGTTCGAATAGCTAAAGATGTTGCCCAACGAGACCATCAACGAGCTCGATGGGAGGATCACCATGTCAGTGAATAAACTACGAGAACTTGGAAGAGAGATGTCAGACAAAATATCAACTACAAGATCTTAAGATCTCTCACCAAGAAATGGGACATGAAAGTCACGGTAATCAAGGATTGCCAAGACATTTCAAAGATGAAGCCGAGTAGCTTGTTCCTAAGCCTCAAAGCTTAGAGTTCGATTTAATTGAAAGAGGACAAGCAAATGAAGACGAGACACCTGCTGAAGACTCAACGTCTAAATTAATTGCATTTAAAGCAACCAGCAGCAGATCGAAGACCACTGAACCTGTTGGAAACATAATGAGTCTAGCAGAATAGATCGCTCTGCTTACCAAGAAACTTGAAAGAACAAATACTCAGCTTGGTAAGTATCGGAGATTCTACAGTGATTATCAAGACAACAGGAGAAATAGAAGGCCAACTGACAGATCATTAGAAAAAACCAGATCTTATAGAAGGAGAGAAGAAAAGAAAAGAGATGATCTGACAGATGAGAGAAGAGATAACAGATCTGACAGAAGGAGTTCAGATTACAATCAGAAAGGGAAGTCACCTGATAGATCCTACAGACGGAGTGACTCATCTGGCAGAGGAAGTTCCGCAGATCTAGGATAGTGCTTCAACTGCTAGAAACCAGGTCACTATAGCAATCGGCACTTACGACGACTCCTCAGAGAAAGAGAAGAGAAATGAGCGAAGAGAACAACGCCTCAGAGATAGGAAAGACCTGGTCGCTGACACATCTGGAATTGATGATTCCTATCTGCCTTCTGAGGACTCTGGCTACTCATCCGTAGAAGACTTCGTCACGATAAAGCGATCTTTGTTGACTTCCACGAGCATGAAGATCTGATATTCTCTTCGGATGACGATGAAGTTCGCTTTGATGGCCAAGGAGGACCAATCTGAGGTAACCTCCAAACCTTCTGTTTTTTCAATTTCCACACCTGCTATCATTAACACACCTGCTGGAGAGATTGACTTGCAGCTCTACTCTGAGCAATTGCTTGATGATCTCTCTGATGAAGTAGAAACTTATACAATAGTGGAAGCTGAAAATGACAAGCTAAGGATCAGAAATAATTAGCTTGTTAAAGAAAACGCTCTCAGTAAAGCTACTGAACTGAAATCCGCTGAAACTGCTCAGAAGGTAACTGGGGAACTTAACGTTCTGAAAGTTAAAACTTCTGATCAGAATAAGCAGATCAAAGATCAGCTAGCAATCAACAAAAAACAAGCTGATGATTTCAAAATCCTTCAAGCTAAATTTGATGAGCTATTCCGACTACATGAGAGTCTAAAATCTACTGAGGATAGTTTGCGCAAGAAAATAGAGATTTTCACGAAGTCATCAAAAACCGTTCAAGATATGAACACCTATTTTCGAACGTCGACTAACAAGAAGGGAGTTGGGTATGAGAACCCTTCTACATCCTCAAAAGCCCCGTTTGATTCACTTCAGAAGGGTGTAATCAAACGATTCTCTGACAAAGATACACTAAAAGCTAAACTTGTATCTGATAAGGGAAAAAGTCCTGCTGAGAAAGTAAGGCAGGTGCCTAATCAGAAAGGGAACATAAATGGACCCCAACTGATTAAGCATCAGCCGAGGAATCAAGAGAAGAACCCAGTTCTTCTGAAGAAACCTCAACCTGATCAGCAGATTAGGTATCAGAAGAGACAACCTATAAGAAGGAAATCTAATCTGAGACCCAATCAAGGTCAGCTGCCTAATAAGCAAGCTATAGGTAAACTGCAAAGACCACCTATGCCAAAAAGATATGAATCATTTGATGGTAGCAGTCGTACCTACCCTTATAACCAAAGATCTAGGGCTACTGCAACTGAGCCACACTGGATTAAAAGAAGACAAAATATAAAGAAAAATCCCAAGTCTTCTAGGTCATCCAAGGCTCACACGAATAATTATACTAATCAGAAAGCATATAAAGAGACGTATGATTATGTTGATATGTATGGGAGACAAATCAGACCTTCTAATCTATCTGATTTTCATAGAAGTGCTCTGTTTGTGTGGATCCCTAAATCCACCACTAACCCCCCAGGACCCAATTCCAAAGGGGTACCTAAAGCCTGATTTGATTGCAGGTTTACGTGGACTGGCCAACAAAGGAGGTGTACAAGCAACTATCTGGTACATCGATAGCGAATGCTCAAGGCACATGACTGGAAGCAAACATCTCCTTAGCTCTTACAAAGAACAAGAAGGCCCACGTGTACTCTTCGGTGATGATAACTTTGGTTTTACCAAAGGATTCGGAACCTTAGAGAATGATGATGTACAAGTAACTGGAGTCTCGTATGTCGAAGGATTAAAGCACAATCTACTATCAGTATCACAATTCTGCGATAACGGATTCAGCGTTGAGTTCTCGAGCGACAAGGGTACGATTAGGAATCGAGCCACTCAACAAACCTTGCTAACTGGTTCAAGGAAAGGGACGATCTACACAGCAGATTGGAACAGTTGCCCAAAGAATACATGCTTAATTGTTAAGAGCTCCAAAAGTAGCAGTTGGCTCTGACACAAAAGAATGAGCCATCTGAACTTCAAAACTCTTAACAAGATAGCTAGGATGTCTTTGGTTGAGGGACTTCCGAATGAGATATTCTCCAAAGATCAGACATGTGCCGCAGAAGGGAAAACAAGTTAAAGCCTCATTCAAGGGAATACCTGGACCAGCATCCAGTAGAGTACTGCAACTACTCCATATGGATCTATTCGGACCAGTTACACCAGTCAGTCTCAGTGGACACAAATGTACTCTATTAATCGTGGATGATTATTCCAAGTTTACTTAGGTTGTATTCTTATACAAGAAGAACGAGACAACGACAAAGATACCCGAGCTGCTCAAGAAGCTACAAAACGAAAGGGTGTCAACATAGTAAAAATCGGATCGGATAAAGGTCTGAGAGTTCACGAATTCCTTTATTACTGATTTTTTGCCTTCGAGTTTGGTATCTGACATAAGGCGTCAACCGCAAGAACACCACAACAAAATGGAGTAGTAGAACGGAGAAACAGAACTCTCAAGGAAGCTGCTCGCACTATGTTAGCTGAACATACCACACCAAGCCGTTTCTGGGCTGAAGCAATCAACACTGCATGCCATACTCAGAACAGATGTTCTCTGACTAAGACTCACTTCAAAACACGCAGAAAATGGATCAGCTAAACATCAAGGAGAAAGAATCTGAACACGTAACAGTGTACATCCCAGAACTTGATCTTGCTGATTCAACAGGTCAATCAGACCCAAAGGTACGCTGTTGTCGATTGAAGAAGGTCATTACGGTGAGGCGATATCAATCCCCGAACCATCTGGTTCAGGGGGAACTCCTGAAGTTCCTACGAACAGACACCAGCACACATGATGAGTCCAACATCAAGCTGAGACATGTTCTTATCAAGTGGATCATAATTCCGCACCACTCCCAATCACTAGTAATGAACTACTATCAGATATGGATGATGTTCTCCAAACAGACCTTTTATCGAGCGACGTAGGACTGGATTACCAAATATCCAACCGATCGATTATCGGAGACCCATCGATAGAGTCAAAACTAGACATCAGATAGGTGAAAGTGCCATGTATCTTGTTGTTATCCTCTTTGAAGGAACCAACTTCTGATGAGAGAAGCTCTATAAGACCTTATTTGGATTCTAGCCATGCGGAGGAGCCGGAAATGTTTGAGAGGAATCAAGTTTGGAAATTGGTGGACAGACCAACTCATCAAGAAGTAATTGGCACGAAGTGGGTATTCAAGAACAAGAGAGATGAGAAAAATGTCATAACCAGGAATAAGGCAAGACTTGTTGCTAAGGGGTATTCACAATCAGAAGGAATTGCTTATGATGAGACCTTTGCACTAGTCGCTCGATTAGAAAACCATTCGGCTTATTTAAACGCTTATGCTTCCCACAGAGGGTTCATTGTGTATCAAATGGATGTAAAAAGTGCATTCTTAAGCGGGGTACTAGCAGAGGAAGTTTATGTCGAACAACCTCCAGGCTTTGAAAAAGGCAACCAAGTGTACCGTTTAAGGAAAGCTCTTTCTGACGGCTGAAAACAAGCTCCTCGAGCTTGGTATGATACACTCTCTCGATTCTTGATAGACAAATGGTTCACTAAAGGAATAGTGGACATAACCTTATTCGAATAGAAGATGGAGAAGATATTACGATGGTTCGATTTACGTGGGCGACATCATCTTGGATCTCCCAACAAGAAGCTATGTGAGAAGTTCAACAAATTGATGCAAGGGAAGTTCGAGATGTCCATGATGGGTCGGATGAATTACTTTACGGGTTTACAAGTCAAACAGTAGTCGTAAGGGATATTCATCTCGCCAAAGTAATACACAAGGAATCTCTTGGCAAAGTTTGGAGTTCAACATTGCAAGAAAGCGAAATTCCCATGATGACCGGGTTCAAGATGGATCCAGATGAAGATGGTTAGAAAGTTAATCAGAAAGAATATAGAGCTCTGATTGGATCACTACTATACCTGACTGCCAGCAGACCAGACATTACTTTTGTAGTAGGTGTATGCGCCAGATTTCAATCAAATCCAATGCAAAGCCACCTAGAAGCAGCTAAGCGGATTCTCAAGTATCTGAAGGGGACTGTAAACCTTGGTTTATTTTACCCATCAGATGACAATCTAGAGCTTAGTGGGTATTCTGATTCAGATTATGGAGGTTGCAGAATCGACAGGAAGTCAACCTCAGGTTCATGTCAGTTTCTGGGAAATAAACTGATCTCTTGGTTTTCGAAGAAGCGACCATCGATTCATGACATCTACTACTTGAAAGCGAGAATATATGGTCGCATGAAATCGTTGTTCCCAAATCGCTCTGGCTAAGTCGGCCCGGTGAGGATTACAACATCGTAGCTAAGAACGTACCTATATTACGCGATGATAATAGTCTTATTGCAATCACTCGAAATCTGTTCTACATACAAGATGCAAGCATGTGGATGTCAGACACCATTTTATCAGATATCACGTTGAAAAGAAGAATATCAGGATGGAAAAGATCCATACTGACAAGCAGAAAGCTGATATCTTAACTAAGCCGCTAGATGAGATCAGATTCAGAGAGTTATGCAACGAGCTAGGGCTTCTGGATCTTGGAGAAAATGCACCAGATATGGTTGAAGGACTGATCTCCATGCTAAGAACTTTATGGGAACTTTATGGGATTAAAACTAATAAACGTGTTTCAAGTCCAACTTCGTTAGCCCTTAATAATTATTAAATTAAAACTATTTTAATTTATTAAAATTTTGGGGCTCAGGTGCAAATTTCTAAAATTGCACGGGAGGGCCTGTCTCAAAATAATTTTGCAAAATAGCCCTCCTCACATCACCGCCCAATCCCACAGATCCAATCTGCAAACCAAAATCTGAATCCAATCAAGTTACACCGGTTTTAGTTTGTTCAATTCATCATCATTCAATATCCAATATCGAAGAACAACGAAGAAGCAAAAATTCCAGAAATGGGTTAACATAGCGGAAAGCGAAAACAAACACAGTGACACAACTCGGGATCATCGTTTCTTAGAGAGACTCAAACCAAGCGGTGGTTAATCGCCATCTCAAGCGACGCGTCATTGGGCTCCGCCGCCAGCTCAGTGGCACAAGGAGGCGAATTTGGGGGGCCGATTTTTGGGTTTTTGAAAAACCCTAAAAAGTGATGCGATGGGGATGACGAACCAGGAAGAAAAAGGGGTGTGTTTATCTAATAAACATACCTCCAACATATAGCAAGTTATATGGTGCGGTCAATTACAAAACCGTACCATCCGATTTTTAAAAAAAAATTATAAATCAATTAATTCAATCAAGCAATTAATTAAGAGCCTGAAGCTTTGATACCACTGTTGGAATTTATAGGCACGTAAACACGTAATATATGCGCAGCAAAAATAAACAATTCACCAACAACGAACACATAATTGCATAATTGAATACGTATAAACATAAAGAGAAATCTTATAGTAAACCATACGTATATTTCTCTACTATGGTATCCATGTAATCCCCGTTCATGGACTTACTGATCGCTTGGAAGCAGATCAGTTCGGCGTCTATCAGTTGAACTATTGGTGCGGTCGATAAGTTAACCCGTGTGAAAAACCAGTTTGCTCAAACCCGATTTTGAGTAATCTATTTTAGATAAGATGACAAAGAAGTCAAGCTAATCAGATCAGTTGCTTGGTGCAAATCTGATCAAGACTCAGAACATGCATGGAATATAAAGCAGGTAGTGTGCTATGAGTGTAAAGCAGATAAATCACATAAGATTTATAGTGGTTCGGATAACTCGTCCTACGTCCACCCTTCCCTATTAGCAGGGGCACTCACTTAACCAATTGGGACTTAGATTAATGTGTTAGTCCAACACAATAAAGCAGATGTTTCAAGAGTTCTCACTCAACAATCCCAGATATCAGAAACTAGAAACCCTAGTCTGAAATTTTTCTAAACAAACTTAACCTAACTTTGTAGGTTTGGGTATAAGATTTGTATGTTCCAACTGGAATTCTATCCCAGTATGTAGGTCCCGAACGGGTTTCGTGAGGGTAGAAGTCTAGAGGGGAGGGGTGAATAGACTTCTGAAAACTTTTGCGTGCAGATCAGGTGTGATGGCAGGTTGCCTGATTAGAGTGCGAGTGAATCAGTTTGGACTGATATCCAACTTATAGATCGCCTGATGGAAAATTAGTTCGGTATCTATCAGTTTAACTGATTGTGCGGAAGCTAGTTTATACCCGTGTGAAAAACCAGTTTTGACAAATCAGATTCTGAAGATGTTTTCAATCAGATAACTTGTAGTCAAACTGATCAAATCAGTTGCTTGATGCAAACTGATCCTAACTCAGAATATGTATGGGATTTTAAGCAAAGTAGTGCGCGATAGTGTAAACCAGTTAAGAACAGATAAATGCACACAAGATTTATAGTGGTTCGGACAACCAGTCCTACATCCACTCTCCCCTATCACAAGGGGCACCAACTTAACCAACTTGGACTTAGTTTATTGTGCTAGTCCAACACAGTACACCAACAGATATTTATAGAGTTCTCACTCAACCGATCCCAGAAATCAGAACTAGAAACCCTAGTCTGAAATCTTGCTAAAACAAACTTAACCTAACTTTTTAGGTTTGGGTAAAGATTTGTTGTTGTTCCAACTGGAAATCTATCCTAGTATTTATGTAGCCTAAAGCTAGAGGATGAGATTTCTATGCTAAGAACAATGGGATGAACACTTAGAAATAATATTCAAGTTTGTGTTCTTCGTGCGGAAATTTGCTATAGTATGAGCTTCTTGATAATTTCCGTGTCTTCACTATGAAGAGAAATCCCATATTTATAGACCTCGAAATCAAAGAGCCGTTGGAGAGCAATTTGAATTTCCGGCTATATTTGGTAGGATGCAGGATTGATTTGACATGCTCAGGGACGGCATGACCGAAAGCATGAATAATGTCCTTTATAACTATTTGACTTGTGCCGCGTCGAATCTCGCGTTGTCAGCTCCGTTCATACGTGTCTTGTTCTCATTGGTTAACAGATACACTTTTCAGTGTTTGTTCTACCAACTAAAGTTGACATTCTTCTTATCCTGATATTACGTATGATCTGGTGTAGTATCAGTTAATCACCATGAGCTGACCTGATCAGATAAAACTGATCAGTCTACCTGATAGAGTCTTCTGGTGCCAATTGTCTTAGCTCAACTAGCAAACTCGGCTGATGTAGGTCTTCTGATCTTCTGGTCTTGATCTACTGGTTGTCATATGATCTTCATGTCTTCTGAACTTGAACTTTATGTCTTCACGTGATCAGCTGACTATCTGATCGTCTGATCTTCTGACCTTGTCTTCTAGTCTTCTCCTGTACATATTGAGTTCCCCCTCAATATGTGACCTATCTTATACATCAGCTATATATACATTTCAGCTGGTCATCCTAACCTGATTCTAAATCATCAGTCAGCTAACAAGTCTGACTGGTCCTATTACAAACTGTTTTGGAACTTCCATCAAAACTTAATACAAATTTCCCAACACAGTATTTGAGTAGCCTAAGGCTAGAGGATAATAATTCTATGCTAAGAACTTTATGGGATGAACACTTAGAATAAATCTTGAGTTGTGTTCTTCATGCGGAAATCTTGCTTGAGCTTGAGCTTGTATAATTTCCATAACCTTACTATGAAGGTTGATCCCATATTTATAGGCACAAAATCAAACTAGCCGTTGAAAGCAATTCGAATTTTGGTTTATTTAAGGTAGGGTTGCAGACTTGATTTGAAGTGCTCAGAGGCGGCATGGCCGAAAGCATGCAAGCTTGTCCTTTGTAGCCGTTGGACTCTGAAGCGCTAGTCCTGCAAGTGTCAGTTCTGTATGTACGTGTCTTCTTCTTATTGGTTCACAAGTACACAAATTCGGCACTTGATTTACTAACAAGATTGACATTCTTCTTGTCTGATTGACTTGGCTCGTACTAGGTAACATGATGTAGTCACCTGATGGATCTGACCAGATCAGTTAAGACTGATCTGTCTACCTGGTTTGCATCTTCTGATGTAGGTTGTCTTAGCATAACTTACTGATTCTTCTTCATGTCATCTGATGTAGGTTTTCTGGTCTTGATGTCTTCTGATCTTCAGCTTATCTGATCATCAGCTTATCAGATCATCTGATCTTCAGCTTATCTGATCATCTGATCTTCAAGACTTAGCCTATACATATTGAGTTCCCCCTCAATATGTGACCTATCTGTTACATCAGTTGTCTATACAACTCAGTTGGTCATCCTATCTGATATCTAAGTCACCAGTCAGCTAACAAGTCTGACTGGTCCTATTACAATCTGTTTTGGAACTTCCATTGAAACTGTAAATTTCCCAACAATTTCCCCATTTTTGATGGAACCAAAACAGTTAATCAGAAAAATAGATAACTAGAATGTAAATAACAAAAATAACACACAGTTCAGAAGACAATGAGAAATTGTCTTAGGATCACAAAGATAGAATATTTCATTAAGGATATAAGAGATTATAAGTACAGAAATACCTATCAACTGGTCCTAAACTAGTCTTCTAATTTGTTGTCCTCAATACTTGAACTTCTGGAGTTCTTCTGGAATATCAAACACTTTGTACATCCTCCGCATCAGAGCAATCAGTCAATCCTTCTCAATGATCCCTCTTTTCTTGGCAAAATCATAATATGGCTTCTTAAAGGCAATAAGATCAAGAGTTTTGTTCGGTCTGAGAGGTGGCAAGAGAACTTCGAATGGGGGAGCCTCAGGAATTATGTTCATCATCTTGCCCTCTTTCATTACGATCTCAGAGAATTCTGGATATTTAGTTTCCAGCCAGCTTCTGAATTCATCTTCAAATTCTCTTTGATCAGCAGCAATGAGAATCTTCTCTAGAATGTACACATCACATAACCAGTCTACTCGAATCTTGTTCCATTCTGGTATCAGATCTTCTCGGCCAATCAGGATGTATTTTACAGATGCAGGCAAGGCCCTTTCTTCCCAGACAATATCCTCAGCAACAACAACATTCTTCCTCTGTCTTTGGACATAGCTAATGTGAAGACCTAGTTTCTTCTTTTTTATGGCAGCATCGATCACTCTCTGACTGGTTTTCTGCTCTTCCAACTGTGCTAGGGTTATCTGAGACCTGGATCGTATCTCAGTCTGCTTCTGGGTCTGAGTAGTTACCCTTGGCTTTTTCCCTCTTCTTGGCTTCTGCCTCAGCTGCTTTCTCTTCCTCAATTAACTACTTTGCTAGCTCAAGGCTCTTGGCCTGATCTTCA
Source organism: Stenogyne calaminthoides (assembly GCA_037126765.1). Lineage (NCBI taxonomy): Eukaryota > Viridiplantae > Streptophyta > Magnoliopsida > Lamiales > Lamiaceae > Stenogyne > Stenogyne calaminthoides. The sequence continues at coordinate 24,775,307 of JBBCBC010000030.1, forward strand.
GATTCTTACCTTTTCTGAATATTTGAAGAGAAATCTTCTATCTTATATACTCTGGCAACAACCTCAGATAAGACAAATTTTTGTTCAGAAATGGCCTTCCCTTGAGCTTGATTATCTTCCCCATGCTTTTCAACTGTCTGGTAAATTTTCACCAGTTCGGTGTCAAGCACAACAACAGTTGAGGCAACTTCTGGCATGGCAGCAGTTGGCGCAAATGGTGCAGATGGAGTCGGCACAGATGTTCCAGCAGTTGGCAAAGTGTCCATAAAAATTAATTGCATCTGCTTTTCTGCCTCCTCTTTCCCCTTTTTGATTGCATCAAAAAGGGTTGTTAGCCTAAGGTTAAGTGCTCTGAATCAGTTCAGCATTTCACCCTTGAGCCCCTCAACAACTAAAGGGGTAATCTGCACCGTGGAAGATGAGGGTTCAGGGGCCAACAATCTGTTCAGACCATCTTCAATTGACTTCTTGGCCCTGATAATTGATCCCTCAAATCTCTTCCACCCAGCATCAAGAAAAGTATTTGTCCTCTCCAGGGAAGACCAGACACTTTCCAACAAAGTTCCTAGATCAGAGAGCATAGAAACCTGTAGTGATAGCCTCTTTGTGACTGGATCAACTCTCTTCAACACGGAGTCAGTAATGGTGTCGTGTATGCTTGTCAGCTTGGCTAAGGTCAATTTCTGTTGGGTTATACGTGAAAGTATACTTTTACTTTGTATAACCTATGTATTAGACACTTTTTTACTGAAATAAATTGTTTATCACTATTGTTTTAGATATGATTGAATGTTATATATATTTATTGCAAACCGTTCATAGCAGGTGTTACATTGTAGTTAACGTGGTGATACCAGATCACAGAAGATCACGTTAATAGTGCCTTGTAAATGAGAGCGTGTTTCACAACTTAAATAGATCCAAACAATCTATTGGTAAAAGTTGATGTGTAAGGCTCAGATTGGCTTGTCTTGACAAGGAGATTACACTAGTGCATTCGATGATCAGATCCATGATGTGTTATTCAGATCTACCCAAGTCATTTTGGGGTCATGCCTTGGAAACAACGACTTACGTTCTTAATCTGGTGCCATCCAAATCGATTCCCAAAACCTCTAAAGAGTTGTGGACCGGGCGCAAGCCCAGTTTTAGATATCTTAGGATTTGGGGGTGTGTCCGGCATACGTGCTAGACAAGGAAGCCGGAAAGTTGGACGCACGTTCAGAACTAAGGCTGCTTATAGGATATCCCATGGGAATGAAAGGGTGCTTGTTCTATGGTCTCGAAGATCAAAAGGTTTTCTTGATTTTCTTGGAAAGATTTTATGGAATATGTATTCTTGGAATACAAGATTATCCCAGATAAAATCAAAAAAGTCAAACTTCTATTTCTTCCCTATTTAATGTGATATTTTCAAAAATCCCTTAATATAGGGAGTTGGGATTTTTCCGAATATTTTAAATATGGAGAAAAGAATATATTGAATATATTCAAGATTTCTTGGAGATCAATCCTAAAGATTTTACCATCTTATTCATGCACAAAAATTCGACCACCCTCAATGTTGGGGTTATAGGGGATGAGTGTTTCAAAAAAAATTTTTTCTTCCATGTGTTGGAAAAAATTATTTATCCATGATGGTTGTAAAACATAATTTTATTTTTTCCTTTTTGTTAAATTGTTACATTTGTAGATAATTTCCTACCAATTAAATTTGTTGAACAAGGATAAGGGAATACTTGATAAGGTCTTTTGGTGTGTCTTAAATTGTGAAGGAAGACTAGCATCCATCTTCTCAATCGGTTGTCACTCTGAGAGGAGGTTAGTTCACGTAAACTTAGTAATAATTCCGCAAGGACGTAGGATTTATGTGACAATCATTATATGCATGATTTGTTGTTGAATTATTATTTGAATTAATATAGGATTAATTCATGCTAGTAATAATTGTTATAATTAAATTTGTATTTAAATATTCACCTGAATAGATCAGGGCAATTAATTCCCCAACAAATCTTGCGAGCCTCGGTTTAAGATTTATTATTTTAAATTGTAATTTAATTAGTTTTCATTAAATTTAAAATTGGATAAAGTAGAATTAAAAGAAAGACCTCTTAATTAATGGGTTGGATAATCTTAAACACGTCATAAATATTTGATGAATGTTTATATTTATAGCATGCATATAAATTGTGTAGTTTTTAATTAATTAGTTGAATAATTTTGCCTCAATATTAAATCCACGACGTCCATTAGAATTTTTTTATTCTCCTAAAGGCCCTCAATAGCCCAAAGATAAAGTCCAATAACCGAAAAAGATGTTTAAAATAAAATAAATTATTGTTGCTAATTTTTCCATAATTTTCGAAAATCATTGAAGGAAGAAAGAGAAAAGATTTTCTTGATTTTCTTGGAAAGATTTTATGGAATATGTATTCTTGGAATACAAGATTATCCCATAAATTCAAGAAAAGTCAAAGATCCTATTTATTCCTATTTAATGTGATATTTTTTTAAAATCCCTTAATATAGGGGAGTTGGGATTTTTTGTGGAATATTTTAAATATGGAGAAAAGAATATATTGGATATATTCAAGATTTCTTGGAGATCAAGAAAAATATTTTACCATCTTATTCATGCACAAAAATTCGACCACCCCATATCTATAAATAGGGGATGAGTGTTTCACCCCCAAGTGCAATTACATGTGTTGGAAAAATTAGAAATCCACAAAGGTGGTGCAACATAATTTTATTTTTTCCTTTTGTTAAATTGTTCATGAGTTCCTACCAATCAAGGATTAGAACAATACTTGATAAGGTCTTTTGATAAGGTCTGTTAGGTGTCTCGAACGACATCCATCTTCTCAACGTCTTGTCACTCAGAGAGGTTAGTTCAATGAAACCCGTAGTAATTCAGCATCGTCGTAGGATTTATGTGAACCGATTATATGCATGATTTGTTGTTGAATTATTATTTGAATTAATATAGGATTAATTCATGCTAGTAATAATTGTTATAATTAAATTTGTATTTAAATATTCGGTCAATAGGATCTTTTTTAATTCCCCATGAACGATGAAGTCCATTTGAGGCGATTTTTCGAGATCAAGACATAATTTTTCATTAAATTTAAATTGGATATATGTGACCTCTTGTGTTTCCAATTTTTTTGATATTTTGCATTATTTTATGCTTATTTAAATTGTGTTTTTTAATATGTGATGCATGAGAATATGGTTTTGAAAAATCTCATTAGTTCAAAAATTACTAAGTATGTTTAAATAATTAATTGACAATTTTATTAAACGATAATAAAATTGAATTAATTTTGACCTCCATGATTTATTTATTTATGGATTCTTTTGGAGAAATTCCCCGGCGGGACGACCAAAAGATAGATTTCACATGAATAAATTCCAAATGGATGATTGTGGGTTATTATTAGTGGCGGCGATGACCCTCCCCACGAGGCTCGCTTCAAAGCGAAGTAGTAATTATGTATTTAATCATGGTTATTACCTGGGTATAAAATTGATATGCATATACTTCCCCAAAGTCCTGTCGAATTTTATATTAGTCAAGTGGAACCAACTATTAATCTGGATATTAAAGGTTTGAAAACTGTTTTGTTTGTAACTTTTGCTCCAATGTGTTTAAATAATGACCCACCCCAAAATTGGCTTATTTAAACTGTTTTTAGATGTTTTTTTTGCATGTTCATTATTTTGAGATTTTAATATGATACATGTGATCGAACCTTGAGAATATGTTTGTAAAAATATACAAATTGTTATTTATTTTAAATAATTAATTGACAATTTTATTAGGATAATCCAATTGAATTAAATATACCTCCAGATTTAATTTATGGATTTGGTGAAAACTTCCCCGGATTGAATCAAAAGAACTTCACTGAATAAATTCCTCAATGGATGATTGTGGGTTATTAAGTGGCCATAATTGGGTTCTCAAAGAAAAAGTAAAATTATGTATTTAATCATGCCAATAAAATTGATATGCACTAAAGTCCCTATCAATTTTATATTGGTCTTGTTGGGAGCTTCCTATGAAATGGATAAAAAGGTTTACCATCTTTTTGTTTGTATGTCGGATGTGTTTAAATAATGACCCACCAAAACGTTGAGAACGCTGCAGACATCATGACTAGTCTTAAACCGATGTTTCAACATCAGAACCGTGTAGCTCGTCAGATCACCATGAGGGACTTGCTCTCTATGAAAATGGTGGAGGGAACGCCCGTAAGGGATCACGTTCTCCAGATGATGGCTCACCTTAACATGCTTGAGGTTCTTGGCGCTGAATACGATATCGAGACCCAAATCAATTTCGTGCTCCATTCTCTGCCGAAAAGTTTTGAACAGTTCAGGCTGAACTACCAAATGAACAATCAGAAGTTCTCAATGCCTGACCTGTTGCAAGCTTTAGTCTCGGCAGAGGCGATACTGGGGCAAAAGAGCCAATCCTTGGTGGCAAATGGACCTTCTTCCTCTTCTAGGCCAAAGGGTGGTAAGAAAAAGAAGAAGGATAAAGGCCACAAGAAAGTGAACTCAAGCGTTGCCAATGGCAAAGAAAAGGTGAAGGGAGGTGGAGGAGTGAATAAACCAGCTAAGGGGAAGTGCTTCAACTGTGGTGAAAAGGGACATTGGAGGTCAGCCTATTCCAAACCCAAAAGGAATGGAGAGAATGGTGTTGGTCCCGGTGTAAACGAGTCTTACACGTGTATGGGGAATACACGTGTTCAGGGTTTTTAAAACTTTTCTTCTGGGTCGGCTTGGGTCCGGGTTGTCTGATGATTTGGTCTGAGAAGCACAAATCGCTCTAAGTCAAAAATCTATCTCGAGACAAAGATCTGAGTCGCTTTTCCGATATCGTCGATAATCCCAACTGAGTCCTGGATTTTCAGAGATCCTGAGTTGCTTGGATCAGATAACTAACTTACTGAACCCTCAGAAGAGTAAATTCAGTTTGGTAACTATCTGTTCTAGCTAATTAGATGTGCGGAATGGTCGGCCCTTAGTTTATACTCGTTTTAAGCTTTTGCTGAAAACCTTCCTTAAATGGAATAGTGATTAGGCTTTGATTCAATTTATATGCAACTTTCGATTGGATTGATTCCAACCTGAAATATCGGTGAAAATATGCTTTCAAGACAAAGTAATGCAACGGATAAATCAAGCAAAAGCAAAAGCAAAGAACACAAAAAAATTATAGTGGTTCGTAGACTCAAGCTCCTACGTCCACTCTCCTGATCTTTTTCGAGAGAAATTCACTAATCACTTCCTAAGGCTTTATGACTACCTCTACATGTTTACTAATCTTTCTAATTTTGAGCTTTTACTACCTCTATGGTTTACTAACTCAAAACTCACACAAGCTTTCTATCTATCTAAGATAGATTACTCACTTCTTCTCTAGAGCTTTCTGACTACCTCAATATAGTTTACTTACTCTTTACAACTCCAATCTCACCAATAATCACACTCAAACTACCTTACAAAGGGTTTGGGGTTTCTTGGTTGGTTTCCAACTAGGATGAGATATCCTTTACAATAAAGAACAATGCAAAGGCTAGGATATCTCGACTAAGCTTTGGATATATCTTATCAAGCTAGGCTTAGTGGAATGAGCTCTCTTCAATTTAAAGCACTTGGGAAATTCTCGGTTTTTTTGTGCTTCAACTTCTAAATAATAAGTTTAAGCTCTTGAGTTGCTTACAAATTTCCCGTAACCTTTCAATGTAGAAGGTCACAAGTATTTATAGGCATATACCATGGTCACTCTTGAAAAACTATCCGTTGGAGAGATAGCTTCGTGAGTTTCCTCTTATGGTGTGTGAGAAATGGCTATATTTAGGGTTTGACACTCCCTAACACGTTTTAGGCAATAGCCTTTCATGTAGCCGGTCTTCACTTTTTGCAGTCTGGAACTTAGTACTTCTGACATCTTTTCAGTGACACATCATTTGTCGATTATCGATATGGTAATGCGATCTTGTCTTCCTCTTTTTGACTTTTGTCTCGGTTTAAAGGGTAGACAATTCAACGGCTCTTTTGGTTACAATCTCTGAGTTGATATAACCTTAACAATACTTTGTAATAGTTCCTTTTGTCTGCATTTGAATATCTTGGGCAATATCTATTTTTCTAAGGAATCGCGATCTTCTGAGTATTGAATCCTTCAGATAGATATTTTCAGTGTCTCGGATCATTCAGGTTTATACTGAGCATTCAGTACATTCTTGAGTGTTCAGTAATTATTGTGCCTTGATATTCTTGATCTTGATTCTTGATCTTACATGTCTTAGTCTTAGTCTTCAGGGTCTTCTGAGTCTTCAGCGTTTTTTGAGTCTTCACAAATATACTGACTAATATACTGAGTCTTCATGCTGAGTCTTCAGTTCTTCAGTTTCATACTGAGTCTTCAATATCTCAGTTTCATGTTGAGTCTTTAGTATCTCGATTTCATCTTGAGTCTTGATATCTCGATTTCTGCGAGTCTTGATATCTCGATTTCTGCTTGAGTCTTGATAACCGTTTCATCTTTGAAACTTGGTTTCTTGAAAAACTTCTTGAGTTCTTGAAATCTTGATTCTAACTTTGATCTATATCTGCTGACTATACATTTTGCAGATAACATCCTGAATACTCTAAAACTGAATCCTAACTCAACTATCAAGATTATCCTGAACGTGTCATACTCAGGGGTTTTGGGATCTAATCAAAATCATATCTTTATTAAATTCATCTCCCAACAATTTCCCCCTTTTTGATGATGCCAAAAACCTATCTTGTTACGCACATTAACCTATACTCAGGTTTTAGTTTATCATATTACAAGATTGGTTATATCTCCCAACAATTTCCATACAGAGAATCTCTCAACAATTTCTTCAGTAATGAATCTCTCAAAGGCTTCATCACCAAATACTTAATTTCTCAACAATTAATGTCAAAGACAAACAATCAGGCATATCAAAATTAAAAGACATGTAAATAAGATAATGAGATATTATCTTTTGAGCATAAATGATAAGTTTTCATTGATGATAGGTAGACTGTTACAAGTTACAATGAATCTTATTTGAACAAAATAAAAAAAAAAAAAAAAAAGATAAAGATTACATGAATCTTCTGAGTCTTCATCTTCTGGAGTCTTCATTTGCTCTTAATTCAGCTCTTCATTCGGCTCTTTATTCTGCTCTTTTCCACCTCATCAGCAGGGACTTCAAGGTTGAACATTCCGTAATATCTTCTTTTTCAAATAAGATCTCTCTTTTGATGATATCGAGATTGTTCCTGTCGGACCCTAAGCGAGTGGTGTCTGAGTGATTTCTGAGAAATGGCTTTCTCATTTACACATCCATTCTTGACTGGGAGGAGGGTACGAGTATGGACCAGGGGGCGGTTATCTGCACCTTTCCTTCATCCGCAAGATTTATCCATCCTTGAAGATATTTAGGATAGAAGGTCAGGAGATAGTCGATGAAAGCCTCATTCGGATCTGAGCTCTCCCTCTCCATTCTCTCGAAAGACAACATAGTAGAACCAGAAGGTTCTCTTGATTTCTTCCCATGCATCATTGAGATGGACTGGCATCCATTTGTCAACATGCGGCCATTTCTGTGCTTTAGTGTTCCCTCTCCTCTTGCTTGCGAACTTTTTGAACCCACTCCTTCTTTTCTGCTCTTCTTCTACCTTCTTTTCGATCCTGGTACACCGTAAAATGTAGATTTTCTTCGCTTGTTCCATCTGGAGTGTTTTCAGAGCGCTTCTGGTATTGAAGACCTTCTTCTTAGGCTCAACCTCAGATTCTTCAATATCCAACATCAATTTCCTCTGAATTGGCTTAGAAGCCTTTGCTCTTTTTCCCTCAGGCTCTTTCATCGTCATAACCTTTCTCTTGATTGGCATTTCAGCACCAGCTAGGCTTGTTCCAATCCTTCCTCTACCTCTCACTTTCTCTACAGCAACTTCCTGCATTGTTTCCTCTGAAACCTGAGTGTAGACTGGCTTCTCCACCTTCTTGAACTTAAGCTTCTCAGTGGCTTCTATCTCCTTCATGGCTTTGGCGATGATCTTCTTCTCAGCATCCTTTACAACCCTGCCCTTCAGAGTATGTTCCAATAAAACCCTGAGATCAGCTCCAGGTCTTTCCCCCTTCTTGGAACCATACTCTGGAAGAAGCCTGGAGAGTGCTGTGTCCATATGGTATTGTTCTTCTTGACACTCCGCACCTCCCCCCGCCATCGATCTTGCTCCTCCTCGAGCCTTACGAGGTGGTTCTTCGCCCTGAAGAATTCTTGAACGGATGAGCAAATTGGCTTGAGAGAGCTTCCTTGAACATGTCTCATCATCTTGGCCATGAGCATTGAGCTCATCTCCTCAATAGCGTTCTTCACCAGCATCTCACTCTTCTCTACCAATTTTGCTTCTAGAATTTGAGTCTGCTCCTGATGCTTCTGCTTCGGCTCTTCATTAAGCTCAGCCTTGACCCCCTCCATCTTTTCTTCTAATTTTCCTTCCATGTAGGTCACGGACATGCGCATCGAGTATCCCGAAGTCGCACTAGTTACGAAGAAGAACTCAAAAATTTATCAATCTTACGTAGTGGTTGGTTGGCCAGCTCCTCGATCCGAAAAACTTTGGTGGATCGGCTCAACCTTCTCGACTTCACCATCGGTAGGGTGAGATCAATCTCGAGAGCATATCGATCGGGCAGGACTCCCGAGGTTGGTTGTTCATCCCGAGTCTCGGTCTGAACTCTGAGCCAGTTTGAGCTTGAATTGGGCTTGGACTCGATCTGAGTCTGGATTCACCCCGAGCTTGGGTGTCCACGAGCCTCGGTCTGCATATCGGACATTCTGATTTAAAGGTAGGAACCCGGTAATCTGGCATAATTATTAATAGTGCAAAAGTTAGGCTGAAGGCTAACTTGATCCCCGAGGATGTTCGGCCAATGACTGATCGAAGATCGATTTGAGTCTTTCTCATACGAGATTGACTCTCATCATCCCCTTGTTGGTTCCCATCTTGAGATTTGTCTTTGGAGCTCGGGGTACCAACTTGAGCAATCCTCTCAGCAACCTTCCTCTTCACAAGCTCATCAAAGTCTGAGATTTTCATCCTAAGCTTGGTTTTTCCTTTATCACGAGAATTCAATGAGAAAAGTTTGTCTCCTCGTTCCACCAGTCTTCCCCTCCGAATGAAGCCATATTGAGCATCTCCGGAAGAGTCTGGTTAAGGATGTAGACCGTTGACCTCAATCTGAAGAAGATGTCTTGGAGGTCAGGGAATGAGCTAAGCTCGAGGTAGTGATCAAGGATGCACCGTTCCCCTTGCTTCGCCCGTTCGGTCTCTTGACCACCTTTCTTGAGCATCGGGCTCTCAGGTTTAGTTGGAAATTCTACTGAAAGATCGACTAATAGCTCATTCAGGAGCTCATCAAAATTCATCGGCTCCAGAGGCTCGTGAGAAACTCGAGGTTTGGGCAGTAGCTCCCTCCGGTTTGAATCGACTTGGTTGGTGAGGTCCGACTCCTCCTCGGAATTTTCGGTTGCTCTGAGAACCGAGCGGCACTTCCTCGTGAGGGAAACCGAACATTTTTCGAGGTCCGGCGGTGCTTCCTCGTGAGAATCTGTACTTGCTCTGAGGTCTGAGGTCCTTGGAATATTTTTTGAGCGAACTTATCAGAACTAAGCGACGTCTCAAGAACCTCAGAGAAGAATTGCTCCTCAGTTTGATCCTGTGCCTTTGAGATAAATTTGAGCCAATACAAGTAAAAGGCGATTCTGCGATTAGCTCTCGGTGAATCTCCTCCGTCTCACTTTCCTCATCATCATCAGTGAGAACCACCATTCTTTTACGCTTTGGAGCAAGGGTTTTCTGCTTCTTCAATTTCTCACCCTGCTCCTTCTTGGCATCCAACAAAACCTTCCCCCCGGTTTGTTGGTTTTCTTCATCAGCAGCCGCAACTGGTGATTCCACTTTCTTCTCTTTCTTCCCTTTAATCGTCCTCTTTGCAGCAATGGGCTTGAACATTACTTTGGACTTAGGGAATGGAGTAGATTTGGAAAAGATATCCTCCTCCTCTCGGCACATCTCCAAAATAAATGTTATTTTGGTGGCATGGAGGATCCTGCCTTTGATAGATATTACCCCATCCCCCTTCTTATGACCTTGGTTTGCTCACTCACCACCTTGATCAGATACTTCAACCCGGTTGAACTCCTTGGTGGGTGAGTCCTCGATTCTTAGCCATAAGTCGAGAGTTTGGGAGTCTTAATCCGCTCAAGCTTCGGATCGACTCATGATGCACTTTCCAACAATATCCATCAATACTCGTATTTCGGCTTTAGATGTAAACTTATGCGAGTTGCCTCAAACTTAATAGGATTCTCGGTAATCCCATCAAGATACTCTTGCTCCGTCCCAACATATACAATGAGGATCATCTCATTATCGCACAACTCAATATGTCGTTTAAGTTCTTAGGGACAATATAGAGCTCTCGAACAAAATCCACATACTTCATCGATTGTTCAAGATGAGAAACATAAATCTTGGACTCTATACAATCATCCTCATTTATTTCCAAATTAGCGACAAACTCTATTACCTCGGGAGTATACTCCGCCTCCAGGTCGATTCATGACGAGGTTCGGTTCATCGCCAATCGGATTAAATGGAACGCCTCTTCTTCGTGCTTGGCATTGGTGGTACTCTCCAAAGAAACCACGTACTCATACCATGACTTATTTGTCTCGGCTAATCTTTCGAACATGGTAGGAGCCATTTGAGATTTGAAGATTTAGGGTTTTGAGAGATGAATCTTTTTAAGGTAAAAGGATTTATTTGCGAGGGGTTTTGGGAACGAAGGGTTTCAATAAAATTTGGCTTGAATGACTTTCAAAGGAATATATAGCTCGAGATAAGTGGGAAATCGTCTTACCCGGTTTGGTAAAAAACAACGGTTAAGATTAATTCCACGATTAATCGGATTATCTTGAAAGGTCGATCCCCTAAAAAGTAAGCCGCCATTTTAACTTCATTGGTGATTAAATGTAACAGAGCATTTAATGATTGTTGACCTTTTTAGGAATTTCAAAGATCCCGCCAAAAACATTCCTCGGTGTTTTTTGTATTTATTACAAATGATTCTTGAGTTTCACTTAAGCAATAAATGAGTCGCATGAGTCATTACTTCTTCGGACTAATTTCCCTCTATCGGTCTTCTTTGAGTATTGACCTTGATAAAAATGTCGATTATGATCTTTGAAATCTTGAATAGGTTCAATATCTTTCTTTTAATCTTGACCTTGATAGAATCTGAGTTTCTGAGACTCGATTCGGTATTTCAATTTTATCCCGAGTTTCTCGGTGAATTACGAAAACTTCATGCATCCGAAAATCTTCAATTTTTGATTTTCTCTATATACACTGGATCCAACATCCTAATTCAACCGATAGTTCACGAAATCTTGATTGACCAAAGGTTTAGTCAAGATATCGACTCTCTGCTTTCTCGGTATGAATTTTCTCCATCCTCGATGTCCTTTTTCTCGACATGATCTCGATGAAGTGATGTCGATATCCAAATGCTTGCATCTAGTGTGCAATCTGGGATTTTGTGAAATAGCAATGGTACTATTATTTTCACAAAATATTGGTACTTCATTAGCTACAACTTTATAATCCCTTAATTGTTATGCGAGCGAAAGAATAAAACCTGCAATGACTTCACTGCTGACCATGTATTAAACTTGATAATCTTTGGTTGCTTCTTCGAGGTTTGTTTCTTTGAAAACCAAGATATCGACTTGCTTCCAAGAAATTGACAAGTTCCTATAGTGGACTTCTGTCAATCCTGCAACCTCCATGTCGATATCTAAGTAACGGTTAATTCAAGGTTATCATCATTTGGATACCATAATCCTCTATTCATTTTGTGCCCTTAAGATACTTGATATCTTTTTTGCGACCTCCATGCGACTAGCCTTTGGAATAAACAGTATCTTGCACATATCCCAACAACAACAAATGTTATATCCGCCTACTTGTTTGTGAGATAGAGCAATGATCCAATGATTCCTCTATAATCGGTGACTTCTTGATTTGCCTTGAAATCGGGATCCATCTTGTAGTTAGTATTCATAGGAATTCTAAGCGCATTGCAATCTCTACACACCATACTTGGCAATCAGATCCCTAGTGTACTTTGCCTGGTTGATGAAGATTCCTTCCTTTGATTGTTTCACTTGAAGACCTAGAAAGAAATTCATCTCTCCCATCATTGACATCTCAAACTTGCCTTTCATCGATGTTGAAAACTTTTCACACGGTGATGGTTTGGAGATCCAAAAATGATGTCATCAACATATATCTGAACCAGTAAGATACTTCCCCATCTATCAACAGTTCCTTTAACAAAACCATGGTCAGTAAGAAACTGAGAAAGAGTATCATACCATGCTCTGGGTGCTTGCTTAAGACCATACAAGGTTTTTTTCCGAGCACAGAAACTTGGTCATTCTTTTGAAACCGGGAGGTTGTTCTACATAATCCTCTTCTTTAAGCACACCGTTCAGAAATGCACTTTTCACATCCATTTGATAGACTGTGAACTTCATATGGGCAGCATATGCAAGAAACAATCTGATGGTTTCTAGTCTTGCAACTGGTGCAAAGGTTTCATCATAATCCAAGCCTTCTTCTTGGGAATAACCTTGTGCAACTAGCCTTGCCTTGTTTCTTACAATGTTATTGTTTTCATCTCTTTTATTCTTAAATACCCACTTGATTCCAATGACATTGTGCCTTTCAGGTCTATCCACTAGCTCCCATACTTCATTTCTTGAGAATTGATTTAGCTCATCTTGCATAGCAGTAATCCAATGAGAATCTTGTAGAGCTTCACCAATCTCAGTAGGCTCTTTCTCTGAGAGGAAAGCGGCCAGAATAGTGCACTCTCACCATGGAACCTTCTTGTTTTGACACCTTGATTTAGATCACCCACAATCGACTTGTGGGATGACTATCTAACCATCTTCTTCTAGATGTTCCCCCCTTCAATAGTATCCTCAACATTTAAAATGTTAGGTTCGATTAATTCAATAAACTTCGAGGAACAACAGAAAAAGGAGAAAGGGAATCATCTTCCTCGGAAATTCCATTGAAACATTGTTAGAGACATTTGTTCCCCCTTGGTTGATAGATTCAAATTTGCCTCACCGTGACCACATCTTCATTGGCATCACATACAATACGGGCGGTGTCTGCATTCAGTTAATCGACTTTCGGTGTGTTGGTTTTCTTGATGAAGACTTTACATCCCGAGTCTCACCATCCCGAGTTCCATCCTGAACTTCTTTATCTGAAGTCCTGAGTCACTCCAATCATAGATGGTGGTGACTTCTTATTTTCGAGTTAAGTGGATGTTTTGTCATTCTTTTTGGGCTTAATCTGGTGATTCTCTTGGTCGATTCTTACGCATCATGTTCTGTTTCTTACGAACACAAGTAGATTCATCAAAAAACAACATGAGATGTTTCCTTCACTATAAAAGAGTCCTACTGATTGTAAACTCTGAAAGCTTTTTGACTTCGAATATTCCTTCATCGGCTTTTTACTATCAAATGTTTTCAAGCGATCTTTACCATTATTGTATGAAACACTTGCAACAAAACACACGAAAAAAAGAAACAAGAGGCTTCCTTTCATTCCAAAGCTCATAGGGTGTTTTTTACCTTGACTCTTGGTCGGCATGGATCTGTTACGAGAATAGAATCAAAGTGTTGATGAACCTTGATTTTCAAAATCTTTTAGGAATATCGACCAAATTTTCATTGTCCTTACCTTCTTTTCGAGTCCTGTTCCTTCTTTCAACAACACCATTTTGTTGAGGGTCCTTCTGTTGATGTTTCATGGGAAATTATATTTCTTTGCCTGATAATCGGATATAATATGATTTATAAATTCACGTTCCTTGGGATCTGATTTTGACCACACTCAGATTTTTCTTAATACTGAGCCTTTTCAGTAATTCATGCAGCTTTATCTGAGTCTCTTTCTTACTGAGTAAGAATATGACCCAAGTATATCTTGAGTAGTCATCAACTACTACTAGTGTGTATTTCCTGCCATTGGTGCTCACTGGTGTTATTGGACCAAAAGATCTATATGCAACAATCTGAAGTATTCTTTTTCGGTAGAAACATCTACTTTGCTTTTAAATGATGCTCTAATTTGTTTTCCTTTTTGCACATATCACAAATATGTTCCTTCTTGAACACTTCATTAAATGACCCTCTCACAAGAGCTAATCTTGCAAGTTTATTCAGGGTTTTGAAAATTGGTGATTCATTCTTTTATGCCATAACCAACTGGTATCTGTGGAACTTTTTGCAACCAAACATGTATCTTTAGGAGTTGAACTCCAATCAGCAAGATACACATTTCCTTTTCTAGTACCAGTCAGTAATACTTTCTGTGAGATATCATCTTTCACATAACATAAGTTCTTAGAGAACTCAACATTGAAACCACTTATCACAGGCGGCGCTTATTGAAAGCAAGTTATGCTTCAATCCAGATACATATGAAACACCATGGATATGAACCGAGTCGATTTCCAAAGTTCCATATCCTTCAGTCTGTCCCTTGGAGTTATCTCCAAAAGTGATCTGAGGGCCTCTTTGTTCAACATAGTCACTGAGTATCTTCTTGAATCCTGTCATATGTCTTGAGCATCCACTGTCAAGGTACCATACATCAGGGGCTTTTTCATCTCTACTCATTAGTGCTATGTGATCTTCAATCATTTCGGTGCCTTGTTTTCCTCTGAAAAAAAAGCAGATCAATTTTTAGGTACCCAATTTGTGTAGGGTCCTACAAGGTTAGCTGTACCGTTAGGAATCCAAATCTGCCTGACAACTCTAATCACTTTAGAGTGGCTGATCTGTCTTCCATAAACATCTACATACACATTTACCTCTCTGGGTGTCTTAGCAGTTTCCTGTGTATGAGTGCTAGCCTTATCATGAACATGGGCTTTTGAATTTTTCTTTGGTTCAGGCCTTTTTTTCATTTGCTTTGGCTCCTGTGCAGCTGGTCTGAATCTTTGTTGACTTGGGTTCAGGTAACCTTTACCCTTAGGCAAGTGGGGTTCAGGTTGCCTGTACTAAAATTTGGGTCTTTCAGTATACTGAGGACTTGGTCTCTTCAGTTGAGAATGTCTCTGCTGAGTGTTTCTCTTCTTTCAAGATTCCTCTGATGGTTCAATCTTGGATCCTTTCGGGTTTTGCATTCTTAACTGAGGCTTTGAAGTACTTGCCTGAAATTTTCCAACTGAGTGCTCAGGTTTTCTAGCCTTCACCTGAGGTTTGGGCTTTCCTACCTGATCATTCAGTTTTACTTAAACCATGGGTCCTTTTCCCTTGTCTACAACCATGGACATTTCTTCAGTTTGAAGTGTGGGTGCCACTGGTTTTACAAAGATTGTCTTCTTGCTACTTGATGCAGCATTCAGATGACCTTGTGAGGTTCACCTGGAATGTATCCCAATCCAGTTTTATAGTAGCGGATCTCTGGTAACTCTGAATTTCATCTATTACTTTAGATGCGATTTCAATAGAGTTAAACTCTTCATGCCTTATCCTCACATTTACGTAGAGTTTCATGCTTCTCGGAGAGGTCGTTGAACTTAGTTACGATCGGTTTGAATCTCTTCATTGGATTTCTCTAGCTTTTCGTTAGGGTCACTATCAACTTCTCTTTCTCTCGAGAGTTGTACTTCCAGAACATCCAGTTCATCAATGTTCCCCCATAATTGAGAAGTGATTTCGGTTTTGCTAAGTCTTTCCACTTAAGATTTTCAACCTTGATTCCTTTATTCTCTCTTGAGTTTCATTTACAGTTCTTGTAAAAAGCGGCATAGTCCTTCATTAGACTCTCAAAAAGAATCCATCCGAGGTCAAAATGATATTTCTGATTTGAACTTGACAACTCTTGTGCTAGTGTAGGAGCAACAATAGAAAAGAAGAGTTTTACCTCCTCAATAGCCATCGACCGAGATGTCATCACTTTCCTTTATGCGAGAATATTTCATCTGAAGAGCTAGATCCCCTCCTCGAATGTTCTTCTTCTACAACCATGGCTTTTTCGTTGGAGAACTTCTTGTCTCTTTTTTTTACTGTCTTTCTCTTCTCTCCTTAGCACTTTCGTCGGGGACAATCATCTTTGGAAGTGACCTTTCTTTTTAGCAATTGTAGCATCTGTTGGCATCATCATCCTGATCACTTTCTTCTTTGGACTTGGAGTCCTTCCTTTTGGATGAAGATTCCTCGACTTCGGTCCTTCTTCTTCTCGGTTGATCTGTCCTCGGGTTTCTTCGGTACACCTTGATTCTGTAATAGTTTTTGTATTTTCCATATCGACTATTAAGTCTTTCAAACCTCCTTGCCATCGGTCTTTAGCTTATCCTCAAGCTCATCCCGATTTTTAGCAAGGGAGTTCTCGAACTTTCTAGTTTCTGGGTTTTATCCTTGGACTTAAAAAAAGCCACATTCTTACTAGATGATGAATAATCATTCTTTGTCGACCTTTTTATATTTCTTATCAATTCTGAACTCATAGGCCTTTAGCTCGAGAAGACTTGTTGGTATGGCATTGAATTAATGTTTTTGGTGTTTTCAATCACCCTTTGCATGTATATCCCATTTCTTAGAAAGACCTCTAAAATTTTCAATGCAACTTCTCTCTGTGGATATTTCTTAGCAAGTGCATTTAGATCATTCATAATGCTAGTGAATCTGACTTCCAATTTGTCTATAGATTCACCTTCATCCATTTCAAAACTATCAAACTTTCCAATTGCAACTGAAAGTTTGTTTTCTTTGATATGATCTGTGCCTTGGCACATTACAACTAGTGTATCCCAAATTTCTTTTGCAGTATTACAGTGAGAGATCATTCCCATCACACCATCATCAATTGTACTGTATAGTGTGTCTTTAGCAATATAGTCTAGATTAGACTAACTTCCTCTCCTCAGAGTCGGTTGGTCATCGGACTTAGGAAATCTCGCCTAGGATCGTTTCTCTCATTTTCTGTTCCTCTGGGATTCACCACAGTAAATTGGAATGGCCCTTCAGAGACCACTCTCCACATACGTTCATGTTTAGAATACAGGTGAGCCTGCATTCCCAGTCTCCATAAAACATAGTTCTCCACTGAGAACATGGGAAGTTTTTTAGAAGACATTTTATCTGAGTCGTTTAAGAATTCAGCAAATATGATCAGTTCAGATAGACCACAAGTATTTTTTGAAAATAAAACTTTGGTCAACAAAGCAGGTGGTCAAGTTGAACCACTACTCTGATACCACTTGTTGGTCCCGGTGTAAACGAGTCATACACGTGTATGGGGGAATACACGTGTTCAATGTTTTTAAAACTTTTCTTCTTTGAGGTCGACTTGGGTCGTTGTCACGATGATTTGGTCTGAAAAGCCTTCAAATCGCGCTCTGAGTCAAAGTCTATTTGAGACGGTGATCTGAGTTCTTTCGAGATACCTCGGATAATCCCAACCCCGAGTCTGAGT
Organism: Stenogyne calaminthoides; assembly: GCA_037126765.1. Lineage (NCBI taxonomy): Eukaryota > Viridiplantae > Streptophyta > Magnoliopsida > Lamiales > Lamiaceae > Stenogyne > Stenogyne calaminthoides. The sequence continues at coordinate 24,792,926 of JBBCBC010000030.1, forward strand.
TTTCGAGAGATCTGAGTTGCTTGGATCGAGATAACTAACTTCTTGAACCCTCGAAAGAGTAAGTTCACTTTGGTAACTATCTGTTCTAGCTACTTAGATGTCTTGGAATGGTTGGCCCTTAGTTTATACTCATTTTAAGCTTTTCTTTGAAAACCTTCCTTTAATGGAATAGTGATTGAAAATTTGTGATTCAATTTATATGCAACTTTTCGGTGGATTGATTCCAACCGAAATATCAATGAAAATATGCTTTCAAGACAAAGTAATGCAACGGATAAATCAAGCAAATCGAAAAGCAAAGAACACAAAGAAATTATAGTGGTTCGAGACTCAAGCTCCTCGTCCACTCTCCCCGATCTTTTTCGGAGAAATTCACTAATCACTTCCTAAGGCTTTATGACTACCTCTGTGGTTTACTAACCTTTCTAATTTTGAGCTTTATTTACCTCATGGTTTACTAACTCAAAACTCACACAAGCTTTCTATCTATCTAAGATAGATTACTCACTTCTTCTCTGAGAGCTTTACGACTACCTCAATATAGTTTACTTACTCTTTACAACTCCAATCTCACCAATAATCACACTCAAACTACCTTACAAAGGGTTTGGGGTTTCTTGGTTGGTTTCCAACTAGGATGACATATCCTTTACAATAAAGAACAATGCAAAGGCTAGGACATCTCGACTAAGCTTTGGATATATCTTATCAAGCTAGGCTTAGTGGAATGAGCTCTCTTCGATTTAAAACACTTGGGAAATTCTCGGGTTTTAAAGTGCTTCAACTTCTGATAATAAGTTTGAGCTCTTGAGTTGCTTACAAATTTCTCGTAACCTTTCAATGTAGAAGGTCACAAGTATTTATAGGAATATACCAAGGTCACTCTTGAAAAACTATTCGTTGGAGAGATAGCTTCGTGAGTTTCCTCTTATGGTGTGTGAGAAACGGCTATATTTTGGGTTTGACACTCCACTAACACGTTTTTAGGCAATAGCCTTTCAAGTAGCCGGTCTTCACTTTTTCGATCTGGAACATAGTACTTGACATCTTTTTCAAAGACTGTCATTTGTCGGTTTCGATATGGTAGTGCAATGTTGTCTTCCTCTTTTTTGACTTTTGTTTCGGTTTAAAGGTAGACAATTCAACGGCTCTTTTTTAGTTACAATCTACGAGTTGATATAACCTTAACAATAATTTGTCTTAGTTCCTTTTTTTCTGCATTTGAATGTCTTGGGCAATATCTATTTTTCTAAGGAATCGCGATCTTCTCAGTATTGAATCCTTCAGATAGATATTTTGATTGCCTCGGATCATTCGTTTTATCTTGAGCATTCAATACATTCTTGAGTCTTGACCAATTCTTTGTGCCTTGATATTCTTGATCTTGATTCTTGATCTTACATCTACATGTCTTGAGTCTTGAATTCTTACGAGTCTTGGCGTCTTACGAGTCTTCACATATATCTTGGCCCGATATCTTTGAGTCTTGATTCTTGATTTCATCTTGAGTCTTGATATCTCGATTTCAAATCGAGTCTTGATATCTCGATTTCTGCTTGAGTCTTGATATCTCGATTTCTGCTTGAGTCTTGAAAACTTTCGATTTCATCTTTGAAACTTCGGTTTCTTCAGAAACTTACTGAGTTCTTCAGAATCTTCAGATCCTAACCTGATCTATATCTGCTGACTATACATTTTGCAAATAACATCCTGAATACTCTAAAACTGAATCTTGACTCAACTATCAAGATTATCCTGAACATGTCATACTCAGGGGTTTTGGGATCTAATCAAAATCATATCTTTATTAAATTCATCTCCCAACAAAAGGTAATTCTCACGCACTAGTTGTTGAAACTTATTTAGCGGCGTATGCCTCCCATTTATGGGTGGTGGATACGGGATTCACTGATCATGTTTGTTTCACTTTACATGGGTTCAAGCGGAGCCGGCAACTTAGTGGGAGTGAGATCCTCATCACACTGGACGATGCTACTAGAGTGGCAGCTAAAGCAGTGGGAGAAGTGCACCTGTCTTTTGAAGACAGAGTTTTAATTTTAAGAGATGTTGTTTACGTTCCTAGTTTTAGAAAGAATTTAATTTCGGTTTCTAAACTCTATCTTGATGGATATTCGGTTACTTTTGATAAAGTTGTTACCATTTCTCTTTATGATAAATTTATCTCATCATGGAACGTTGTTGAATAATCTCTATACAATTAACTGCACACACCACTCACGAAATGCATCCTATAACACATCAACTGTTTCCGATAAAAGAAAACGTTCATCAAACGTGAACGAGACACTTCTATGGCATCTTAGATTGGGACATATTAATCTAAAAAGGATTCAAAGGTTGGTAAAAGATGGTTCATTGGAGTCTCTCAGGGTTGAACCAATCCCAACTTGCGAATCATGCTTGGAGGGTAAAATGACCAAGAGGGCATTCAGAGCCAAGGGGAATAGGGCTAAAGAAGTGTTAGAAATCGTTCACACGGACGTATGTGGTCCAATTTCAATCAAAGCAAGTGGAGGTTATGAGTACTTCGTCACCTTTATTGATGATTACTCAAGGTACGGCTACATTTTTCTTATGAAGCATAAATCTGAGACCTTTGACAAATTCAAAGAATTTAAGGCTCAAGCAGAGAATCATAGGGAAAAACGTATCAAGTCTCTACAATCTGATCGTGGAGGCGAGTACCTCAACGATGAGTTTTTAAACTACTTGTCGGATGAAGGGATTGTATCTCATTAATCGCATCTTTAACCCCTCAACAAAACGGGGTTGCGAGAGCGAAAAAATGTAACTCTTTTAGAAATGGTTAGATCAATGATGAGTTATGCGGATCTACCCAAGTCGCTTACAGGTCACGCCTTGGAAACAACAACTTATATTATATTCTGAACTTGGTGCCATCCAAATCGGTTCCCAAAACTCCCAAAGAATTGTGGACCGGGCGCAAGCCCAGTTTGAGACACATGAGAATTTGGGGGTGTCCGGTCTACGTGTTGGACAAGGAAGTCGGAAAATTGGATCCTCGATCAGAATTAAGGTTGTTTATAGGGTAACCCGAGGGAACAAAAGGGTGTATGTTCTATGGTCCCGAGGATCAAAAGGTGGTAATAAGCACCCACTTTAGATTTTTGGAAAAGACTATATGAACGAAAAGAAAGCCCGAGTGAGATTACCTTAAATGAGCTTAGAGGGCTAACCTCAGTGCCAACTGTACAAGATGACATACCAAACGACACACTTACACAACCAGAGATTCATGGGGATAGGAGAGTCCTCAGACTTAGTCCCCGGTCAAGATGAATCAGACCCATGGACTTACGACGAAGCAATCCAAGACAAGGATGCGGTTTCTTGGCAAACAGCAATGGAAGCTTAAATAGGTTCTATGGATCATAACAGAGTGTGGGAGCTAGTCAAACCACTTAATGGGGTCAAACCCATTTGCTGCAAGTGGGTATACAAGAGGAAAAGAGGACCAGACGGGAAGGTGGAAACCTTCAAGGCAAGGCTTGTGGCGAAAGGTTATACTCAGAAAGAGGGGATCGACTATGAGGAAACCTTTTCACCTATAGCAATGCTCAAGTCCATCCAAATTCTCTTGTCAATTGTTATGCATCTCGACTTTGAAATCTGACAAATGGATATCAAGACGGCTTTCCTTAACGGAAGTCTTGAAGAGGAAATCTATATGCAACAACCTCAAGGCTTCATTGAAAAAGGCCAAGAACACCTAGTTTGCAAGCTCAAGAAGTCCATTTATGGACTCAAACAAGCATCTAGAGCTTGGAACCAATGTTTTGATCAAGTAATAAAGTCTTATGGGTTTGATCAAAATGAATACGAAAGTTGTGTGTACAAGAAGCGTGTTGGAACTGCATTGGTATTTTTGGTACTATACGTAGACGACATTCTGCTCATCGGGCAAGAGATTACACTAGTGCATGACTGATGCACTGAATAGGACCTACAGGAGGATAAATTCTTCAGCACTGAACAAGGAAGAATTAGACCTCAGTGGTTCGTTATTTCTTAATCTTCGTCCCTTAAATAGGATCGTGTGTGGTTAGTAATTATTGCTTTGACTTATGACGGGTAGAGAATCAATGAGATTCAATACTTTATATCTTGGACAATATTACTAGTCACATGCGATTGCTAAGATTTAATCTGAAGAATGGTAATCTAAAATGCACGCTTGTTTGATTTGCCCCCTTGGGAGGTTCATAAGATTTATCATACCAAATCTTGCAAGTGGAATTAGTTTACGGTATGGATAATAATGTTGAACCGTTCCTTGACCAAGGACAAAAGATATTAATTAAAAGAAAGCTATTTCAGTGGCTTGAATTAATTAATGGGCTGGATAATCTTAAACACGTGAAATAATAACCGGGAGTCATATTAACAGTAATATGGGTTAAGATGGATAGTGTAATATTAATTATGTAGTGGGATTAATTAATATTTATGGGCTTGAATAATATTGTGGCTCAATATTAGATATTCAAAGTCCATTAGAAGGTCCAATCTTAATTCTCCTAAAGGCCCCTCAAGTAGGCTAAAGATAAAGTCCAATAACTGAAAAAGATGTTTAAAATAAAATAAATTATTGTTGCTAATTTTTCCATAATTTTCGAAAATCATTGAAGGAAGAAAGAGAAAATATTTTCTTGATTTTCTTGGAAAGATTTTATGGGATATGTATTCTTGGAATACAAGATTATCCCATAAATTCAAGAAAAGTCAAATATCCTATTTTTTCCCTATTTGTTGTGATATTTTCGAAAATCCCTTAATATAGGGAGTTGGGATTTTTGTGGAATATTTTAAATATGGAGAAACAATATATTGGATATATTCAAGATTTCTTGGAGATCAAGAAAAAGATTTTCCCATCTTATTCATGCACAAAAATTCGACCACCCCATATCTATAAATAGGGGATGAGTGTTTCATCCCCAAGTGCAATTCCATGTGTTGGAAAAATTAGAAATCCACAAAGGTGGTGCAACATAATTTTATTTTTCCTTTTTGTTAAATTGTTCGCGAGTTCCTACCACCGGATTGTTGAACAAGGATAAGGGAATACTTGAGAAGACCTTTTGGTGTGTTCGTGTGAAAGGGATCCATCTTCTTAACGGTTGTCACTCCGAGAGGTTAGTTCACGTAAAACCGTAGTATTTCCGCATGCATAGGTTTTATGTGAACTGTTTATATGCATGATTGGTTGTTGAATTATTATTTGAATTAATATAGGATTAATTCATGCTAGTAATAATTGTTAGAATTAAATTTGTATTTAAATATTCATCTTGAATAGATCCGGGCAATTAATTCCCCAACACGCCAAGCATTTTGAATATGACCTCAATGATGGAGATCTTGAGTGCAAGAGACTAGACTTGAGGAACATGGAAAATACACAAGTGGTGAGTCGCCTCCAAGGTCGGTTATGATTTAGGCAAAGAGATGATAGCTATTTTCCATTGCCTAACCCTCGACTCACGAGCATCTTGGGGAACTGACACAACATCAACTTGTTGGGCCGGAGACATCGCGATGCCGCTATCAACCTATATGAAAACCTCCAAAACCATGTGCCCAACCTCCAAAACCCGAATGCACCCAACCATGAGGAAGAAGAAGAAGGTGGTGAAGAAGTCCCCGTGGGAGGAAATGAAGAAGAACAAATGGATGAAGAACCGTACCACATGGGTCTCGGACAAATGGAGGACCAACTGGAGGGAGTTGGAGGATGGAGATTGAGAAGAGGAGATTGGGAGGGCCTAAGCCATGATGTGGCCGATCTTAGAGGCGGGATGAACACGATGAGTCAAAACATGGCAAGAATGGAAGAGGCAATGCGGGCACAACAAGAGAGCATAGATCAAATGAGTTATTGGATGAGAGCGCTCTATGTGGATCGATTCCCCAACACAAATCCCGATCAACAACCTCCTCCCCGAAATCGCCGTCGGAATAAACCTTAAAAGGGAAGTGTGCCACAAGTGTCCTATTTTTTCTTTCAACTCTCGTCTTCCTCTCTTTACTCTCTCTATGGTTTGTGAATTTTGGGGTTGTAATTATTTGAATTGTGAAATTCATGTGGATTGGTCTCATTTCCCTTTGGATGAATTGGTAATTTGTATATTGAATTGATGATGTGTGGTGTTTAATTGATTTGGATTGTTTGTGATTGAATTTTGGTACTTGTTTGAGTTTTTGATGGATGATGATGCTTTCCTTAAATTGTGGTTATATTGTCTTGAAAATGATTCATTGATGTGATTGTTGAACTTGGTTGAGTGCAATTTGTAAGAGGTGCTCGTTCATTATTACCAAGCTTGTGAGCTTTTGAGCCTAATTGAAGTGATCTTGTGATATGATTGCATTTTTGTTCTTTGAGTGTGTCGTCTACACTTGTGAGTGCTAGAACTTGCCTTTGAACTTGTTTGAAACTTGACTTAGGAGGAATCATCTAAGAGGATAAGAGGCATTTTGTTGTTCTATGAAGTCACTTGGCCAAATATGATCCCTACCAAAAGACGAGAATATCCCTAGTTAGCCCGTTTGAGCCATGTAATCCTTTTTCTTGACAAGCTACATCATGTAACCAAAGTGCCCATTGATTCGTAAACCCATTTGATCCTTGGTCAACTCGGGGAGCTTAAGTGAGGTATCTAGGGAGCTATGACTGTGAATTAAAGGAAGAAAATGATGTAAACTCTCTAAATTGGGAGGAATGATTGAAAAAGGGGGGAAATAGGTAAAAAGAAAAGTGGCCTAGTGGGAAAGGATGAAATATGAAATAAAAAATGTTGAGAAAATGAAAAAATTCAAGAAAAAGAGAGTTCGTTCCAAGGGTATCATAAAAAAAAAATTACCCTTGGAAAATAAAAGTGTGAGGTTGAAAATATGGAGGATAAGTATTGGGTGTGGGTAAGAATGCATGGAGAGACTCCTAGAAAAACATGAAGTTGAAGTTGAGAGTGTGGAACAATTGTGAATCTTTAGTACCAACTCTTAAGCTCCACAAGTTGAATGAAGTCACTTATCCCATACTAACCTTACCCGTCCAAAGAGCTCGACATTACAACCTTGCAAAGACCTCTTTGATTAGATGATGATGCCTAAGTAGATGGTAGAGAATTGAGTTTAAGGGCAAGCTTATTGTCGTTCATTTGTGTAGATTGACGATGGAGAGATGCATGACCCTATACACTTGAGGGATGAGAGATACACTACCCGTGAGAATGATGAATGAGTGCATTTGACCGAGTTACATTCTAATCACGTTTAACTTGAAGTGGTGAAGAGTTTTATTGGCAATGTGGTGCTTTGAGAGGAAAGTTGACTTGTCTTGTCTTGAACTTGAACTTGGATCACTATTTATCTCATGCAATCACCCCTCTTGGTTTCTTTTCTTTGCTTGGGGACAAGCAAATCTTTAAGTTTGGGGGGGGTTGATTAGTGGTGATTTTGCTTCAGTTTTGTGCCATTTCCTAACTTGGAGTGATGATTTTGCATGATTTTGGCTATCATATTGTTAGAATTGTTAAGAAAATTCATCTAATGCTTTGGTGTTGCAATTGTGCAGGAATCGAGTCAAAAACGATGGTTTTATGAAGTAAAAGAGAAAAAGCTATTGCTCGAGTCGTGCAATACCTAAGTCGGGCTTGTTGAAACACGATTTTGAAGAAAATGCCAATTGGGACTTGCTCGAGTCGAGCAATAGTGCTCGTCCTCCCGTTGGTTGAGCAAGGGAGCTAAAATCTGAAGTTTTGAGTTGCTCGACCCAATTCTGGTCGAGTAACATTGCTCGAGTCGTGCATTCCTGCTCGAGTCGAGTAAGCCAAAAATATCTGAGGTCCCATTTCTGACCTAGGGACACGTGCCAGAGGATTCAAAAAGCATATAAAAAGGCCCAACTTCATTTTTTCTGGAAGGAGCAGCAATAGGGAGAGAAGGGGATGTTAGCAAGTGATACTGTTTAGAGCTGCAACTAATACTTTTTCCTATTTTTCAATTTTGCTTCCATAGATAGCATAGATCACCATAGAATAACATAGTTCTAGTTTCATTTTCAGTTTTGAGCAAAAATTCAAGGAGTATTGATGGATTTTGTATGGTTTGGTGCTTGAACTTCAATAGTAAGGTGTCTCTTTCTTTCTTTTGTTTATTTATTGCTTATTGTGATATGGGTGCTTTGATTTCTTGTTGTTTAGCCATGGGTTTTGCCTTGTGCACCATGGGCTAAGGTTCTTAGTGTTTGGGTGTTTGAAATTGTGATGATGATTGGTTAATTGCTTTGATTATGGTTATTTATCTCTATTGATGATTATCCTTTAGATTAGGGGATTTTACTTGTTCTATTTTGGTGGTTTTGCTATTAGCTTGTGTGTTTTTGCTAGTTTATCACAATGAGAGTTGGGTAGACGGGTCTAGGCATATGGGTATTGGTTTAATTTATCCGAAATGGAGTCTATTAGGTTCTATCGCAACGAGAGTTGGGTAGGTACTTGAGAACCCCCCTAATTTACATTGTTTACTTGAGTTAAAACCTTGAGTGGGTAGTGAAGAGCACATAGGAGAATTGAACTTAGTATACAAGTGGGAAAACACGGAGAAGGAGTAGTTAGTTAATTAGAGGCCCTTATCCGTGCAATTACCCGGGCTTAAAAGGGGAGATTCTCCTCCAGATCTTAGGATTTCAAAATGATATCGGACCCTAGGCTTACCAAGTACGGGAATGTTATATTATGTAGTGATCGCTCTTATGGAATAACTGGAAATAGAGGTAAATACCATAATTAATCTTTTGATAATCGTCTCATAAAGACAAACACCCGAACACCTCTCTTTCACATTTGGAAACAAAATCGTTTGTTGCTTTATTGCTTTCTTGTTAAGTGTTGAATTTTCTAGTTGTTTATCTTTGCTTTGTTGCTACTTTAGTTTTAATTCGAAAAACCAAACATGTTTCACACTATAATCACGTGCCAAAACATAGCAATTGGGCTATACTATCACCACTAGTCCCTTGGATCAATATTTAACCGGGCACACAACGATCCTCTTATACTTGAGAGGTTAGTGTTGGAAAACACGTGTCACCTTACGTCTGACAAAACCTTTACATCACGAGCAGAATATCATCTACGTATAGTACTAGGAATACTAAGGCAATTCCGTAACACTTTCTATAAACACAACTCTCGAAATTATTTTGATCAAACCCATAAGATTTTTTATTACATGATCAAAATATTGGTTCCAAGCCCGAGATGCTTGATTAAGTTCATAAATGGACTTCCTCAGCTTGCACACAAGGTGTTCTTGGTCTTTTTCGATGAAACCTTCGGGTTGTTGCAAATAGATTTCCTCGTCAAGACTCCAGTTAAGGAAAGCTATTTTGACATCCATTTGCCAGATCTCAAAATCTAGATGCGCAGATATTGCCAAGAGAATATGGATGGACTTAAGCATGGCTACAGGCGAAAAGGTTTCTTTATAATCGATACTCTCTTTCTGAGTGTTTCCCTTTGCCACAAGCCTAACTTTAAAGGTTTCCACCTTCTCGTCTGGTCCTCTTTTTCTCTTGTAGACCCACTTAGATCCAATGGGTTTTACCCCACTGGATGGTTCAACTAGCTCCCACACCTGATTATGATCCATTGAGCCCATCTCGGTTTCCATCGCAGTTTTCCAGGATTCTGAATCCTTATCTTGGACCGCCTCCTTTTAGGATCAGGGGTCTGATTCACTATCCTCGGGGACCAAATCCGAAGATTTTCCTATCCCCATGAATCTCTCATTTTGTCAGACAACCCTCCCACTACAACGAGGTTCCGATTGTGTCAGTGTGATGCTTGGTATATCAACCTGTACAGTTGGAATAGGAGTTTGCCCTCTTATTTCATTTAAGGTAATCTCACTTTTGGGCTTTCGATTGCCCATAAAGTCTTCTTCCAAAAAATATAAAGTGCCTATTTATTACCACCTTTTGATCTTCGGGACCGTAGAACATGCTCCCTTTCGTTCCCATGGGATATCCTATAAACAGCCTTAGTTCCGAACGTGCATCCAACTTACCGGCTTCCTTGTCTAGCACGTATACCGGACACCCCCAAATCCTGAGGTGTCTCAGACTGGGCATGCGCTCGGTCCACAACTCTTTAGAGGTTTTGGGAACCGATTTGGATGGCACTAGATTCAGAACGTAAGCCGTTGTTTCTAAGGCATGACCCCAAAACGACTTGGGTAGATCTGAATAACTCATCATGGATCTGACCATTTCTAAGAGTGTTCTGTTTCTTCGTTCTGCGACCCCATTTTATTAGGGGTTCCGGGTGCAGTCAACTGGGAAACAATGCCCTCGTCTGACAGGTAGTTCAAAAACTCATCGCTGAGGTATTTGCCTCCACGACCAGATCGTAGAAACTTGATACTCTTTTCCCTATGATTCTTCACTTCGGCTTTGAACTCCTTGAATTTATGAAAGGTTTCCGATTTGTGTTTCATGAGGAAAATGTACCCGAACCTTGAGTAATCATCAATGAAAGTCACGAAATACTCATAACCACCTCTAGCTTTGGTTGACGTTGGACCACACATGTCAGTGTGAATGATTTGCAACACTTCTGTGGCTTTATTCCCCTTGGCTCCAAATGCCCTCTTGGTCATTTTAACCTCCAAACATGATTCGCAGGTTAGAAGTGGTTCTAACTGTAGGTCTGACAGCGAACCATCTTTCACCAACCTTTGGATCCTATTTAGATTAATATGACCTAATCTTAGATGCCATAGAAGTGTCTCGTTCACATTTTCTGAATGTTTTCTCTTATTGCATGAAACAGTTGATGTGTTATAAGATGCATTTTGCGAGTGGTGTGTACAGTTAATAGTATAGAGATTGTTCTGTAAAGTTCCATGACATATAAATACATCGTTACGATAAACAGTAACTTTCTTAGAAAAACGAATATAATATCCATCATTAATTAGTTTAGAAACTGAAATAAGGTTTTTGCAAAAAACTGGGACGTAAAGAACATCTCTTAAAACTAAAATCTTGTATTCAAAAGACAGATGCACGTTGTTGGGAAATTTATAGTTTTGATGAAAGTTCCAAAAACACATGTAATAAGACCAGTCAGACCTGTTAGCTGACTGATGTTTATATTACCTGCTATAGGAGACCAGTTGATAATGATTGTATAGAACAACTGATGAAATAGATAGGTCACATATTGAGGGGAAACTCAATATGTATAGGTCGATCCAAGACTCAAGGACGACAACGACACCGGGGCGAAATGAAGACAAGAATAGAAGATCAGATCGTTCTGATCTGGTCAGATATCTCAGCTAAAGTCATAAAGATCAAACTCTGAATACTCGAAGATCAGACCAGAAGACCTACATCAGTCGAGTCTGCTAGTTGAAGCTAAGTCAACCGGCACACCAAGACTCTATCGTGTAGACCGATCGGGCCAGATTAGGTCGTCACCACCAGTGAAATCTGGTGTTTCACCTAATCATCGTCGATGATCTCGAACAAGAAGAATGTCAAGCTTAGTTGGAAGAACAACATTGAAAAAGTGAGTCGCTATCCAATAAGAACAAGACCGTATGATCGGAGCAATTGAGGGATTTGATGGTACCTCTCTGTAATTGACTACAAAATACAAATTCACGCTTTTGGCCATGCCGTTCTGAAGCTTCGTCAAGCCCAAGCAAGTCTACCAAATATAGCACGAAATTCAAATTGCTCTCCAACGGCTCTTTTGATTTCAAGGTCTATATATATGGGATTACACTTTAGAGTGAAGACAAATAAACGCTTGAACAATCAAGAAGCTCAAGCTAATATCGATTTCACTTTAAGAACACGAACAAGAAGATTAATTTTTATTAAGTGTTCATCACATAAGTTCTTAGCATATAAATCTTTTCATCTAGGTTTTTAAGTGCGCTTATCTGTGAAAAAGATTTACGTAGTTGGAACAAAAACAATCTTACCCAAACCCCCAAGTTAGGTTAAGTTGTTTAGCAAGATTTCGAGACTAGGGTTTCTAGTTACGATCTGCAGGATCGGTTGAGTGTGAACTCCTTAAACATCTAGTTGGTGTCTTTGTGTTGGACTTACACATAAAACAAAGCCTAGTTGGTTAAGTAGGTGCCACTTGTGATAGGGAAGAGTGGGCGTGGGGATCGGGTTTGTCCAACCACCACTATAAATCTTGTGTGCCTTTACCGCTTTGATTAACGATTACAAAATCGCACACAACCTTTAAAAGCGTATATATTCCAAGTTGAGATCGATTAGCACCAAGCTTACGATCTGATCAAACTTGACACTTGATCAATGATTAAAAGATTAACTTTGGAATCGATTTATCAAAACCGGTTTTTCACAGGTAAAACTTAAGCTTCCGCACATCAGTTAAACTGATAATTCTCGAACCGACCGCCTTGAGCGATTAGTAAGTTGGTTATCGACCCAAATTGATTCACTCGCGCTCGATCGGGCTAAGCGCCCTCACTTTGTCTGCAAAAAAGTTTTGAAGTCTATTCATCCCTCCCCTCTAGACTTACGCCCTCACTAAACCGTTAAGGACCTACAAGTGGTATCGAGCGGTTGGTTCTCTGAACCACTTGACTCAGTGTATCATCGATTCTTGAGGAAGAATCTTTGTGGTCAAAAATGGCCCGAAAAACCATTTTTAAAACTCATTCATTTTCCAAAATCACTCGGCATGGATAACACCTCGGTATGTATCATGATCTGTAGAAGTTCTCAATCGATGAGTATGCAGTTGGGCCATATATATGTCCAACCATCTAGGTTCGATAAAAGCGGCGAAATGATGGAAGTCATCGAAAAGGACCCATCATCATTTATTACGACAACCCTGCAGTCGGAGGAGATCCAGACTTTGCACCGGGAAGTCTTGTGTGCAAAAGCCCAGCCTTGATGGATGCAGAGGAAAGAAAGCTGCACACTCTAGATACTATTGCAAGGCATATTATCATGAAAACAATGGATAAGGTCACCAAGGAAAAGATTAAATATCTCAAAATCTGCGAAAAGCAATGTGGGATACTCTACATGAGATATGAGAGGAAATGAACAGGATAAAAGACAGGTAGTCTACAAGCCGAACTAGTGAAGTTCGAAAAAGCAAGATCTTTGCCCAACTAAACCATCAACGAACTCGATGGAATGATTACAATGTCTATAAACAAGCTTCAAGAACTTGGTAGAGAGATGTCTGATAAAGATATCAACTACAAAATCCTAAGGTCTCTCACCAAGAAATGGGACATGAAGGTCACGCAGTAATCAAGGATTGCCAAGACATTTCAAAGATGAAGCCAAGTAGCTTGTTCTTGAGCCTTAAAGCTCACGAGTTCGATTTGATTGAAAGAGGACAAGTTCGATGAAGATGAGGTGCCCGCGAAGCCTCAACTTCAAAATCGATTGCTTTTAAAAAAGGCAAAGAAGTGAATGAAGGCCAACGAACCTGTTGGGAATATAATGAGTCGCGCGAGCAGATCGCTCGCTTCTTAGGAAGCTTGAGAAGTCAAACGTCCAACTTGGTAAGTATCGAAGATTTTATAAGGACTATCAACATAGCGGGGGAGATAGGAGATCAGCCAATGGATCTCCGAAAAAGAACCGAATCGATGATCGGAGGGATCCGCAGAGATGAAAGGAAAAGAGATAATCGGTGAGGAAGGAAGAGATAACCAATCGATGAAGAAGCTCGGACTACTATCGTCGAAGGAAGTCACCGATAGGTCATCTGAGACGGAGTGATTCACCCGAAGGAAAGGTTCGTGGATCAAGGCGTGCTTCAAGCTAAGAAACCCAGTCACTATAGCGGATCGCGGGTGCGGACACGGCGCTTGAAAAGGGAAGAAAAGAGGAAAAGAGAGAAACAACGTTATAGGACGGAAAGAGCCATGGTTCTTGTCGTCGAGAATCGACGATTCCTATCGCCCTCTGAGGACTCTGGATACTCCTCCTACGAAGACTTCTTTTGATCGGCGTCTTTGTTGACTTCTATGAAAATGAAGATCGATATTCTCTTGAGGGCGATGATGAGATCTGCTTTGATGGCGAGGAGGACCAATCTGAGGTAACCTCCAAACTTCTTTCGTTCGACTTCTACACTGCTATCATTAGCACACTTTGGGGAGATTGACCTGCGGCTCTACTCTGAGCAATTGCTTGAGGATCTCTCCAATCAAGAGACACTTATCTTATAGTGGAAGTTTGAAAATGATAAAGTGAGGACCGAAATAATCGACTTGCTAAAAAAATGATCTCGATAAAGCCTCTGAACTTAGATCAATTTGAAATCGCTTTCGAAAAGCAATTGAGGAATTTAAAATTCTTGAAGTTAAAGCTTCGATCGGGGAGAAGCGAATCAAAGATCACCGGCATTAACAAACAAAGAAATGATGACTTCAAAATCCTGCAAGCAAAATTCGATGAAATTTGTTCCAAAAGCATGAAAGTCTAAAATCATCTCGAGGATAATCTGCGTAAGAAAATAGAGTTTTTCAAAAATCATCTAAAACCGTTCAAGACATGAACGCCTATTTTTGAACAACGATTAACAAGAAGGACTTGGGTATGAGAACCGCTTCCACATTCTCAAAAGCCCCGACTGATTCATCTCAAAAGGGTGTAATGTCCAGACGAGTTTTACGACAAAGATACACCAAAAGCCAAACATGTATCTAATAAGGGAAAAAAGACCGAGTTGAAGCGGTAAGGTAGGTGCCTAACCGGAAGAACGAAATGGACCCCGATCGTAAAGCATCGATCGAGGAATCAAATGAGAAGAACCGGTTCTTCTTCAAGAGACCTCAACCTCGATCAACGGTCGAGAATCGAGAAAAAGATAACTTTGTAAAAGGGAAGTCCAATCGAGACCCAATCAAGGTCACCGCCTAATAAGCATGCTTCGTAAACCGCAAAAACCACCTATCTTAGAAAAAATATGAATCTTTTGATGGTAGCGATCGTACCTACCCCTATAATCGTAAATCTAGGGTCAGCGACGAGAACCACACCGGATGAAAAGAAGACAAAATGAGAAAAGATAAATCCCAAGTCTTCTAAGTCACCCAAGGTTCACACTAATAATCATACTAATCGAAAAGCATATAAAGAGACGTATGATTATGTTGATAGGTATGGGAGAAAAATCGGACCTTCCGATCTAACCGTCACAATAGAAGTGCTCTGTTTGTATGGATCCCCAAAACTAATCCTAACCCCTCGGACCCAATCCAAAAGGGGTACCTAAAGCCCGATTTGGGCTGCGGGATCGCGTGGTCCGCCAACAAAGGAGGTGTGCAAGCAACTATCTGGGTACATCAATAGTGGATGCTCAAGGCACATATTTGGAAGCAAACATCTCCTCGACTCTTTACATAACGAAAGGCCAGCGTGTACTCTTGGTGATGATAACTTTGGTTATACCAAAGGATTCGGAACAAGAGAATGATGATGTACAAATGGCGGAGTCTCGTATGTCGAAGGTCTGAAGCACAACCTATTATCGGTTTCACAATTCTGCGACAATGGATTCAGTGTTGAGTTCTCGACTGACCAATGCACTATCAAGAATCGAGCCACTCAACAGATTTTGCTAACTAATTCAAGGAAAGGGACGATCTACACAACTTGATTGGAACAGTTGCCCAAGAAATGCATGCTGGTTGTCAAAGAGTTCCAAAAGTAGAAGTTGGCTCGCACGAAAGAATGAGCCATCCCAACTTTAAAACTCTTAATAAGATAAAGAGGATGTCTCTAGTGGAAGGACTTAGAATGAAGTATTTTCAAAGGATCGGACATGTCTTTGCATGTCGGAAAGGAAAAAAATCAAAGCTTCATTCAAGGAATTCCGGACCGGCATCGGTAATCTTTCTTTTGCTTCATATGGATCTATTTGGACCCGTTACGCCAGTCAATCTCAACGGACGCAAATATACTCTGGTAATCGTGGATGACTATTCCAAGTTTACCTGGGTTATATTCTTACATAAGAAGAATGAGACGACAACGAAGATACCCGAGCTGCTAAAAAGATTACAAAATGAGAAGGGGGTATCGATTGTAGTAAAAATCGATCGAGATAAAAGCGTGCGAAATTTACGAACTCTTTTATTATTGATTTTTTTTCTCTAAGTTTATATCTGACATGAAACATCGCATGCAAGGGCCTACAACAAAATGGAGTAAATTGAATCGGAGGAACAGAACTCTCAAAGAAGCTGCTTTCGCATGATGTTAGGCGAACATGCGATACCAAGCCGTTTTACAGGCGAAGCAATCAACACTTTGCATGCCATACTCGTACCGGATGTCTTGACTAAGGCTCACTACAAAACACCACCCTATGAATTGTGGAAGGACGAAAACCTCGTGTCTCTTACTTCCATGTTTTTGGGTGTAAGTGTTTCATACACAACAATGGGAAGAAAGTCGATTGAAGACTTTTGAGGCCAAGTCGGATGAGGGTATATTCTTAGGATATTCCTCATCTAGCAAGGCTTTCGGGGGTTTAAATGATTTAACCCTACTTGAGGAAGAAACACCCCCATGTAGTCTTTTGATGAAGCATCTTACGAACAAGAGAAATCTGCCCGTGAGAACAAGATGTACACGATCAACAAGAACACGATGTTCGGAAAATGGATCGACTAACGATCAAGGAAAAAGAATCGAAACCGTAACAATATACATTCCGGATCTAGTGATTCACGGATCAATCGAATCCTAAAGTAACGAACAACTCGGTGAAAAGAAGGCGTCTGATTGAGACGAAGATCAACCGAACCATCCGGTTCGGGGGAACACTGAAGTTCCCACGAGCAGACATCGACATGATGAGTCCAACATCACCGAGACATGTTCTTATCAAGTGGATCATAATTACGCACTCACTCCCAAATTTGGTAATGAGCCTTTATCGAAATGGATGATGTTCTCCAAAAGAAACACAAATCGAGCGAAGGACTGGATAACGGTCATCCAACCGATCGATAATCGGAGACCCATCGATAAAGTTAAAACTAGACATCAGTTGGTGAAAGTGCCATCTATTAACATTATCCATCGTCTATGAAGGAACCAACAACAATAGAGGAAGCTCTACAAGACGCAAGGTGGATTCTAGCCATGCGTGAAGAGCCGAACAGTTCGAGAGAAATCAAGTTTGGGAACCGGGTAGGCCGGACGAAATCATCAAGACGTAATTGGCACGAAGTGGGTTTTTCAAGAACAAGAGAGATGAGAAAAATGTCATCACGAAAATAAGGCAAGACTTGTTGCTAAGGGGTATTCACAATCGGAAGAATTGATTATGACGAGACCTTTGCACGATCGCTCGCCTAAAAGCCATTCGGGCTGTTTACGGCATATCTTCCCACGAGAGGTTCACTTTGTGTATATCGGATGGACGTAAAGAGTGCATTTTTAAACGGGGTACTAGCAGAGGATGTTTATGTCAAACAACCTCCAGGCTTCGAAAAGAACAACCAAGTGTACCGTTTACGAAAAGCTCTTTATGGCCTGAAACAAGCTCCTCGAGCTTGGTATGATACACTCTCTCAGTTCTTGATCGAAAGTGGGTTCACTAAAGGAACAGTGGATAGAATCTTATTCAGAATAGAAGATGGAAAAGATATTCTGATGGTTCAGATTTACGTGGATGACATCATCTTCGGATCTCCCAACAAAAGTCTATGTGAAAGATTCAGCAAACTGATGCAAGGGAAATTCGAGATGTCCATGATGGGTCAGATGAATTACTTTTCGGGTCTTCAAGTAAAGCAAAATCTGAAAGGGATATTCATCTCGCCAAGCAAAGTACACTAGAATTTATTGGCTAAGTTTGGAGTTCAAAATTGTAAAAAGCCAAAATTCCTATGATGACTGGATTCAAGATGGATCCAGATGAGGATGGTCAGAAAAACAAATCAGAAGGAATATAGGGCTCTCATTGGATCTCTACTATACCCGATTGCGGCCGGACCCGGATATAACCTTCGATGGTGTATGTGCGATTTCGGCAAATCGATGATAAGCCACCTAGAAGCGACAAAGCGGATTCTTAAGTATCTGAAGGGACGGTAAACCTTGGTTTATTTTACCCATCGAGATGATAATCTAGAAACTTAGTGGGTATTCTCGATTACGATTATGGAGGTTGCAAGATTGACGAGAAAATCCACCTCTGGAACTTGTCGGTTCTTAGGAAGTAAAAAGCGATCTCGTGGTTTTCAAAAGCGGAACATCGGTTGCAACATCTACTCTTGAAGCGAGAATATATGGTCATTTGGAAAAGAAAATTGTTCCCAAATCGCTCGCTTAGTCGTATTTGGGGATTATAACATTGAAGCTAAGAATGTACCTATTTTTTTGACGATAATAGTCTTTATTGCAATCACTTTCGAGAATCTGTTCTACATACAAGATGCAAGCATGTGGATGTCGACACCATTTTATAAGAGATCATGTTGAAAAAGAAGAATATCGAAATGGAAAAGATTCATCTTGATATCTGAAAAAAGCGATATTCTAACCAAGCCACTAGGCAGATCGATTCAGAGAATTATCTGATAAGCTAGGGGGCTGGATCTTGGAGAAAATGCACCTAAAATGTTTGATGGAATGATCTCGAGAACCATTTGGTTAAGAAACTAATCGATTCAAGTGAAATCGGTTGAATTTGGTATCTCAACTGATCAGAAGATCAGTCAAGGAACTGATATGAGAAGGTACTGATCAGATTTAAAATTTATTAGATTAAATGAACTGATCGTTTAAAGGATTATCTGATTAAATCTGTTCAGTTATACTTTGTAAGTCGATTAAGCTGATATTCAACAAGCAAGATTCACAAGTAGTATCACAAGTGGTATTCACAAGATTAAAGCTTAAAATCGCATAAGGATACAGGAATTTTACACAACAATGAAATAACAGAAATTTTCATTGATAAAGATACAAGTACAAGAGGACCCGGAGGTCAGTACATAAACCCTAGACCCTAAACCTTTAAGCCATAACCCTAAACCCTCATCCTAACCCAAGAAGTGCGGGAGAGAGAGAGATTTTAAGATCTGATGCTCTCATTTTCCCCCACTTAACAAAGGGTGAGAGAGGCTTTAAAATAATCCTAAGCCGATCGCTGAAGCTAAAACCAGTGGAGCGAGAGCGGCCTTGATAGGATTTTTAAGCCAGGAGCCCTAAGAAAGAGTCAGTGGGCTCTCCAGCTATTAAATGGTGAGTTGATATACGAAGATCAGTTGTTGACTGATCAAGATCGCATATCAAACTCATGTTCATTTTCGGTCGAAGTCTGTCGATCGAGGTTACGTCATAACGATAGACACACAAGGTGCATACGGTTAGGAGAAGTGTCTTCTCAGTTGCGACAGCAGATCCGCCGCCGTCGTGGTAGAGAAGCTTTGCAACAATCGTATGTGAAATCTTTGATGACGACGAAAACAGTGATAAGGGACACATAGGGTTGATTTGAGATGCTGAAATCATTGAAAAAGGGGTAAAAGTGTTTGACGGAAGTTTCACCGGAAATAAGGGTTCACCAGAATGCATGATTTTACAAAGAAGATAAGTATGGTGAATGGGTTATGTTGTGTAAAACATTGGTCCAATTTATAGAGACCAAGCAAGGGTGCAAATGCAAATTCGAGTTCTCAAAACCTTTTAGAGAAATCTGCACCAAAAGGACAGCGTGTAGGAATCACGCGACTGATAATTGGATAAATTTACGGCGGATTGACATATCGAAGATTCGCATTTATAATTACGCATGTCAAATCGCGCCAACTTAGGGAATAGAAGCTACTATTCTAGACTAAGTTTTGGCGGTAACACTTATCCCAAGAATTGGTTGATCTTGAGAAGAATCAGATTAGGTCAACTAAAATCGATTACAAACGAAGCTGATCAGATGAGGAAGATCAGCTGAGCTTGAAACTCCAACAAATCAGATACATCAGTCTATGGGAAAAACAGAAATATCAGTTGAAGGGGGAACTTCAACCGATCAAGAGGATCGAAGAAAATCGACGTATTCAAGGAAGATCGGTTGAGCTTGAAACTTCAACAAATCGGATGCAAGTGAAGAAGATCGGTTAAAAGGATCGGTTGGGAAATTTTAAGGCTTAGGCATACTAAGATCAACAAGTGAAATCAACATGGACAAGTGGTATTGATCGACATAATATCGGTCCAACCAGATCACTTTTTCTTTTCTCTTGTTCTTTGCTTATTTATCGGATCTTATCGATATTATTTGCCTTCTTGTACCCATTATCCTTGTGGCGTATTCCGCAAATCATTTAATGCGGACGTGGGAACATGTATTAACTTCTTTGCTAAATGTGCTTTTAAATCCAAAAGGTTTTTAAATGCGTGCTTTTTCGACCATACGATCAAAACCGTTTAATCTGGAGCGTTTAATCTTTTCAAACGGTTGATCTTCCAAATCTTGTCTTTTTTTTCCTCCTCGTCTTTATAAAGTTCATCAAAAAACCATACGAGTTTTCCATTTCACAAACTTGCGATTTATTCTCTGAAAACTCAGATTACTCTCTCGATTCAAAGTGTTTCTCCTAAGTTTCAAAATCATCTTTCCGAAAAATGAGAATCTGGTAATTTATGTTTATTTGATGTATTTTTTAAATCCATTGATCTTAAATGCTTTTATCCTGTCTTATGCTTTATTGTTTCTTGGTTTCCATATGTGATGTTCTTATATATATATGCACAACTTTAATCGGGTCCATCCCTTTGTAGATGGCCACCCACGAATGGGAAAGATAATGTGCAATTATGCGGAACTGCAACAAAGATTGTGGATGATAAGTTAAATGCGATTCAATATCACTCGGATCCTAATCCATGGAGGTCGAGCAAATTCTGCAAAAAGAGGCCTTGAGAAATTTTATACTCGCTCCCATCGCAATCCAAAGGATGCAAAGATGAAGCACTAAATTCCTAAGGAATTTAAGAGTGGATACTGGACGTTAAAATGAACTGCTCTCGGCGGTCCAATCGGAGAAGAAATCGGTCCCGACGAATGATGATATAACCCGTCTGCTCATTCGGCCTACCAAAAGGACCGGATCTCTCCCGCTCATTACAGGGGAGAAGCGAAGATGAGTGATCGAAAAAGAGCTCTTCGAGAGGTGACAAACATCATACGTCCCGTTTTGTCGAGCCAATGCTCAAGAAGGAAATACCGATTGTTGTTTGACATATTGTCAAAAACAATTATGGTATTGCATTCAAATTTCGGATGCTCTTACATCCGTCAAAATGTACAAAGATGGTCAATAATTGATGAAGCCAAGAACATCAATTGGCACGGGTTCTGAAGGCCATTCTGCTCCAAGAACATGAGAAATTTGGAGTCAATGAACCGACGCAGTATATCTGAAGAAAAAGATCGACAATCTCAACAAGGTTGCGGTTATTACGAAAGATAAATCGCCTAATCTTTGAATGGGAACAGTTGAATTTGAAGTCCTATAAGGCCTTTCTCCACGACCACTTGACCATCTTTGGGCCACCAGACGATGATATCGCGTAACCCCCCAAAGTCAAAGAAAGGAAAAAGCAAGGAAGCAACCGTCTACACACCAGATGCCCCCAAAAAGAAGAAAAGAAAAACCGGTGAAGGCCGAGGAGAAGAGGCCGAAGAAGGTGAAGCAAGCCTCCATGACTCGATGCTTGAAGATGAGTCGATGAAGAAAAAAGAGCCCAGATCGGTCTGTTGCAACACAAAAAATCAGAAAATCGACGGCAGCTTCTCAAAAGAGCTCGCCAGATCATTCTCGAGAAGAAGCACAAGCCGACCGATCTCCTTCTCCTCAAGCTCGGCCGATTCACCACTCGGATTAACGGCTCACGATCATGTCTCTCCTATTCTTCCACGCTTGAACTCAAAACTGACGATCACAACCGAAAAGCTTCCCCGATGTGGAACGTATAACTTTCTTCCCACAGAATCTCTCTGCCAGTCGAACCGACAAATGACTTCCGCCTACTCAAAGCCTGGCGGAACCTTCCACATCTCATCAAACGAATACGACCGGACAATTCACGAGTCCAGATCAACAAAGATCATAAGCGGAAATTGATCGAATCGCGGATCGAAAGAGAAATTGATGAGTTGTATCCGAATCGGTCGCCCATCCTCGCCATAAGAGAGGAAGTTATGGAGATCCTCACCGAGAGATCTTCGATTAAAGAGCTTCTCGGACTTTATAATAATTATTGAATGAACGGATGGGCGGTGCGGATGAGTTTGCGGACTTCGATTTCGACATGAGGAAATCTGCTTGAAGTGGGATCACCAAATGAGCTGATAATCTACTTCATCTGTCAAAGATCCGATCCATGAAGGAAAGGGGTTCTTAACAGACGAATCGAGATCTAGCGACAAAGCTCTTCAAGCGGATGCCATCATGAAGGATCACGGGAGTCTGCTGGATGATAGTGGAGCTGGTCTTGCGGTTCATGACCAACCCTTTGGAGGCACAAACAACTCGAATCGGATCAAGTGACACCCAACATTCCAACATCACACGTCACTATTGATCAACCCAGAGATCAAATCTTGTCTCAAAGATCTCTGAAAAGAAGAAGTTGAGGGACCGATAAGCCGATCAAAGGCGGATTGCCATCAAAGAAATAACAGATCAAAGGGAATTGGCTATTTCCCAGTTAGGGCAATCAAAGATCAATTCTCCCAAATCTGTGTCCCATCAAGTCAAACCGAATCGATAAAGACCGTTGATGCCAAACCGACTCGGGTGGATCAACAACAAGTTTCTTTTCGATGCTCAACGACAAGCTAGAATTGATGAAGAGAAACTTGACAAACCGATTAAAACACTCTCTCTTTGCCATGGAATCATCTAAGACCGAGCCGATATCGAAGATTCAAAATCTAACGCACAAACTCAAGGCATATCATTGCGGATCTCAACAGGCGATTGCGATCAAATTTTGGTTCTCGACCTCCCACCTCACTACTCTTTTTTTGATCAAACAAAAAAAGGGGAAGGACAGAATGAGAAACCAATCGACATAACAGTCTTGAGGACATCACAAACTCGGATCAATTGAAAAAGATGTCCAAAGAGCGGTGGTGAAGAAGCCCCAAAAAAGCCAAGAAGAAAGAAGGGCGTAAAAATGGCAGAGGCGTAAAAAATCAAGAAGAAATTCAGACGAGAGCGAAGAAAGGAAGGGCCGGAAAATCCGTGCGTAACCTAAGTATCGCCAAAGAGTTGATGAGATCATCCCAAAAAACTCTGCTGCATCTTAAGAAATTTGAGGAATGGAATAAGATCGGGAGTGAATGGCTTCGGATGCCTTTGTTCTTAATCTTGTTCCACAAGAAGAATCTCGATGAAGAATTCCTCAACCGGTTAGAAAATAAATACCCGGATTTTCGAAGTATCCGGAAAATGAGGCCAAAACTATCAATGTAAAAATAACTCGCCAAGAGTATGATCCATTGGAGTACTCAAAGAAGGCGATGACTCATTTGACAGATGGCATTTCAAAGATTCTATTTTGACATCCTGCATGAACGCACATAACGATCCTCAAAGCAGATGATGATGTCAAATGGAAACTTTATCGATTTTCAACGTGCCTCAAGATCAAAGAGAGATGCGGAAGGATACAAGCTTTAAAGAGTGAAGAATCGAAGACTACTCGGGATCACCAAATTATTATTTTCAAACTTTTCTCGATGTAACATGTAATCAACATTTTTAATGAGAAAAGTTTATTTTTCATCCTAAGACAAACTCTCATTGTCTTCGATTATATGCTCTTAATCGTTCTATTTTTTATCAATCGTATTTGGTTTCTCAAAGTGTTTTGGTTTCATCAAAAGGGGAAATTGTTAGAAATTTATAGTTTTGATGAAAGTTCCAAAAACACATGTAATAGGACCATCCGGACCTATTAGCCGATCGATGTTTATATTACTCCTATAGGAGACCCGATTGATAATGATTGTATAGAACAACCGATGAAATAGATAGGTCACATATTGAGGGGAAACTCAATATGTATAGGTCGATCTGAAGACTCAAAGGACACAATTGATGCAAGACAGGCGGAATGCAAGACAAGAATAGAAGATTAGATCGTTTACGATGCGGTCGACATCTCAGCTAAAGTCATAAAGATCAAACTCTGAATACTCGAAGATCAGACCAGAAGACCTACATCAGTCGAGTCTGCTAGTTGAAGCTAAGTCAACCGCACCAAGACTTATCAGTAGATCGATTCGATGATCGATCAAAATTTCCGGTGAAATCGATGTTTCACCTAATCATACGTCGATGATCCGAACAAGAAGAATGTCAAGCTTAGTTGGAAGAACACCACCGCGAAAAGTGAGTCGCTATCCAATAAGAACAAGACACGTATGATCGGAGAGCTTCGATTCGGGATTTGATGGTACCTCTCTGTAACGGCTACAAAATACAAATTCACGCTTTTGGCCATGCCGTTCCTGAAGCTCGTCACATCAAGCCTGCAAGTCTACCAAATATAGCCTGAAATTCAAATTGTTCTCCAACGGCTCTTTGATTTCAAGGTCTATATATATGGGATTACACTTTAGAGTGAAGACAACGGAAACGCTGAACAATCAAGAAGCTCAAGCTAATATCAGATTTCCGCACAAGAACACGAACAAGAAGATTAATTTTTTATTAAGTGTTCATCCCATAAGTTCTTAGCATAGAAATCTTTTCATCTAGCTGTTAGGCTGCTTATACGCAAGAAAAGATTTCATAGTTGGAACCAAAAACAATCTTACCCAAACCCCCAAGTTAGGTTAAGTTGTTTAGCAAGATTTCAGACTAGGGTTTCTAGTTCTGATCTCTGGGATCGGTTGAGTGTGACCTCCTTAAACATCTAGTTGGTGTACTGTGTTGGACTTACACATAAAACAAAGTCCAGTTGGTTAAGTAGGTGCCCCTTGTGATAGGGAAGAGTGGACGTAGGACTGGTTTGTCCGAACCACTATAAATCTTGTGTGCCTTTACCGCTTTGATTAACTGATTACACAATCGTACACAACCTTTAAAGCGCATATATATTCCAAGTTGAGATCAGTTAACACCAAGCTTCTGATCTGATCAAACTTGACACTTCAGTCAACTGATTAAAAGATTAACTTTGGAATCTGATTTATCAAAACTGGTTTTTCACACGGGTAAAACTTAAGCTTCCACACACATCAGTTAAACCGATAGTTCTTGAATCGATCCGCCTTGAGCGATTAGTAAGTTGGTTATCGACCAAACCGATTCACTCGCTTTTCTGATCAAAGGCTAATCGCCCTCACACCGATCTGCAAGACAAAAAGTTTTCGAAGTCTATTCACCCTCCCTCTAGACTTATTCCTCACTAAACCCGCTCGGGACCTACACGCCTCCCATCGCTTCAACAACTCTCGTGCTATCGCCCGAAGCAGATGAGGATCTCACTTCCAATCGAGTTGCGGGTCAATTTGAACCCCTGTAATGTGAAACAAACATGATCAGTGGATCCCGTATCCATTACCCACGAGTGGGTAACATATGCCGCTAAACAAGTTTCAACAACTTGTGTGTGAGAATTACCTTTCTTTCCTCTCCTTTTAGGATTGGAAAAGGCATCCCTCCAATGTCATTTTTCACCATAGTTGAAACACTTCCCTTTTGGATTCCTTCTGACAACCAACCATTTGACCGTCTTTTCTCTACTTTTCTTGGCAGTGAGATTTCCTTGATTTCGACCATTCATCTTTTCATCAATCTTGCCCTCCGTTGGCCTAGATTTTGAGAAAAAAAATTTTTGGTCACCAAGGCTTCATCTTCTTATCCCAAATGTTTCTCTATCGTCTCCAAAGCTTCTTGAAGAGTATCCATAGTGAACATGTGATCGCTCATCACAAAACTACAGTAAAACTCATCAAAACATTTTGGAAGAGTTAGGAACAAAGAATCCACTTGAACCTCACTACTATACTCCGCACCGAGATAAGCAAGCTTGTCAAAGTGACGCTTGACCTTGAGAACATGATCCCTTACGGGTGTTCCCTCCGTCATTTTCAGCATTGTCACGTCGTCACAATTAAACTAATCAATCATGCGGTTCTTTGTTAAAAACATATCTTCGAGACTTTGCATAATTTCCGCAGCAGAATCAACACCTTCATGAATGTATCTCAAATCCTTAGACAAAGATGTCAAGATTATATACTTCATAGGTTCGTTGGCCTTCTCCCAGTCATCATATAAAGATCTCTCCGCATTTGTTGATCTTTCAGTTGGCTTGTTTGGCTTGGGCACCCCGAGAACCCAATTGTGTTCTTGTGCAGTTAGGACAAATCTCATATTACGTTTCCAAACAACATAGTTATCACCAGTTAATTGATGTTCTTTGAGTGTATATTTTAGTGGATTAAAAGGTTGCGACATGCTGAACTGAAATAAATAACAATTTGTATAAGCACAAAATTATCACTCAATTCGATCACATTGTTCATATCAAAATCTCAAAACAATATGAACATGCATCTGCCGACATCTCAAAACAGTTTAAATAGGTCACGTGGGGTGAACTGTCTATTTAAACACATTCAAGCAGGTTACAAACAAGAACAGTTACAAACCTTTAATTCAAAATTAACAGTCGGCTCCCACTTGACCAATATAAAATTGACAGGAACTTCGGGGAAGTATATGCATATCAATTTTATACCTAAGTAATAACCATGATTAAATACAAAATTATTACTTCGCTTTGTACGAGCCTAGAGGGGAGGGTCATCACCGCCACTAATAATAATTCACAATCATCCTTTTGGGATTTATTCATGTGAAAATCATCTTTTGGCCATTCCGTGTGGGAAATTTCTCCAAAATAATTCACAAATAAATAAATCATGGAGGTCAATTTGACGTAATTTTATTATCCGGAATAAAATTTGTCAACAAAACATACTTAGTAATTTTCGAAAGTGAGATTTTCTTTTAGACAATTCTAAATCATGCAAACACATTTAACAAATAAAAATTGCACGAATTTCAAACAAGCATCAAGACAAAATAAATCAAGTTGGGCACATATATCCAACTGTCACGGTTTAATTCCAAATCTTGATCTTGAGAAATTATCTCTTTTTTTGCCTTCATCATTCGTCTCGAAAGTCTCCCACTGAATCCACAACAATTCTTCAAAAAAATGTCCACCGTTTCGGGTTAGGACGACGTCCGAAAAACGAGTAGCTCAAGACCAGGAATGCGAGTCGCATGCGCCTAGGCGCACGCCCCGGTCCGAATTGGCCATCTCGCCCCGTCGCCCACGACCTTCCGCGTCCGGGGTCCCGTGCCCCGTTGCCTAGCTCGGCCCCTCACGCCCGGCTCGCGCACAGATTGCGCCGCCCGATGCCCAACAGGCCTGCGCGCTTAGCGCGTTCGCCTCGCCCCGTCCATGACCGTTCGGGTGGTGCGCGCGGTCGCAAGGTCTTCGGCCTAGCCCGTGTTCTCCACCTTGACTCGTGTACGTCCGGGCACTTGGACGTCCATCTTTAATTCTTCGTCTCCGTCTTCGTTCACAATTCGATTACAATTTATTTACGAAAAATAAATAAACCTAGATCTAGACTAGTATATTACATTAAACAAATTAAACAAATTCTAATCTACTCGTGGATTTTCTCATGAGGCAAAAACGAATCCGAACGAATCGAATTAAAAACCACAATTTATTTGCATGTAAATAAGCACATTAAAATACCATGACAATTGGATACCTGCAAAACAGATCTAACAGTTCTACTATCCAATTTCAATGTTAATGAACAACAATTTAAATTACAGTTTAAAAGATCAGATCCCGAACCAGGGCTCTGATACCGGTTGTTGGGATAACATATGCCAGGATCTATCGGGATGACCTCATAAACACAAATTTAAATTAACAATTATTACTAGAATGAATTTACCTAAGTGAATTCAAATAATAATTAATCCAACAACAACATGCAAAATAATATTTCACGTAAAAGATCCAAGCATGCAGAATTTCTAGGAGTTTACGTAAACGTACCCGTTGGAGAGACGATCTGAGACAGACAGGATCAAGTATCTGGATACCCACCAAAATTCCTTCTAAAGTATTCCCAAGTCCTCATCCAATAACCCCGGTGGAAAGTTCTCCAATGAACGATTTATAAAACAAAGGAAAATAAAAAATTATTGCACCACCTTTGTGGATTTCTAATTTTTCCAACACATGGAACACTAGGGGATGAAAAAATTCATCCCCTTATTTATATAGAGGGGGGGACGAAAATTTGAGGCTTAATTGGGGTTAGGAAAGATCTTTTCTTGGTCTCCAAGAAATCTTGAATATATCCCATATATTCTTCTTTCCATGTGTATTTTTCCACAAAAATCTCACATCCTTATTTAGCCTTGATTTTCAAAACAATAATAGGAGATCGTCAAGATTGGATCTTTATTGAATTTATGAGATATTCTTGTATTCCAAGAATACGTATCTTATAAAATATTTCCAAGAAAATCTTTCTTCCTATATTACGGTAATATGGCTCTCGGTTATTATTCCCTATGTTTAAGATTATTTAGTCCATTAATTAATTAAGCCACTGAAAAGCTTTATATTAATTAATATCTTTATCCTTGGAGTAAGGACAACCCAACTTTTTTATCCATACTGGAAAATTAATTCCACTTGCAAGATTTGGTATGATAAAGGTTCCGGGCCCACCAAGGGGACCAATCAAGCAAGACATTGCAAGCACACGATTGTCTGTATTAATTTAGCAACTGTCGTGCAATTAATATTATTGCCCAAGATATAGGGTATCGAAGTCACAATGATTCTCTTCTCATTTATAAGTCAAAGCAATAACTACTAATCACACACAGTCCTTATTAACTGATAGAGATGAATAAATCAACAACCACTGAGGTCTAACTTTTCATCCTTTAAGTCAGTGCGAATGAGTTTATCCTCTTTGCATGTCCGCTTCAGCGCATCGAATGCACTAGTGTAATCTCTTGGTCAAGACAAGCCAATCTGAGCCTTACACATCAACTTCTACCAATAGATTGTTTGGATATATCTAAGTTATGAAACATGCACTCGTTTACAAGGCAATGTTAACGTGATCTTCTGTGATCTGGTATCACCATGCTAACTACAATGTAACGATTGTTATGAACGGTTTGCAATAAATATATATAACATTCAATCATATTCAAAGCAACAGTGACAAATAATTTATTTCAGTAAATAAGTGTTTAATACATAGGTTATACAAAGTAAAAGTGTAGGTCCCCGAACGGGTTTCGTGAGGGCAGAAGTCTAGAGGGTAGGGGTGAATAGACTTCTGAAAACTTTTGCGTGCAGATCAGGTGTGATGGCAGGTTGCCTGATCAGAGTGCGAGTGAATCAGTTTGGACTGATATCCAACTTACAGATCGCCTGATGGCAAATCAGTTCGGTGTCTATCAGTTTAACTGATTGTGCGGAAGCTAGTTTATACCCGTGTGAAAAACCAGTTTTGACAAATCAGATTCTGAAGTCTGTTTTCAATCAGCTGACCAATGTGTCAAACTGATCAGATTTGTTGCTTGATGCAAACTGATCCTAACTCAGAATATGTATGCGATTTTAAGTAAAGTCGTGTGCGTTAGTGTAAAGCAGTTCAGAACAGATAAATGCACACAAGATTTATAGTGGTTCGGACAATCAGTCCTACGTCCACTCTTCCCTATCACAAGGGGTACCCACTTAACCAACTTGGACTTTAGTTTATTGTGTTAGTCCAACACATTACACCAACAGATATTTTAAGAGTTCTCACTCAACCGATCCCAGAAATCAGAACTAGAAACACTAGTCTGAAATCTTGCTAAAACAAACTTAACCTAACTTTTTGGTTTGGGTAAAGATTTGTTGTTGTTCCAACTGGAAATCTATCCTAGTATTTATGTAGTCTAAAGGTAGAGGATGAGATTTCTATGCTAAGAACAATGGGATGAACACTTAGAAATAATTTTCAAGTTTGTGTTCTTCGTGCGAAAATTTTGCTATAGTATGAGCTTCTTGATAATTTCCGTATCTTCACAATGAAGATCAATCCCATATTTATAGACCTCGAAATCCAAGAGCCGTTGGAGAGCAATTTGAATTTCTGGCTATATTTGGTAGGATGCAGGATTGATTTGACGTGCTCAGGGACGGCATGGCCGAAAGTGTGAATAGTGTCCTTTATAGCCGTTTGACTTGTGCAGCGTCGAATCCCGCATTGTCAGCTTTTTACGTACGTGTCGCACTCTCATTGGTTAACAAGTACACCTTTTCAGTGTTTGTTCTACCAACTAAAGTTGACATTCTTCTTGTCCTAACAGTACATATGATCTGGTGTAGTATCAGTTAACACCAGGTGTGAGCTGACCTGATCAGATAAAACTGATCAGTCTACCTGATAGAGTCTTCTGGTGCCAGCTGTCTTAGCTCAACTAGCAGACTCAGCTGATGTAGGTCTTCTGATCATCTGGTCTTGATCTACTGGTAGTCATCTGATATTCAGGTCTTCTGAACTTGAGCTTTATGTCTTCACCTGATCAGCTGACTATCTGATCGTCTGATATTCTGACCTTGTCTTGTCTTCTGACTCGTCTGGTCTTCTGACTTTGGTTTGTTGTCTGACTCAACTTGTCTTCTAACTTTTGGTTTATCGTCTGACTCGACTTGTCTTCTGGTCTTCTGACCTAAACTGGTCTTCTGATCTGACCTATACATATTGAGTTCCCCCTCAATATGTGTCATATCTTATACATCCGCTGTCTATACATTTCAGCTGGTCATCCTATCCTGATTCTAAATCATCAGTCAGCTAACAGGTCTGACTGGTCCTATTACCAACTGTTTTGGAACTTCCATCAAAACTTAATACAAATTTTCCAACAAAAAGCATACTTTCACGTATAACCC
Source organism: Stenogyne calaminthoides (assembly GCA_037126765.1). Taxonomy (NCBI): domain Eukaryota; kingdom Viridiplantae; phylum Streptophyta; class Magnoliopsida; order Lamiales; family Lamiaceae; genus Stenogyne; species Stenogyne calaminthoides. The sequence continues at coordinate 24,824,046 of JBBCBC010000030.1, forward strand.
CAACACGAGCTACTTGGCACGACGGTTCGAGATGGAATTTTTTTTTCGAGACGAATGAGTGGGAGAAATTCAAGACGGTGTTTCTTCAAAATCATGCCAAGGAAAATCAAACCATGATAGTTGGATAATTTGTGCCATATATGTTTATTTTTTGCTTTGCTTGATTTATTGTTGTATTTTCTTATGCTTTATTTAATTTGTTTAAATATGTTTGCATGAGAATTGCTCAATGAAAAATCTCAAGTTCAAAATTTACTAAGTATGTTTTAAACAATTAATTTGGTTTTGAATCGAATTAATTTTGACCTCCATGATTTATTTATTTGTGAATTCTTTTGGAGAAATTCCCCTAAGAGACGGCCAAAGAAAACTTTCACATGAATAAATTCTCAAAAGGATGATTGTGAATTATTATTAGTGGCGATGATGACCCTCCCAAGAGACTCGTTCAAAACGAAATAATAATTCTGTATTTAATCATGGTTATTACTTAGGTATAAAATTGATATGCATATACTTCGCCGAAGTCCCTGTCAATTTTATATTGGTCAAGGAGGAGTCAACTATTATTTTTTCTTAAAAATTAAAGGTTTGTAATTGTTCTTGTTTGTAACCTGCTTAAATGTGATTTAAATGATGACCCACCCACATGACTCATTTAAACTGTTTTGAGATGTTGATTGATGCATGTTCATATTTTTTTGAGATTTCAATATGATTCATGTGATCGAACTATGTGATTTTTTTTTTTGATCCGGATATTGACACAAGATTTGTGTTAGCATGTCACAACCTTTTAATCCACTGTTAATATATTTAAAGTTAATAGAATTGTATAGGAAACTATGTTGGTTGGAAACAAAAAGTTATGATTGTCCTAACTGCACAAAAGCACAAGTGGATTCTTGACACACCAAAACCCAGATGAGCCAACTGACGAGTAAAAAATTCGGGGCTCGTCAGATCACCTTGCGAGAGATGTTGTCGTTGAAAATGGTGGAGGACAACCCTGTAAGGGATTATGTCCTCAAAATTGATGGTCCATCTGAACAAACTTGAGGTTCTAGGTGCAGATTATGATATGGAGGCCTAGATCGATTTAGTACTCCACTCTCTGCCCAAAAGTTTTGAGCATTTTGGTCTCGCTAGATGATTTGTTGCAAGCTTTGGTCTCGGCAGAGATGTTGATGGGGAACCAAACTCAAGTTTTGACGGCAAGTGGTCCGTCTTCATCTTTAGGCCAAGGGAAGGCAAGAAGAAGAGAACCAAAAGCCATAATCAATCAAACTCAATTGTTGCCAAGGGCAATGGTAAGATGAGGAATGCTGGTGGTGTCATGGAAAATCCAAAGGGGAAGTGCTTCAACTGCGGTGCAAAAGGACAATGGAGGTTTGCCTATTCCAAGCCCAAAAGGGCAGGAAAGAAAGGTAATTCTCACGCACTAGTTGTTGAAACTTATTTAGCGGCGTATACTTGTCATCCGTGGGTAGTTGATACGGGATCCACTGATCATGTTTGTTTCACGGGTTCAAACGGACCCGACAACTTAGTGGGAGTGAGATCCTCATCACGCTAGGAAATGTTATGAGAGTGGTAGCTAAAGTAGTGGGAGATGTGCACCTATCTTTTGAAGACAAAAGTTTAATTTTAAGAGATGTTCGTTATGTTCCTGTTTTTCGCAAACACCTTATTTCAGTTTCCAAACTATTTGTTGATGGATATTCTGTTCATTTTAATGAAAATGTTACTGTTTTTCGTAACGATGTGTTTATCTATCATGAAACTTTACAGAACAATCTTTATATTATTAACTGTGCACACCACTCACAAAATGCATCATGTAACACATCTACCGTTTCGAGCACTAAAAGAAAATGTTCGACTAACGTGAATGAGACACTTCTTTGGCAACTAAGATTAGGTCATATTAATCCAAATAGGATCCAAAGGTTGGTCCAAGATGATTCATTGGAGTCCCTCCTGATTGAATCATTTCCAACCTACGAATCATGTTTGGAGGGTAAAATGACTAAGAGGACATTTGGAACCAAGGGGCTTAGAGCTAAAGAAGTGTTGGAAATCGTTCACACTGATGTGTGTGGTCCAATACAAATCAAAGCTAGAGGAGGCTACGAGTATTTCATTATGTTTATCGATGATTACTCATGCCATGGATACGTGGCATAACTACAAATTCAAAGAATTTAAGGCTCAAGCAGAGAATCATAAGGAAAAGAGTATCAAGTTTCTACGATCTAATCGTGGAGGCGAATACTTCAGCGATGGATTTTTGAACTACCTGTCAGATGAAGGGATTACATCCCAGTTGACTACACCCGGTACCCCTCAACAAAATGGGGTTGCAGAACGAAGAAACAGAACACTTTTAGAAATGGTCAGGTCAATGATGAGTTATGTGGATTTACCAAAATCGTTCTGGGGTTATGCCTTGGAAACAACGGCTTACATTCTAAACCTAGTGTCATCCAAATCGGTTCCCAAAACCCCTAGATAATTGTGGACGGGGTGCAAGCCCATCTTGGGACACATGAGGATCTAGGGGTGTCCGACATACGTGTTGGATAAGGAAGCTGGTAAATTGGATGCACGTTCGGAATTAAGGTTGTTCATAGGATACCCCGAGGGAACAAAGGGATGCATGTTCTATAGTCCCGAAGATCAAAAGGTTGTAATCACTACGCACGTTAATTTTTTGGAAGAAGACTATATGAACTATAGAAATCCTAGAAGTGAGATTATCTTAGAAGAACTTAAGGGGCCAACTCCATTGCCGACTTGTACAAGTCGATATACCAAGCGTCACACCTACACAACCAGAACCTCGTCTCAGTGGGAGGGTTGTCAGATAACCCAAGTGATTCTTGGGAATAGGAGAGTCCTCGGACTTGATCTCTGGAGAAGAATCAGACCCATGGTCTTACAACGAGGGGATCCAAGACAAGGATGCAGATTCTTGGCAAGCTGCAATAGAAGCCGAAATGGGCTCAATGGATCACAATAAAGTGTGGGAGCTGGTCGAAGCACTTAATGGGGTGAAACCCATTGGATGTAAATGGGTATACAAGAGAAAGAGGGGACCGGATGGATAGGTAGAAACCTTTAAAGTAAGACTCATGGCGAAAGGGTACACTCAAAAAGAAGAGATCGATTATGAGGAAACCTTTTTCGCCCGTACTCATGCACAAGTCCATCCGCATTCTCTTGTAGATTGCTGCACACCTAGATTTTGAGATCTGGCAAATGGATGTTGTTGGGAGATGAATTTAATAAAACATTTTGATTAGATCCCAAAACCCCTGAGTATGACATGTATCAGGACATCTTGATAGAATAGAATCAGGATCAGGTTTCAAATAGATGCTAGAGATTAGGATTATCTACACCATGTATAGTCAGCAAATATAGATCAGGATTACTGAAAACCCAGAAGACCTGATCAGAAATACATATCAGAAGAACTGATCAGATGAACCAGATTAGTATACTCTGAAGAAATCAGAAGTCACTGAAGAATCTGAAGACACAGAAGTATCCTGAAGATTGAAAATATCCTGAAAACCCAAAGATCCTGAAGAATGTTTGTGTACTGATTAAAAGGATCCTGAACAAGCCATTTTTTATGAAATAGTGTTATGTTTATTCCTAGTACAAACAAACAGAATGTTAGACATTTGTGGACATTGAGGAACATATCAGATCAAGAACAAAGAGCCGTTTGTTTGTCTATGCTTAACCAAAGATTTCAACCAATAAGGAGGCAACAACACTGTACTGTACTGACACAGAAAATGACATTTCTCTGAAGAATGCCAGGTCTGATATCTTCCAGTTCACAGAAATTGGTGATTGGCTACTTGGCTACATCTTTCCTAAAACATGCAAGGGAGTGTTCAAACCCTAAAAATAGTCATTTATCAATAACCAGAAGAGGAAAACCTTGATGCTATCTCTTCCAAAGGATAGTTTTTCAAGAGTAACCTTTGGAGATATTGCCTATAAATACCAGTGACCTTCTACATTGAAAGGTTACAGGAAATTTCAAAGCAACTTAAGAGCACATTTGTATTCTTGCAAATTGAAGCACTCGAAAACCCTAGAATTTCCCAAGTGTTTCACATTGGAGAGAGCTCACTATTCTAAGCCTAGATTGATAAAAATATCCAAAGCTTAGTAGAGATATCCTAGCCTTTGCATTTGTTCTTATTGTAAAGGATATCTCACCCTAGTTGGAAACCAACCCAAAACTTAAACCCTTTGTTAAGGTAGTTTGCGTGTGATTTGTTGGTGAGTTAGAGTTGTAAAGAGTGAGTAAGCTACAATGAGTTAGCCAGAAAACTCTAGAGAAGAAGTTAGTAAGCTACTTGTGGTAGTCTGAACACTTGTGTGTGTTTGAGTTAGTAAGCTGCAGTGAGTCAGCCAGAAAACTCAAAGTAGAAAAGTGAGTAAGCTACAGTAAGTTAGCCTGAAAACTTTAGGAAGTGGTTAAGGAATTTCTCTGAAGATCGGAGAGAGTGGATGTAGTAGCTTGAGTCTCTGAACCACTATAATTGCTGTGTTGTTTGCTTTCTGTACTGCATTATTATTTGTTGCATGTTTTTCACTGAAAGCAGATTTTACTGATACTCAGTTGGAATCAATCCACTGAACTTGCATCAAATTGATCACAGCCTTAATCACTGTTTCAGTAAAAGGAAGAAAGAATTTCAGCAAAGCTAAAACGAGTATAAACTTAGGGCCAACCATTCTGCACACTTGAGTAGCTAGAATAGATAGTTACCAAACTGAACTAACTCTACTGAGGGTTCAGTAAGATAATTATCTGATCCAAGCTCCTCAGAATCTCTGATAAATTCAGGATCAGTTGGGCTAATCTGAAGGTTCTGAAAGCTGCTCAGGATCACTGTCTCAGTAGACTTTGACTCAGGGCGATCTGTGCTTCTCAGGGCAAAAATCTCAGGACAACCTGACCCATCTGACCTCAGTGAAGAAAAAGTTTTTAAAATCACTGAACACGTGTATTCCCCCCCCATACACGTGTGAGACTCGTTAGCACCGGGACCAACAAGTGGTATCAGAGCAGTGGTTCATTTTGACCACTTTCTTTGGTAGCCATAGTCTTAATTGCTGAAAGACTTTGGTGGTCCACTGAATAGATCTTATTGCTGATATCTTACAAGGCTCAGTCATCATGCCTTCTAAGAAACTTCCTATGTTCTCTGTTGAGAGCTATGACCTATGGAGATTGACAATGCAGGCTCATCTGTATTCAAAACATGAAAGAATGTGGTGTGTGGTTTCTGAAGGACCATTCAAATTTACTATTGTGAATCCCAGAATCACTGATACTGAGAGGAATGATCCCAGAGATGAATTTCCAAAGCCTGATGATCAACATACTCCTGATGAGAGAAAGTTAGTCAATCTGGACTACATTGCTAAAGATACTTTGTATAGCATTATTGATGATGGTGTTATGGGGATGATCTCTCACCGTGAAACCGCAAAGAAAAAATATGGGACACACTTGTCATTATGTGTCAAGGCACGATCATATTAAGGAAAATAAACTTTTGTTGCTATTGGAAAGTTTGATAGCTTTGAAATGGAAGATGGTGAATCCATTGACAAACTTGAAGTCGATTCACTAAAGATTATGAATGATTTGAATGCTCTTGGGAAAAGATACCCACAGAGAGAAGTGGCACTGAAAATTCTTAGAGGATTATCTAAGAAATGGGATATACATGTTGTGGTGATTGAAAACACCAAAAATATTGATTCCATGCCATACCAACAAGTTTTCTCTGAACTGAAAGCTTATGAGTTTGTGATTGACAAGAAAACTAAGAAATCTGACAGCAAAGATGATTCTTCATCTAGCAAGAATGTGGCTTTCAAAGCCAAAGAGAAATCTTGTAAGTCTAGAGAGTCTGAGAACTCACTTGCCAAAAATCAGGATGAGCAGGAGGATAAGCTAGTACTGATGGCAAGGAGGTTTGAAAGACTCAATAGCAGATATGGGAAATATAAGAAATATTACAGGAATCACAGGTACAAGAGAAACTCAGAAGCTGAGGACAGATACACTGAGAAAAGGAAGGACCACAAAGCTGAAGGATCCTCATCCAAAAAGAAGGACTCCAAGACCAAGGAGGAAAGTGATCAGGATGATGATGCCAACAGATGCTACAATGTCAGAAGAAAGGTCACTTCCAATATGACTGTCCTGAGCTGAGTGCTAAAGAAAGAAAGGAGAGACAAGCCAAGAGAAAGAGAAAGATCTCCAACAAGAAAGCTATGATTGCTGAGGAAGAAGAACAATCTGAAGAAGGTTCCAGTTCCTCAGATGAGATTTTCTCAGATAGTGACAGTGATGATGTCTGTCTTATGGTTGTGGAGGAGGTAAATTCTTTTATCTCTGTTGCTGCTCCTACACAAGCACATGAGTTCTCAAATTCAACTGTAACCTGTAACTTTGACCTGATGGATTCTTTTGAGAATCTTATGAAGGACTATTCTGTGTTACAAGAACTGCTCACTGAAACTCAAGAGCAGAACAAGGAACTGACTGCTGAGAATCTGAAGTGGAAAGACTCTAATAATGCTGAGATCACTTCTCAATTGATGGGAACTACTGATGAACTGGATGTTCTGAAAGTATAACTCTCATAAAAAGAGAAGGTGATAGAAATCCTGAATGGAAAATTAGAGAAATACACTGAGGAGATTCAGCTTATCAGAACTGAGTTTAATGACCTCTTTGAGAAGCATGAAACTCTAAAGAAATGTGAGGATAGTGCGCAGAAAAAGTTAGCTCTATTGAATTCTGCATCTAAAGTAATAGATGAAATTCAGAGTTATCAAAGACCTGCAACTATCATTCTAGTAGCATCAAATCTTCTCACTGAGATATAATCCAGGGGGAACCTCACAAGGACTTCTAAATGCTGCTTCTAGTAGCATCAAGACTGTCTTTGTTAAACCAGTGGCATCAAATCTTCTCACTGAAGATCAGCCCAAGGTTTTAGACAAGGGTAAAGGACCTATGGTTTCATAAAAACTGAAGGTTCAAGGAAGAAAGCCCAAACCTCAGGAAAAGGCTAGAAAACCTGAACAATCAGTAGGAAATTTTCAGGCCAGAACTTCAAAGCCTCAGGCTAAGAATACCAATCTGAAGAGGTCTGCACTGAACCATCAGAGGAATTTTCAGAAGAGAAACACTCAGGAGATATATTCTCAACTGAAAAGACCAAGTCCTCAGATTACTGAAAGACCCCAATTTCAGTACAGACAACCTAAACCCCACTTGCCTAAGGGTAAAGGTTTCCTGAACCCAAGTCAGCAGAGACAGAGACCAACTGCACCAAAGCCAAGGCACTTGAACAAAAAGCCTGAACTCAAGAAGAACTCTAAGGCTCATGTTCATGCTAAGGCTGGCACTCATACATAGGGTACTGCCAAGGCACCTAGGGTGGTGAATGTGTATGTAAATGTTTATGGAAGACAAATCAACCACTCTAAAGTAATTAGAGTTTTTAGGCAGATTTGGGTTCCAAAAGGTACAACTAACCTGGTAGGACCCTACACCAAATGGCTACCTAAGAACTGGTCGGTTTTTCAGGTAAAGGAAAAGGGCACTGAGCTGAATGAAGACAACATAGCCCTGATGAGTGGAAATGAATTGGCTCCTGCTGTATGGTACCTGGACAGTGGATGTTCAAGACATATGACAGGATATAAGCAACATCTCACTGACTATGTTGAGCAAAAAGGCCCTCAGATCACTTTTGGAGACAATTCCAAAGGACAGACTGAAGGATATGTAACTCTTGAAGTTGACTCTATTCATATCCATAGTGTTTCATATGTATCTGGTTTATAGCATAACTTGCTTTCTATCAGTTAATTCTGTGACAAAGGATTCAGTGTTGAGTTCTCAAAGAACTTACGTTATGTGAAAGACAATGATTCACAGAAAATTCTACTGACTGGTACTAGAAAAGGAAATGTGTATCTTGTTGATTGGAGTTCAACTCCTAAAGATACATGTTTGGTTGCAAAAAGTTCCACTGATACCAGTTGGTTGTGGCACAAAAGACTGAATCACTTAAACTTCAAAACCCTGAACAAACTTGCAAGATTAGCACTTGTGAGGGGGTTACCAAATGAAGTGTTCAGTAAAGATCATGTATGTGATGCCTGTCAGAAAGGAAAGCAAATCAGAGCATCTTTCAAAAAGCAAAGTAGATGCTTCTACTGACAGAATATTGCAATTGCTACATATGGATCTCTTTGGTCCAGTAACCCCTGTGAGCACTAATGGCAGGAAATATACACTTGTGGTAGTTGATGACTACTCTAGATACACATGGGTCATATTCTTACTCAGTAAGAAAGAGACTCAGACAAAACTGCCAGAACTACTGAAAAGGCTCAATACTGAAAAGAATCTGAGTGTGGTCAAAATTAGATCAGATAAAGGAACTGAATTTATCAACCATATTATATCTGATTATTGTGCAGGAAATGGAATAACTCATGAAACATCACCGCAAGGACCCCACAATGAAATGGTGTTGCCGAAAAGAAGAAATAGGACTCGAAAAGAAGTTCGCAAGAACAATGATTGATGAAAGCCGATATTCCTAAGAGATTTTGGGTTTTGTTATCAACACTGCATGCTACTATCAGAATAGATCAATGCTGACCAAGAATCAAGGAAAAACTCCATATGAGCTGTGGAATGAAAGGAAGCCTCTTGTTTCTTTCTTTCGTATGTTTGGTTGCAAGTGTTTTATACACAATAATGGTAAAGATCGAGTTGAAAACATTTGATAGCAAAGTCGATGAAGGAATATTCTTAGGATATTCTCAAGTCAATAAAAACCTTCGAGTTTACAAATCAGGGACTCTTATTGTGGAAGAAACACCTTATGTTGTTTTTGATGAATCTACTTGTGTTCGGAAGAAACAGAACATGACTTCGAGAAACTCGACCAAGAGAATCACCGACTTAGCTTTGAAAAAGAATGATAAAACATCCTCGAACACGAAAAGAAGAAGTCACCACACTTTACATGAATGGAGTGAATCGCACTCGGACAAAGAAGTTCGGGATGGAAAAACTTCGAGGATGGTGAGACTCGGGATGGAAATTCTCCACCGAAAGAAAGCCAACACACTGAAGCTGACCAATCTGAACATACACCAGTTCAGACTCAGGTATGTAATGACGATGAAGATGTGGTCACAGCTGAGGCAAACTCTGAATCTATCAACCAAGGGGGAACAAATGTCTCTGACAATGTTCTGAATTAAATTTCCCCTGAGGAAGATGAATCCCTTTCTCCTTTTCTGTTGTTCCCTGAATTTGATGAACTGCCTGAACCTAACATTTCTAATGTTGAGGATACTACTAAAGGGGGAACCTCTAGGATAAAATGGTTGGATAGTCATCCTACAAGTCAGATTGTGGGTGATCTATCAGAAGGTGTCAAAACAAGAAGGTTCCATGGAGAAAGTGCTTTGTTCTGCTGCTTCCTATTTGAAAAGGAACCAACTGAGATTGATGAAGCTCTTCAAGATTCTAACTGGATTGTTGCTATGCAAGAGGAGTTGAATTAGTTCACTAGGAATGAAGTTTTGGAGCTAGTGGACAAACCCCAGAGACACAATGTGATTTGTACTAAGTGGGTATTCAAGAATAAGAGAGATGAAAACAACAACATTGTGAGAAACAAGGCAAGGCTAGTTGCACATGGTTATTCCCAATAAGAAGGCTTGGATTATGACGAAACCTTTGCACCTGTTGCAAGACTAGAAGCCATCAGATTATTTCTTGCATATCTTTTGCCCACATGAAATTCATACCTATCGATGGATGTGAAAAGTGCATTTCAGAATGGTGTGCTTAAGGAAAAGGTTTATGTGGAACAACCTCCTGGTTTCAGACAGAATGACCAAGTTTACAGGCTCAGGAAAGCCTTGTATAGTCTTCAGCAAGCACCTAGAGCATGGTATGATACCCTTTCTCAATTTCTTACTGACCATGGTTTTATCAAAGGAACTGTTGATAGGACCTTGTTCAGGATAGTAGATGGGAAAGATATTTTACTTGTTCAGATTTATGTGGATAACATCATATTTGGATCTCCAAATCATCAGTTGTGTGAAAAGTTTTCTACTCTGATGAAAGGAAAGTTTGAGTGTCTATGATGGGGGAGATGAATTTCTTTCTTGGACTTCAAGTGAAACAAACTAAGGAAGGAATTTTCATCAATCAAGCAAAATACACCAGAGATCTGATTGCAAAGTATGGTGTACAGAATTGCAATGCAGTTAGAATTCCCATGAATACTAACTACAAGATGGATCCTGATCCTGAAGGCAAATCAGTAAATCACACTGATTATAGAGGGATCATTGGATCATTGCTATATCTCACTGCAAGTAGGCCTGATATAACATTTGCTGTTGGGATATGTGCAAGATACCAAGCTAATCCTAAGGCTAGTCACATGGAGGCTGGCAAAAAGATTCTGAAATATCTAAAAGGTACTGTGAATAGAGGATTATGGTATCCAGCTGATGATAACCTTGAATTAACTGGTTATTCAGATGTTGATTATGGAGGATGTAGAATTGAGAGGAAGCCTACCACAGGAACTTGTCAATTTCTTGGAAGTAAACTGATATCATTGTTTTCAAAGAAACATACCACAGTAGCAATCAGTACTACTGAAGCTGAATACATGGCAGCAGGAAGCTGTTATGCACAAATTCTTTGGCTCAGACAACAATTGAGGGGTTATAAGATTATAACCAATGAAGTACCTATATTTTGTGATAATAATAGTGTAATTGCTATTACACAAAATCTAGTATTGCACACCAGATGTAAGCATGTTGATATCAGACATCACTTCATTAGAGATCATGTTGAGACGAAGGACAACAGAATGGAGAAAATTCATACTGATAAACAAAGGGCTGATATCTTGATTAAACCTTTGGTTGAATCAAGATTTCAGGAACTATCAGTAGAATTAGGTATGTTGGATCCAGGTGAATGAATTTCACTGAAGGGAGAAGTCCTTCAGGTGCATATAAGTTATTCAGGGAAATAACTCAGGACAAAATTTTCTCAGGATAAAAACTGAGGCTCAGGACGAAATTTTGTCAAGATCAATATTCAGTAAGGTTTATGTATTCAAATAATCCTGAAGTTATATTGATACATGCATTAAATTCAGTAGCATTTATTATGCAAAGGATTACTCAGTAATCATTTGGAATAAATGACCAAAGACCTGAACTTTTAAAGCGGGAATGTTTTGACTTGAAAAGAAGAACAATCGCCTCGATTTCCGAGAATCGTCCATTTGTCAACCTATAAACTGCTACTTGCCTATTGTCCAGAAATTTAGCCAAATATAGCCATACTCTCAAAATTTTCCTCAAAATTCGGTTAAATCTCAACCATTCATCATATTTTCGAGATTTAATCACAACCGTTGATCTTTATTTCACAGATCATATATAAGCCAAGACTTGAGACTTCAATCGTTTATTTCTCACATTTAAACGATCAAAATTCCCAAAACCCTTAAACCTTCAAATCTTCAAATCCTCAAAATTCCAAATCCTCAAAAACTCTACCCAAAAAAGAGTCTTGAAAATGGAATTCCCAAGCTATGTCATGATCAAGAATCTCGTGGAGACGGAGAAGCCCTACTTCGAACATGTGGTGGCGATGATCGAAAACAAAGCTACTCAGGTTGAGGAAGAGGCACTCAATATGCTGCGAATGGCTAAGTTATCTCATCTGGTAAGCAATATGCCAGAAAATGAACTTTCATTAGAAGTATTACAATTTGTTGTGAATCTGCGAGAAGGTGAAAGAGGTTCACTCGTGTCGCAATTAAGTTTTGGATCGTATGCGAAATCCAAGGCAGAGGCAATTTGCACCAAAGAGGTGAAATTATCTCTTGATGATATCAATGCTGGTTTTGAGCTGAATAGCCGAGGAGAAGATCCAGCTCAATACATGTCCGGAAGAGAGCAGGAAATTCTTGACCGATTTGCAGAATCAAAAGTGGAGTTGAAGGGAGCTCTGCACAAGTGGTGTTTGAAACCAAAGTATCGGGTGTTGATTGACATTGTAGCGAAGTGTTTGATGAGCACTTCTGGGAGTCTAGAGCAGGTGAGCCGGAACAAGTTGAGGCTCATGGCTGCAATAGAGGATTCAGCCTCTATGGACTTCAATTGGTTGAAGTTCTTGGTGGATTGCATTCTTCACCAGAATCAGAAGTTGAAGTTTGCAAAGGGTGCATTTACCAAGAGTGGGAAAGTCTTATTCGGGACGAAGATCAGTTTCTTGATAGAAACCCTGCCCATAGACAACATGCTCTTGATGACTGGAGTTGAGTTTTCCTGGAATCGAGTTATGTTCAGGAAAAGCAAACCTCAAAAGAAAAGGCCAGTTCCTTCAGGAAGTCAAGGCTCGATGGTTCAGGAGGAACCTGAAGAACATGATGATTTGAGCTCAGATCAGGATGACGTGGTTATTGCTAATGTTGTCCAAAAACCTGACAGGACAGCATCAATAAAACTAACTGAGGCATCAGGAATTGAGGAAAGGAGGAAGAAGTCACTTGATCTTCTTCGGATAAAAAGATAAACTGGTGAAGCGAAGAAGCGAAGAAGGCTCCGGAAGAGCAAAAGAAAAGGAAGAAAAAGAAGCTCAGAACCATCAGGGAACAAGAGTCCGGAGTAAAATCCCCACTTGATACCCTTGCCAAAGTTGTTTCTCAGGCAACTGCTGCAGAAAATGTTCAGGAAAGTACTGAAGGTGGGGAAGAGGGCGTCTTCACTGAGGTACTATGTACCAGTATTGGCGATGACCATATAACCCAAGAGATCTTCACAGGTTCTCAAAACCTATTGAAGAAAGCCAAACTACAATCCCTCCCACACAACCCTCAGAGCCATATATTTCCATTCCTTCTGAGGCTCATTCTAGCTCTGAAGAGGAGGCACATGGTCCTGAACTTAGGAAAGGTGAGGCTGAAGAAAAAGAGTGGAGACTAAAAGCGGAAAGATTTGTGATGGATAAATATCTAGTGTTGGAGAAATACCCTGACCTTCGGGATATGTTCTTCAGATTTGTAGGTCCCGAACGGGTTATGTGAGGGCAGAAGTCTAGAGGGGAGGGGTGAATAGACTTACGAAAAAACTTTTCTTGCGATCAATGCTTTGATCAGAATGATGAATCGGTTTTGGATCGATAACCAACTTCTTCGAACGCCGGAAGAATCGATTCGGTAACTATCGATTAACTCGATGTGTCGGAAGCTTAAGTTTTACCCGTGTGAAAAAACCGGTTTGTATAAATCGATTCCAAGTTTTATCTTTTTAATCGGATGAGAAAAATATCAAACCGATCGGATCGAGGTTTGATCTTAACTTAGAATGTATGCGCTTTAAGATTGTGCGATGTGAGAGAGCCAATCAAAGCAATAAAGGCACACAAGATTTATAGTGGTTCGGACAAACCAAATCAGATCTTCCCTTTCAAAGATGACCAACTTAACCGACTTAACCGATCGGACTTAGTTTAGTGTGTTAGTCCAACACAAAGACACCAACAGATGTTTTAAGAGTTCTCACTCAACCGATCCCGTAAATCGATACTAGAAACCCTAGATCGAAATCTTGCTAAACAACTTATCCTAACTTGGGGGTTTGGGTAAGATTGTTGAGGTTCCAACTATGAAATCTTTCCTTGCTTACAAGCAAACGATAGCTAGATGAAAAGATTTCTTGCTAAGAACTTATGGGATGAACACAATATATAATAAGCTTGTTGTTGTGTTCTTCGTATGCGAAATCGACTATAGTTTGAGCCGTGATTATGTTGTTTGTCCAAGCATTTCCGTGTTTTTCACTCAAGTGTGATCCCATATTTATAGACCTTGAGATCAAGGAGCCGTTGGAGAACAATTTGAATCTCGGGCTATTTTAGGTAGACTTGCGAGCTTGATGTGACGTGGTCTTCAGAACCAATGGCCGAAAAGCGTGAATGTGTATTTTTATAGCCGTTTGAGAAGCAACATCGAATCCCCGCGAGTATCGCTCTCATTCATGTGTCTCTTCCTTATTGGATGGAAGCCTTGCTTTGCGATGTTGTTCCTCCAACTAAGGTTGGCATTCTTCTTGTTTAGATCGCAGACGTATGATAAGATGAAATATCGCTTTTCATCTTATGGTGACTTTGATCGATCCCGAATCGATCGATCTACGATGGAGTCTTGTTGACTTAGCTTCAACGGACCTCATTGATGTAGGTCTTCCGTCTTATCTTCCGGAAGTCATCGATCTTCTAGTATTCGAGGTTTGAGTTTCATGACTTCCGCAACTAGATCGTTTCGTCGATCTTCCGCTTTAGCGATTAGGGTGTGTCGGATATCGAGATTCCGATTCTTCAATCGACCTTTACATATTGAGTTCCCCCCTCAATATGTGACCTATCTATTACATCGGGATACAATCATTATCAAGAATCTCCTATCGAATTGTAAACATCGATCATAATGAGGAGGTCCTTACATGTGTTTTTGGAACTTTCATCAAAACTATAAATTTCCCAACAATTTCCCTTTTTGATGAAACCAAAACACTGAAACCAAAGCGATTGATAAGTATAGAAACGATTAAAGAGCAAGTAGTCGAAAGACAAAGAGATTTTGTCTTGGGATCGAAAAAAATAAACTTTTCATTAGATATGTTGAATACATGTTACATCGAAAAGTTTTGAATTTAAAAAGCAAATGATCCTAGACGCGTCTTACGATTCTTCACTCCTTGGGCTTGTATCCTTCCGGCATTTCTCTTTGGTCTTGTGGAACGTTGAAAATCATAGAGTTTCCATTTGACATCGAGTTGTCCGACTTGATCGATTATATGCGATTTGCTCAAGATGTCAAAGTAGAATCTCTCAAATGCCATATCAAATGAGCCATCCGCCTTTTTTCGAGTATACTAACAGATCATACTCTTAAGGCGAGATATCTTTACATTTATAAGCTTGGCCTCATTTTCCGTCATACTTGAAAAAGTCCGAAATTTATTCAGAACCGGTTGAGGAACTCATCATCCGGTGATTCTTCTTTTTTGGAACAAGATCAAGGACAAAGGCATCTAGAAGCCATTCATTCGATCTTATTCCATTCCTCAAACCTCTTAAGCGTGTCTGCGGTTTTTGGTATGATCTCAGAACTCTTTCGCAAAGAGGGTTAAGGGCCTTTCCCAAGTCAATCCTTTCTTAGCCCTTGATTTGAACTTGGAACCCTTACACTTGTGCGGTTTTTACCTCTTCTTTCTTCTTGATCATCTATCTTTGGACAATTTCTAAAAATCCTTATCGACCAGATCGACTAGTCATGGTGACTTTCTGGTGCGAGTAATCGGTCCGGATTTTGATGTCCCAAAGACCCGCAGCGATCTTTCTTGCAATTGAGCTTTGTCCATGGGCCTTATCTTCGATGATGTGTCGATTGGTTTCTCGAGATCCTTCCCCCTTTTGGTTTGATCAAAAAAAGCATTGAAGTGGAAGTCGAAACCCAAAGTTATGACAATGCGATTTAGATCATTAGAAAACCCAAGTTTGAGCCATTAGATTCGAATATTATGTCGGCTTTCTTGGCGGAGATTCCATTGTGGCGAGAGTGTCCAAATCATTTTGTCAAATTTCTCTTACGATAACTTTCGAGCCTTTTCTCGATTGAAGCGTCGAAAAAAGATTGATTTTGATCCACTGTTTGACTTGTCATCAACTGATTTTTGTAAGCTCGTGAGACATGGTGGTCATGGATTGGGAGAAGAGATCTCGATTGCTTCGATTTGTTTGAGAGGATTTGTCTCGATAGATTTGTCTCTTCTTTCAAGAGATCTTTGAGACAAGATCAAAACAAAGGGTGATTTGAGATGTAGGAATGGATCCATCACTTGATCGAAATTGTTTGATGCCTCCGGTGGTTGGTCGTGAATGATAGTTCCACTTTCATCGGAGCTCCATTTCTCCATTTAGAGAATTTCTGTTCAACTTTTCTTCTTCCGGCAATTCCAAGTTCTTGTGGATCATTTCCTATTTATCGGATATGAGCTCATTTGATGATCCCACTTTGGCGACTTATATCGAAGTCAAAATCTGCGGACTCATCCGCACCACCCATGTTCAACAAGTAAGATAAGATCCGAGAAGTTTTTAATCTGAGATCTCTCCGGTGAGGATCTCCATGACTTCTTCTCTTATAGCGGGATGGGCGACCCGGTTGTGGAATCGTCTCATCAATCTCTCGTTCAATTCTTAGTCGACCATTTTTCCAGTGATGGTCTTTGTTGATCTGGATCTGACTATCATCCGCATTGTTGGATGAGATGTGGAAGCTTACCAACTATTGTCGATTGGTTCGACCTGCGATGGTTACTGTGCAAGGACCATTCATGAGAGAACTAGCGGGAGGACATGCTCAAGAAAGTCCAGGCGGTGAACCAAATTTTGAGGTTGAGGAAAGTTTATCGGTTTGTGCTTCTACCTCGGATCGTTAAGATTGAATCGAGGTGAGAATGACTGTCGATTGATTCTTTTTTTTGTTGCGCAATGCATTGTTTGTTTTTCTTCTTGACTCATCTTCTAGTGCTTAGAGTCATGGTAGCTTGCTTTGCTTTCTTTGGCCTCTTCTCTCCCGGCCTTCACCGGTTCGTTTCTTTTTTAATGGAAAACTGTGGATGAAAGATTCTTTTCTTTCCTTTCTTGAGATTGTTGGATGGGCTCCTTGTCATCGTCACTTATATATAACGATTGATGAGAGGAAGGCATTGTAGGACTTTCCATTCATTCCATTCTTATCTTTCAATATAACTGAACCTTGTTGAGATTGCTGACTCTCTTTTTCGAAAAGACACATTTATTCATTGACTCCAAATTTTTTCGTGTTCTTGGAGCAAGATGGCTTTCATTGCCAATTGATGTTCGAGCCCCATCAATTATTCTTTTAATTATCTTTGTACATTTTGACATGTGAGAGCATCCGGGCTAAATGAGATTCCCATGATCGTTCTTGAAATGTCAAACAAAAGATCTTATTTCTTTTGAGCATTGGCCGATGAATCCCTTTTCGATGTTTGACATGCCTCTCTTAAGAGCTCTCTGATTTCTTATTCTCCCTGTAGTGTCGAGGTGAGATTCGTTTTAGTATAGATGCAGACAGATCAATGATTATTTGTCACCGATCGATTTCTTCCCGTTGGTGGCGACATCGGTTAAGATCATAGTTTTTCATCCACACTCAAATTCCGCAAGAATTGTAGTGCTTCATCTTTATCACCGGATTGCGGTGAAGCGAAAATATGTTTCGATCCGGCCTTCTTGAATTTTGTTCCACCTCCATGGATTAAAATGGTTCCAAATCCGAACAATTTATCCTCAAAGATCTTCGTTGCGATTCCGATAGTTGCACATGATCTTTCCTAGTCCATGATGGCCATCTAAGATAGACTCATTAAATTTGTGCATAATCAATATCAATATCATACCGCGGAAAACAAAAAGGCAATGAAGCATAAATTCAAAAACAACTTTTGAAATCAATGTTTTTAACGGAAAGAAAGATTCATCATTAAGTTGAAAAGAAAATATTACCGATACAAATTTTGAGAGAAGATTTTGAACTCTAAGAAATCGTTTTTGAAAGTAGAGAAAATTTGAAGTTTTTCAAAGGAAAGTAATGCAAGTTTGTGAAGCGGAAAAACTCGTAAGGTTTGATGAATCTTATATAGAGAGGAGGGTACAATAAGACAAGATTTTGAAGATCAATCGTTTTGAAAAGATTATGCGCTCCAGATTAGCGGTTTTTGATCGTAGGGTCGGAAAACGCATACGTACAAAAACTTTTGGATTTAAAAAGCGATCAAGTAGCGGTTAATACATGTACCCCACGTCCGCATTAAATGATTTGCGAGAGTACACGTCACAAGGATAGTGGATACAATAAGGCAAATAATATCTCGATACGATCCGATAAATAAGTAAAAACAAGAGAAAAGAGATTCCATCGGTTGGTGATGTTGTACTCGATCAATATTACTTGTCAATGTTGATTCCACTTGTTGATCTTAATCATTCCCTAAGCCTTAAGAAATTTCCCAATATCTTTTCAACCGATCTTCTCAATTGCATCCGATTTGTTGAAACTTCAAAACTTAAATCTTTCCTTGAGTACGCCGATTTCCCTTTTGATCCTCCTTGATCGATTTTTCCCCCTTCAAGATATTTCCTATAGAGATATATCTCGATTTATTGGAGTTTCAAGCTCATAGATCTCTCTCATCCGATCATGCTCGTAAGTAATCATTTTGGTTGACCTCATCCGATTCTTTTTCAGATTAAGCCAATTCTTGGGATAAGTGTTACCGCCAAAACTTAGTCTAGAGAAGTAGCTTCTATTCCCTAAGTAGGCGTGATTGACATGCGAAATATCGTTTGAATCTCTCGATATGTCAATCAACCGTAAATTTATCCAATTATCGATTGGAAGATTTCTACCTCCTTCTTTTGATGCAAATTTCTGGATAGGCTTCTTGAAATGAAAATTGCATTTGCATCCTTGTTTGGCCTCTATAAATTGGACCAATGTTTTACACAACTTCACCCATTCACCATACTTATCTTCTTTGTAAGAATCATGTATCTTGGTGAACCCTTGTTTCCTGAGACTTCCAAACACTTTTACACCCTTTTATATGGTTTCACCTTCTCAAATCAACCCTTTGCATCCCTTATTGTTGTTTTCTTCATCATCTTCGATTTCACATAAAGATTCTTCAAAAGCTTCTCTACCACCAACGGATCTCTTTGTTGCAACCGAGAAGACACTTCTCCTAACCGTATGCACCTTGTGTGTCTATCTGGATGATGTAACCGGAACCATCGACTTAGTCTCAGTATAAAATATCAAAGACATGTGCCCATGAGATCTGATGACCAACTCTTTGGCACACGTGCTCCATTTAACAGCTGGAGAGCCCTATTACACTCCCTTTTAGGGCTCGAGGCTTAAGAATCCTATCAAGGCCTCTGTCGCTCCAGTTTTCTTGATCTTGACTTTTTATGACCCTTGGGATTCTGTTCTTTAAAAGCCTCTCTCACCCCTTGTTAAGTGGGGAAAATGAGAGTTTAAAATCTCTCTTTTTCCTTCACTTCGGGGTTAGGATGAGGGTTTAGGGTTATAGGTTTAGGATTTTGGTTAACATTTATGTCTTGACCTCCCTATCTTCTTGTACTTGTAACTCGTAATGTAACCTCACCTTCGGGTTTTTATCAATGAAAAGTTCTGTTATTTCATCGTTGTGTACATTCCTGCTTTCTTATGCGATTGTTTAGCTCTTAATCTCTGAATCTTGCTTGTTGAATATCAGCTAAAACGAATCACAAAGAAATACTATAACCAAATTGATTTAATCAGATAATCCTTTAAATCCCAGCATTTTTTCTTAAATCGATAAACCTTGAATCGATCGATTCCTTTAAACTGATAGACTTTAAATCTGATAAACTAAAATCTGATCAGTTCCTTTGGATCTGGTAGCGTGTAAGTCTGATAGATTTTGCTTATCAGTCTCTTGAGATCAGTTAAGATACCAAACTCAACTGATTTCTCTCGATCTGGTTAGTCTCTTAACCAGCTAGTTCTGGAGAACATTCCATCAAACATTTTTGGTGACATTTCTCCAAGATCTAGAAGTCCTAGCTCATTGCATAAATCTCTGAATCTGATCTCAGCTAGTGGCTTGGTTAGAATATCAGCCTTCTGTATATCAGTATGAATCTTTTCCATTCTGATATTCTTCTTTTCAACGTGATCTCTTATGAAGTGGTGTCTGACATCCACATGCTTGCATCTTGTATGTAGAACCGGATTCGAAAGTGATTGCAATAAAGCACTATTATCACCGAGAATATAGGTGCGTTCTTAGCTACAATGTTGTAATCCCTCAAATTTCGAGCCAGAAGAGCAGGCTTGGGGAACAACAAACCGTCAAACCCATATATTTCCTTCGATTGTAGATGTCGCAAATCGATGTCCGCTTTTTTGAAAACCACGAGATCGGTTTTTACTTCCTAAGAACTGACATGTTCCTGAGGTTGATTTTCTGTCGATCTTGCAACCTCCATAATCAGAATCAGAATACCCACTAAGCTCTAGATTATCATCTGATGGGTAGAATAAACCAAGGTTTATTGTTCCCTTCAGATACTTAAGAATCCGCTTAGCTGCTTCTAGGTGGCTGATCATTGGATTTGCTTGAAATCTTGCACATACACCTATTGCAAAAGTGATATCCGGTTCCATGCGGTCGGTATAATAGAGATCCAATGAGAGCCCTATATTCCTTCCTCGATTTGTTTTATAATTTCATCTGGATCCATCTTGAATCCATCATCATAGGAATTTTGGCTTCCTTACTATTTTGAATTCCAAACTTAGCCAAAAGATTCCTAGTGTACTTTGCTTCGATGAATATCCCTTCCGAACTTTGTTTAACTTGGAGACCTAGAAAGTAATTCATCGACCCATCATGGACATCTCGAATTTCCCTTGCATCGGTTCTTTCAATCTTTCACATAGGTTCTTGTTAGGAGATCCAAGATGATGTCGCCCACGAAATCAAACCATCGAGAATATCTTCTCCATCTTCTATTCAAATAAGGTTCGTCCACTTGTTCCTTTAGTGAACCCACTTTCGATCAAGAATCGAAGAGTGTATCATACCGGCTCAAGGAACTGTTTTCATACATAAAGAGCTTTTCTTAACCGATACACTTGGTTTGCCCTTTTCAAAGCCCGGAGGTTGTTCGACATAAAACTTCCTCCGCTTAGTACCCCGTTTAAGAAAAGCACTCTTTACGTCCATCCGATACACAATGAACCCTCTGGAGGGAAGCGTAAGCGAATTGACCGAATGGCTTCAAAGCGGCGATGTGCAAAAAAGTAATCAATTCCTTCGATTGAATACCCCTTAGCAACAAGTCTTGCCTTATTTCTCGGTGATAACATTTTTCTCATCTCTCTTGTTCTTGAAGATCCATTTCGTACCAATTACGTCTTGATGACTTTGCATTACTAGTTCCCATACTTCATTTCTCTCAATCGCTCCAGCTCCTCCTCTGCATGGCTAGAATCCAGTTTATGTCTTGTAATGCTTCCTCGATTGTAGTTGGTTCCTTCATAGATGATAATAACAATACATGGCACTTTCACCAACGATGTCTAGTTTTAATTTTATCGACGGGTCTCCGATTATCGATCACTTGATGACCGGTTATCCGTGTCCTTCGTTACGATTTGCGTCGGTTTTGAGAACATCGTCCGTTTCGATAAAATCTTATTACTAGTGATTGGGAGTGGTGCAGGTTATGGTCCACTTGATAAGAACAAGTCTCGGTGATGTTGGAATCATCATGTGTCGATGTCCGTTAAAGAGAACTTCGAAGAGTTCCCCGAACCGGATGGTTCGGTTCTTCTTATCTCAAATTGAATCGACTTTTTCATCGACGAGTTGTTCGTACCTTAGGATCTGATTGATCCGGTGAATCACTAGATCTGGAATGTAAATTGATACTGATTTGATCCTTTTCCTTGATCGTTAGTCCATTTTGCATATCGGGGTTACGGTAGATCGGTACTTCTTGTTCTCGAGGCAGATTTCTCTTGATCGAAGATGCTTCATCAAAAATTTACATGGGGTGTTTCTTCCACAACTAGGGGTTAATTTGTTGTAGACCTACTAAGGCTTTGCTAGATGAGAATACCCTAGAAATATACCCTCATCGGACTTGGCCTCAAAAAAGTCTTCAACCGAACCCATTGTTGTGTATGAAAAACTTGCACCCAAAAACATGGAAGTAAGAAACGCGAGGTTTTCGCCCTTCCACAGTTCATAAGGTGTTTTGTAGTGAGCCTTAGTCGGAGACATCCGCTTCTGCGTATGGCATGCGGTGTTGATTATACCTTGAAAGCGGTTTGGTATCGCATGTTCACCAACATTGTTCGAAAGGACTTTTTGAGAGTTCTCGCCTTCTCCGCTCAGCCTCCATTCTCGACAATCGTCCTCGCAGGATGTTTCATCTTTGATAATTAACTTAGAGCAAAAAATCATAATAAAGGAGTTGAAAATTTCACCTTTATCCGATCGATTTTTACTAATATTTCCACCCTTCTCATTTTGTAATCTTCTTAGCGAATTGTATCTTGGTTGTCGCCTCATTCTTCTTATGTAAGAATATAACCCGTAAACTTTAGTCATCCACGATTACCGAGTGTATTCGTTAAATTTTAGATTTGGTGTAATCGGTCCAAACAGATCCATATGAAGGAAATTGCGCGATTTTCTGATGGATCTTTGTCCGGAAATTCCTTTGAATGAAGCTTTGACCTGTTTTCCCTTCTGACATGCAGTACATGTCTGATCCTTTGAGAACACTTCATTCGGAAGTCCTTCCACAAGAGACATCCTAGCTATCTTATTAAGAGTTTTAAAGTTCAGATGGCTCATTCTTTTGTGCCAGAGCCAACTGCTACTTTTGGAACTCTTAACAATCGGCATTATTTTTTGGACAATTCCAATCACCGTGTAGATCGTCCCTTTTCTTGAACCAATAGCAATATCCGTTGAGTGACTCGATTCTTGATAGTGCATTGATCGATCGAGAACTCAACACCGAATCCATTGTCGCATTTGTGAAACCGATAATAGGTTGTGCTTCCACCTAAGACTCCAATTTTTTGTACATCATCATTCTCTAAGGTTCCGAACCCTTTGGTATAACCAAAGTTATCATCACCGAAAAAAGTACACGCTATTTACGAATAATGTAGGAGCCGAGAGATGTTTGCTTCCAGTCATGTGCCTTGAGCATCCACTATCGATGTACCAGATAGTTGCTTGCACACCTCCTTTGTTGGCCAGACCCACGCGAACCTGCAATCAGATCAGGTTTAGGTACCCCTTTCGGATTAGGTCCCGAGGGTTAGGGTTTGGATTTGGGGATCCATACAAACAGCACTTCTATTGTGATCGGTCGATCGGTCCTGATTTGTCTCCCATACTGTCAACATAATCATACTTATCCTCATATGCTTTCTCGATTTGTATGATTACTTGTGTGAACCTTGGATGACTTAGAAGACTTATGATTTAACTTTTAATTTGTCTTCTTTTTATCCATTGTGGTTATCGGTCTTGACCTAAATTTCGACTATAGGGGTAGGTGAATTGCTACCATCAAAAGATTCATATCCTTTTATAGATGGTTTTCGCCATTTACGAAGATGCTTATTAGGCATCTTGAATCTCGATTAGACTTCCTTTTGTAGGTTGTCTTTTTCGATTCGATCTGTTGATCGAGTTGAGGTCTCTTCGTAAGAACCGGGTTCTTCCGTTGATTCCTCGGTGATGCTTTACCGTTAGGGTCCATTTTCGTTCCCTTTCGTTTAATTGCCTTACCGCTTCAACCGGTCTCTTACCCCTATTAGATACAAGTTTAGCTTTTGGTGTATCTTTTTTCAAATTATCGATTACACCTTTCTGAGATGAATCAGTCGGGGCTTTTGAGGATGTGGAGGGTTTCTCATAGCCAAGTCCCTCCTTATCAATCTTTACTCGAAAATAGGCGTTTATGTCTTTAACGGTTTGAGATGATTTTGAAAAAACATCTATTTTCTTACGCAGATTATCCTCAGAGGATTTCAAACTTTCATGCATTCGGAATAGCTCATCGAATTTTGCTTGCAAGATTTTTGAAGTCATCGACTTGCTACTTTAATTTCCATCGATCTCTCAAGAGGAGGCACATGG
Source organism: Stenogyne calaminthoides (assembly GCA_037126765.1). Lineage (NCBI taxonomy): Eukaryota > Viridiplantae > Streptophyta > Magnoliopsida > Lamiales > Lamiaceae > Stenogyne > Stenogyne calaminthoides. The sequence goes on from JBBCBC010000030.1 coordinate 24,847,983, forward strand.
TCCTGAACTTAGGAAAGGTGAGGCTGAAGAAAAAGAGTGGAGACTAAAAGCGGAAAGATTTGTGATGGATAAATATCTAGTGTTGGAGAAATACCCTGACCTTCGGGATATGTTCTTCAGACTTGTAGGTCCCGAACGGGTTATGTGAGGGCAGAAGTCTCAGAGGGGAGGGTGAATAGACTTAAAAAAACTTTTCGTGCGGTCATCGTGTGAGAGCGGATAGCCTTGATCAGTCGAAGTGAATCGGTTTAGTCGATAACCAACTTCTCAACGCCGTAGCGGTCGATTCGGAAACTATCGATTAACTCGATGTGTCCGGAAGCTTAAGTTTTACCCGTGTGAAAAACCGGTTTGTATAAATCCCAAGTTTTATCTTTTTAATCGGATGACGAAATATCGAACCGATCGGATCGGTTGCTTGGTGTCATCGATCTTAACTTAGAATGTATGCGCTTTAAGATTGTGCGATGTGAGAGCGGTTAATCAAAGCAATAAAGGCACACAAGATTTATAGTGGTTCTCAAACCGGATCCCACGTCCCACTCTTCCCTTTCACAAGGGGGCACCAACTTAACCGACTTAACCGATCGACTTAGTTTAGTGTGTTAGTCCAACACAATACACCAACAGATGTTTTAAGAGTTCTCACTCAACCGATCCAAATCAATCTTAGAGAAACCCTAGATTAAATCTTGCTAAACAACTTATCCTAACTTGGGGGTTTGGGTAAGATTGTTGAGGTTCCAACTATGAAATCTTTCCTTGCTTACAAATTGACTTCGATAGCTAGATGAAAAAGATTTCTTGCTAAGAACTTATGGGATGAACACAATATATAATAAACTTGTTGTTGTGTTCTTCGTGCGGAAAATCGACTATAGTTTGAGCTTCATTGATTATGTTGTTTGTCCAAGCATTTCCGTGTTTCACTCAAGTGTGATCCCATATTTATAGACCTTGAGATCAAGGAGCCGTTGGAGAGCAATTTGAATCTCGTGCTATTTTAGGTAGACTTGCTTGACGGCGTCTTGAACGCAGCATGGCCGAAAAGCGTGAATGTGTATTTTATAGCCGTTTGAGAGAGCAACATCGAATCCCGCGATGTCGGCTCTGTTCATACGTGTCTCTTCCTTATTGGATGGAAGCCTTGCTTTGCGGTGTTGTTCCTCCAACTAAGGTTGGCATTCTTCTTGTTTAGATCGCAGACGATGATAAGATGAAATATCGGTTTTCATCTTATGAGTCAATTCGATCAAAGATCTCACTGATGGAGTCTTCGCTACCGTTGACTTTTCTTCAACCGACCGACTCGATGTAGGTCTTCGTCTTATCTTCCGGAAGTCATCGATCTTCTAGTATTCGAGGTTTGAGTTTCATGACTTCGGAAGTTATCGACTAGATCGATTCGATCGATCTTACGTTACGGTTTAGCATTACGCCTGCGGGATATCGATTTCTTCCGATTCTTGAATCGACCTTTACATATTGAGTTCCCCCTCAATATGTGACCTATCTATTACATCGGTTTTTCTATACAATCATTATCAACTGGTCTCCTATCGCAGTAATGTAAACATCAGTCAGCTAACAGGTCTGACTGGTCCTATTACATGTGTTTTTGGAACTTTCATCAAAACTATAAATTTCCCAACAAGACTAAAGACCGCTATGCTGATTGTCAATCAATCATTTGCAATGATGCTCAGGATTGGCAACTTCAGGGGAGAAGAATTTTGGGCTGAGGAGGTGGCAGAGTTGGATGCCTTCTCAGAGCTGGGGAAGAAAAGGCTCAGGATAAATCCAGCAGAGTTTGATCAACTCGTGCTGTAGAAGATAGCCGAGAGAGAGCCAACCGCTCAAACTGAAGGAGGTGGAACAAGTCAGGATAAAGATGATCAGGACAGGACTGGGGATCAGGACAAAACTGAAAAAGATGTTCCTGAGAAGAAGAAGCAACCAGCTGAATCAAGTGTCGAAGATACACTTCAGGGGGAACAAACTCAGGATGTTCCACCCTTGCAGATTGTCACTTTCAATCAGACTATCCAGTACCCATTGGAGCCAACTGTGGAGATTGTTGAAATGATGATTCATTTGACATGATGTTTTGAAATTCCCATTCCAACAACTGTTGATCTGACACTGGTCCTAGAGAAGTTAATCAAGCTAGAGCCTATTGTTGATCAGATTGCTAAGCTCGAGCCTCTGGTGGATGAAGTGTCAAAGATTGCTGAAGCACAAACTTCTCAAGGCAATATGGTTAAAATGCTTAACACATCCATGGTGAATGTTGATCTGGTAACTTCATTATCTACGTCCATTGATAATAAGTTTACTGCGATGAATGCTAGCATAGAAAATGTATCTAAGGGTGTGTTGGAGGATATGGAGAAGAAATTTGTGCTAAGAACTAAGATGTTGGAGGATTTAATGAAAGCAAGAACCGAGGAATTAATCAGAACAACTGTTGAGGAAATGAGTTCTTCACTCATGACCAAGATGCAGTCTATGTATGGTGGTCTTGTTGAGGATACAACAACAAATTTGAATGTCTTCTGCGCAGAGACTTGGGATGAGAATTTACATATTCTTTCGCAAACTTGGTCGGTTGGACGTGAGTCGCTACACACGGGACGAGACACTTTCTCAGATATTGGCCAACTATGATGCCAAAAAGGGGGAAAGTTATGATATGCTCACACAGTTGCTAGCAATTGAAGGGAGATTACTGACAAGAGAAGAAGTCATCATATCCAAAGGAAAGAGGAAACAGGTTAAATCTCTATACATCCTGAGGCCGCTACTGAAGTTATTCAGGAACGTGCAAAGAGGGAAAGGGCTCATGAGTCAAGTAAGATGGGAGAGGCTCATGGTGTCCTGAACCCTATTCCTGAAAAATCCCAGATGGTACTTGCTGTTGATAAGCCAATCAGAAGGAGACTATCAGGAGAGTTCTCTGAGGCTGAGGCACATAGAAGTGAAGAATCTGAACCGATGAACTCTTCAAAGAAGGATTTGGTGAATATGATGTGGCCTCCAAGACCTTTTGGCACAACTCTGTAAAGATGATTGAAGCTGAGAAGAAGAGGAAAACTGCGGTTTCTGTGTCAGGAACAGAGATGACCAGAAAATCCAGAGAGGATGCGAAGAGGATCAGAGGAGGATTCCATAGATTTGTCCTAAGGAGGAGAGGCACAAAACAAAGGAAGAGGCAATGGCCACATACTGATAAATGGATGCCTATTGAGATGAATGATAGATGGGAGCATGCCAAGAGAGAATTTGTGTTCAACTATGATGTGCTGCAAGTTTGGCCTCATCCTATTGCTGATAGAGATGATGCATTTATTGCATATCTTCTGAGGAATTTCACTGATATATGTCAGAAATGGTTCAATCTGTTTGACACACTGGGATATCAGTTAAAAGCTCCAGGACATATGAAGTACCCTCCACCCAAGTTCAAGAATGGGATGATCAACTTCGATTTTATCCATGTAGATTTTGTGGATCAAGCCAACTATTTGGAGCTGACAGGAAATGATGCAAGGACCATTCAGGAGAGAGAGGAGCTGAAGAAAAGATATTATGGAATGTTCAATCTCGACCCTCCTACTGATGAGATTGAATCTGATGAAGAATGATGTATCTTTTGTTTGTTTGTTTTGTTTCCAGTATAGTAGGATCAACTTTGTATCCTGTACTTAAACTTTTTGATTAATGAAAACTCTACTGATGTTTTTGTTCTGAAAAGATAATATCTCATTATCTTACTTATTCATGATTGATGGTTGCCTTTAATATCTTATCTTATATAGGAATTGAAACCTGATTAAGAGATAGGTTTATTTCTATTGTGTTCGCATATTTGTAACAAGATGGATTTGGCATCATCAAAAAGGGGGAAATTGTTGGGAGATGAATTTAATAAAAGATTTTGATTAGATACCAAAACCCCTGAGTATGACATGTATCAGGACATCTTGATAGAATAGAATCAGGATCAGGTTTCAAATAGATGCTAGGGATCAGGATTATCTGCACCATGTATAGTCAGCAGATATAGATCAGGATTACTGAAAACCCAGAAGACCTGATCAGAAATACATATCAGAAGAACTGATCGGATGAACCAGGTTAGTATACTCTGAAGAAATCAGAAGTCACTGAAGAATCTGAAGACGCAGAAGTATCCTGAAGATTGAAAATATCCTGAAAACCCAAAGATCCTGAAGAATGTTTGTGTACTGATTAAAAGGATCCTGAACAAGCTATTTTTTATGAAATAGTGTTATGTTCATTCCTAGTACAAACAAACAGAATGTTAGACATTTGTGGACATTGAGGAACATATCAGATCAAGAACAAAGAGTCGTTTGTTTATCTCTGCTTAAACAAAGATTTCAACCAATAAGGAGGCAACAACACTGTACTGTACTGACACAAAAAATGACATTTCTCTGAAGAATGTCAGGTCTGATATCTTCCAGTTCACATAAATTGGTGATTGGCTACTTGACTGCATATTTCCTAAAACATGCAAGGAAGATTTCAAACCCTAAAAATAGTCGTTTATCAATAACCAGAAGAGGAAAACCTTGATGTTATCTCTTCCAACGGATAGTTTTTCAAGAGTAACCTTTGGAGATGTTGCCTATAAATACCAGTGACCTTCTACATTGAAAGGTTACGGGAAATTTCAAAGCAACTCAAGAGCTCATTCGTATTCTTGCAAATTGAAGCACTCGAAAACCCTAGAATTTCCCAAGTGTTTCACATTGGAGAGAGCTCACTATTCTAAGCCTAGATTGATAAAAATATCCAAAGCTTAGTAGAGATATCCTAGCCTTTGCATTTGTTCTTATTGTAAAGGATATCTCACCCTAGTTGGTGAGTTAGAGTTGTAAAGAGTGAGTAAGCTACAGTGAGTTAGCCAGAAAACTCTAGAGAAGAAGTTAGTAAGCTACTTGTGGTAGTCTGAACACTTGTGTGTGTTTGAGTTAGTAAGGCTGCGGTGAGTCGGCCTGTAAAACTCAAATAGAAAAGTGAGTAAAGCTCTGATGAGTTAGCCTGAAAACTTTAGGAAGTGGTTAAGGAATTTCTCTGAAGATCGGAGAGAGTGGATGTAGGAGCTTGAGTCTCTGAACCACTATAATTGCTGTGTTGTTTGCTTTCTGTACTACATTACTATCTGGTGCATGTTTTTCATGGCGATTTTCTTGATACTCAGTTGGAATCAATCCACTGAACTTGCATCAAATTGATCACGCCTTAATCAACGTTTTAATAAAAAGGAAGAAAGAATTTCAGCAAAGCTAAAACGAGTATAAACTTAGGGCCAACCATTCCGCACAGTTGAGTAGATAGAACAGATAGTTACCAAACTGAACTAACTCTACTGAGGGTTCAGTAAGATAATTATCTAATCCAAGCTCCTCAGGATCTCTGATAAATTCAGGATCAGTTGGGCTAATTATCAAAGGTTCCGAAAGCTTCTCGGGATCATTTGTCTCGATGAACTTTGACTCGTATATCTCTGTCTTCTTAGGGCAAGAATCTCAGGACAACCTGACCCATCTGACCTCAGTGAAGAAAAAGTTTTTAAAATCACTGAACACATGTATTCCCCCCCATACACATGTGAGACTCGTTAGCACCGGGACCAACAGATGTCAAGAGGGTTTTCCTTAATGGAAGTCTTGACGAGGAAATCTGTATGCAACAACCCGAAGACTTCATTGAAAAAGGCCAAGAGCATCTGGTTTGCAAGCTAAAGAAGTCCATTTATGGACTGAAGCAAGCATCCCATGCTTGGAATCAATGTTTTGATCAGGTTATAAAATCTTACGGTTTTGGTCAAAATAATTTCGAAAGTTGTATTTATAAAAAGCATGACGGAAATGCATTGGTATTCTTAGTACTATACGTAGACGACATTCTGCTCATCGGGAACGATGTAAAGGTGTTTTCAGATGTAAGGGCGTGGCTATCAAAATAGTTTGATATGAAGGACTTAGGAGAAGCTGGTCACGTCCTAGGGATCAAGATCACTCGAGATCGCTGGAAAAGAATGATCGGCCTCTCACAAGCTTCATACATAGATACCGTTTTGAAGCGATTCAACATGCAAGATTCCAAGAAAGGCTTTGTGCCTTTTAAACATGGAATCCATCTATCCAAGGAGATGTGTCCCAAGACACAAAAGGAGATAGATGACATGAAGGACATTTCTTATGCTTCAGCTGTAGGAAGCCTCATGTATGCAATGTTGTGCACAAGACCGGATATCTACTTTGTCGTAGGCATGGTAGCAAGATATCAAAGTAACCCTGGGAAAGAGCATTGGACTGCAGGTAAAAATATTCTGAAGTATCTGGAGAGGACACGGGACATGATATTGGTTTATCAGTCAGATAGTCTGATCCCCATCGGTTACACGGACTCATATTTCCAATCTGACATAAAATCCAGAAAGTCAACCTTGGGTATTGTGTTTTGCATGGGGGGAGTGTTGGGGAATGAGTTGCACAGATCTATTCGGGGTGAATATTTAAATACAAATTTAATTCATTAATTATTACTAACATGAGTTAATCCTATATTAATTCAAATAATAATTGCAACAACATATCATGCATATAAAAAGCCACGTAAAACCTACGCATGCGAAATCTACGGGTTTACGTGAACGTACCTCTCGGGATGGTAGTGGCTTTGGTCGGACGGACTAACCAAAAGGACTTCCCAAGTATTCCCTTAGCCCTTGCTCGACAATCCGGTGGAAGGATACTCGCGAACAATTAACAAAAGGAAAAAATAAACTTTGTTGCACCACTTATGTGGATTTGCTAATATTTCCAGCACATGGAATTGTACATGGGAATGAACTAATCATCCCCCATTTATAAGAGGGAGGGTGGTCGAAATTTTAGTGATATTTCAATATGGGAAAAGACTTTTCTTGATCACCAAGAAATCTTGAATATATCTCATATATTCTTTTTCCCATAATTAAAATATTCCACAAAATTCCACCTCCTATATTTTATGGCATTATTTTCAAAAATTATAGTATGCAAGAATCCAAGATTTGGATCTTCTTGAATTTATGAGATATTCTTGTATTTCAAGAAATACATATCTTCCATAATATCTTTTCAAGAAAATCAAGAAAATCTTTCTTGCCCTCTATTTTCAAAAATTTCGAAATATCACTATGAATAACCATGTGGGAGATTTCTTGAATTTAATGAGATAATCTTGTATTCCAAGAATACATATCTTCATTCCATAACAAAATTCAAAGAAAATCTTTCTCCCTCTTTTATCCATAATTTTCGAAAATTTAGAGGAAATATAAGCAACAATATTTATTCTATTTTAATCACCTTTTCAGTTATTGGACTATATGTTGGGCTACTCAGGGGGCCTTTAGGAGAATTAAGATTGGACCTTCTAATGGATCTTGAATATCTAATATTGAGCCACAATATAATTCAAGCCCATAAATATTAATTAATCCCACTACATAATTAATATTGCACCATCCATCTTAACCCATATTACAAAATATGGCTCCGGTCATTATTTCCCGTGTTTAAGATTATCTAGCCCATTAATTAATTCAAGCCACCAAATAGCTTTCCGTTAATTAATATCTTTGTCCTTGGTCGAGAAACGGTTCAACATTATTATCCATCTTTAAACTAATTCCACTTGCAAGATTTGGTATGATAAAACTTATGAACCTCCCAAGGGGCAAATCAAGCAAGCGTGCTTGCACCACGATTCTTCGATTAAATCTTAGCAATCACATGTGACCAATAATATTGTCCAAGATAAAAAGTATTGAATCTCTCTGATTCGCTATCCATGATAAGTCAAAGCAACAGTTACCAATCCCACGTGATCCTATTTAAGGGACGAAGGTTAAGAAACAACGAACCACTGAGGTCTAATTCTTCCTTGTTCAGTTCTGAAGAATTTATCCTCCTGTAGGTCCTATTCAACGCATCAGTCATGCACTAGTGTAATCTCTTGGTCAAGACAAACCAATCTGAGCCTTACACCTCAACCTTTTGCAATGGTTGTTCATTTCCATCTAGGTCGTGAATGGCGTACTTTTAGTTACAAGGGACTGTTAATTTAATCTTCTGTGATCTGGTATCACTAAATTAACTACAGTGTAACACGTATGAATTATTGAACAGTTATGCAGTAAATATATATAACATTCAATCATATTTAAAGCATCAGTGATAAATAATTTATTTCAGTAAATAAGTCTCAAAAATTCGTTTTACATTATACAAAAGTAAAAGCATACTTTTCAAAGATAATCCCAACAATCTCCCACTTATACTCAAAGTCCGCTTTTAAGTATACTACAACACGCCTCGAGTAGTCCGTGACATCTAATGTCACCTACACGAACCTAATAATTTCTCCCACTTATACTCAAAGCAGATTAAAAACGGTCTTGACACCCATTCCACTCACATGTCTCTCGAATGTATTCAGAGGCGGGGCGCTTTGAATGGATCTCGCTAGGTCGTCCTCGATCTTTATCTTTGCCACATCTATATCTCTCTTTAACGATTTCTCATATAAGATGTCTTTCCTTTAATGTGTTTGTTTGACTCGTGGACTCTTGGTTCTCTTGAATTTGCAACCGCCTTTAGCAGATATTGCTGACAAATTCGAACACCATCCAAGTCCACTAAGAAGATCTAGAGCCCAATCGGTTCTTTCAACACCGCTTCAATTGACTACTTACCCGAGTCCCATGGTTGAGTCGGTGATGCATTTCGCTCCACACTCGTCCATTTGATGGCTACACTTCCCAAATGGAAACACACTAACGAGGCGTATAATTTTTGGAATCTATATCCATTGGAAATCTGTCCGTAGAAAGCCGATGGGTATTGGAGTATCGGATCGATAAATCAACATTCTATCCCGAGTTCTTTTCGGACACTTGAAATGTTTTTTAATCGTCAGTCAATGCGCTTTCAATAATTTACTTTTGATATCTTTCTACCATGCCTACTGCAAAGCGGATATCCTGGTCTCGCATACGCAAATGCATACATAAGGTTTTCGATAAATGGGCACAAGGAATACCTCTCATGTCATCTATCTCCTTTTCGTCTTAGGGAACATTTTCTTAGATAGATGGATTCCAAGTCTGAAAGGTACGAATCCTTTCTTGGAATCTTGCATGCTGAAGCATTTCAAGACAGTATCTATGTATGAAACTTGCGATAACCCGATCATCCTTATCTTGCGATCTCTAGTGATCTTGATCCCAAGGATTTTTCCGGCTTTCCCTAACTCTTTCATATCAAACTGTTTTGAAAAAACATGCCCTTACGTCTGATCACACCTTCACATCGTTCCCGATGATCACAATGTTATCTACGTACAATACTAAGAATACCAATGCAGTCCCGACATGTTTTTATACACACAACTTTCAAAATCATTTTGATCAAACCCATAAGACTTTATAACATGATCAAAACATTTGTTCCATGCTCTGGATGCCTGTTTGAGTCCGTAAATGGACTTCTTGAGCTTACAAACAAGATGTTCTTGGCCTGTTTCAATGAAACCTTGGGGTTGTTGCATATAGATCTCTTCATCAAGACTTCCGTTAAGGAAAGCCGTCTTGATATCCATTAGTCTTGCTTTAAAAGGTTTCAACCTTCCCGTCCGATCCTCTTTTCCTCTTATATACCCACTTGTATCTAATGGGTTTGACCCCATTAAGTGGTTCGACTAGCTCCCCACACTCTATTATGAAACATAGAACCCACTTCGGCTTTCATTCTTTGTTTGCCAAAAACCAGATTCTTATCTTGGAGTGCCTCATATGTCCATGGGTCCGATTCCGGGAATCAAGTCCGAGGACTCTCCTATTCCCATGAATCTCTCGGGTCGCCTAACAACCCTCCCACTATAACGAGGCTCTTGCCAGAAAAACGTATTGTTTGGTATATCATCTAAAGTACTATCGGCGAGGTTTGCTCTCTAAGCTCATTTAAGGTAATCTCACTGGGTTTTCTTTGGTTCTATAGTTTTCTTCCAAAATCTAAAGTAGGTGCGGATGTCCACCTTTTGATCTTCTAACTATAGAACATTCACCCTTTTGTTCCCCGGGGTATCCTACAAAAACAAATTTTAATTCGATCGAGGATCCAATTTACGGTTTCCTTGTCCAACACGTAGGCGGACACGCCCAAAGTTCTCATGTGTCTCATACTAGACTTGCGCCCGGGTCCACAATTCTTTGGGGTTCTGGGAACCGATTTGGATAGCACCAAGTTCGAATGTAAGTGGTCAAGTTTTCAAGGCATGACCCCGAGCGACTTCGGGAAAGATCCGTATAACTCATCATTGATCTAACCATCTCCAAAAGAGTTCTGTTGCTTTCGCTCTGCAAAAACCCCTTTTCTTGAGGGGTTCCGAGATTAACGATGAGTCGATACAATCCTTCATCGGATAAGTAGTTCAAAAACTCATTGCTGAGGTATTCGCCTCCACGATCAGATCATAGAGACTTGATACGTTTTTCCATATGATTCTCTGCTTGAGCCTTAAATTCTTTAGAATTTCTCAAAGGTCTCAGATTCATGCTTCATAAGGAAAATGTGTCTTGAGTAATCATCAATAAAATTACTCATAACCTCCTCTTGCTTTGGTTGACATTTGACTACATACATCTATGTGAACGATCTCTAACACTTCTTTAGCCCCATTCCCCTTGGCTCCAAATGCCATCTTGGTCATATTACCCTCCAAACATGATTCGCGGGTTGGAATTTGTTCAACTTGGAGACGCTCTAGTGAACCATCTTTCACCAACCTTTGGATCCTCTTTGGATTTATATGACCTAATCTTAGACGCCAAAGAAGTGTCTCGTTCACGTCTGATGAACGTTTTCTTTTCTCGGAAATAGTTGATGAGTTATAGGATACATTTCGCCAGTGGTGTGCACAGTTAATTGTATAGAGATTTTCCATCAATGTCCCGTAACAGATACACTCATCATTTCAAAAATGATGTCATTCTTATTAGAAGAAACTTAGTGTCCTTTAATCGAATTTTAGAAACTGAAAGTGAATTCTTTCTAAAACTGGTAACATAAAGATAGTCTCAAAAAACTTTATCTTCAAAAGATAGGTGCACTTCTCCCACTGCTTTAACTGCTACTCATGTAGCATTGCAATGTCTGCTACTTGCGTAGTATTGCAATAATCGTTACTACCGTAGCATTGCAATATCTGCCACTTACGTAGCATTGCAATGTCTTCTACTTTCGTAACGTTGCCCAGTGTGATGAGGATCTCACTCCCACTACGTTGCCGGATCATTTAGAACCCGTGAAGCCAACATAATTAGTGGATCTCGTGTCAACCACCCATGAATGAGAAGTATATGCCGTTAAACAAGTTTCGACAACTAGTGTGTGAGAATTACCTTTCTTTCTGTCCCTTTTGAGGTTGGAATAGGCAAGACCTCCATTGTCCTCTCTCACCGCAGCTTAAGCACTTCCTCTTTGGATTTTCCTTGACACAACAAGCATTCCTCATCTTACCATTGCCCTTGGCAATAGTTGAGTTTTATTGCTTATGGCCTTTGGTCCTCTTCTTTATCTTGCCTACCCTTGGCCTAGAAAATGAAGACGGACCACTTGCCGTCAAAGCTTGAGTTTGGTGTCTCTTCATCATTTCTGCCGAGACCAAAAGCTTGCAACAAATTAGCTAGCGAGGCCAAAATGCTCAAAAACTTTTTGGGCAGAGAGTGAAGTACCAAATTCATCCGAGTCTCCGGATCATAACTGCACTTTCGAAATCTCAAGTTTGTTCAGATGGGCCATCTATTTTGAGGACGTAATCCCTTACGGGTTTTCCCTCCACCATTTCAAATGACGACATCTCTCAAGAAGGTGATCCGACGAGTCCCGTGTTTTGACTCGTCAGTTGGCTCATCTGATTTTTGTGTGTCAAAATCCACTTGTGCGTTTGTGCAGTTAGGAAAATTATAATTTTCCAATCAATATAGTTTCCATACATAGTATTGTCTTTAAGTATAATAACAAAGGATTAAAAGGTAAATTATTCTTTAAAATCAAATAAACAACTATATGCAATAGCACAAGTATATCACAAGGTTTGATCACATGCATCATATTAAAATCTCAAAAAAAAAATATGAACATGCATCAGCCAACATCTCAAAACAGTTTAAATAAGCCATGTGGGGAGGGTCATTATTTAAACACATTCAAAGAAAACAAACAAGAACATTTACAAACCTTTAATATCCAGATTAATAGTTGGCTCCCACTTGACCAATATAAAATTGAGAGGACTTTGGGAAGTATATGCATATCAATTTTATACCTAAAGTAATAACCATGATTAAATCTGATTACTATTTAAGCTTTGATCGAGCCTCGTGGGGAGGGTCATCGTACCACTAGTAATAACCCACAATCATCCGTTTGGAATTAATTCATGTGAAACCTATCTTTTGACCGTCCCAGGGAATTTCTCCAAAAGAATTCACAAATAAATAAATCATGGAGGTCAAAATTAATTCAATTTTATTATCCTAATAAATTGTCAATTAATTATTTAAAACATACTTAGTAATTTTGAAGTTGAGATTTTTCCATTTGGCAACCCTCATGCAAACACATTTAAACAAATTAAATAAAGCATAAGATAGCACAAATAAATCAAGCAAAAACAAAAAAAAAAAACATATTGGGCACAAATTATCCAACATCATGGTTTGATTTTTTTCTTGGCATGATCTTGAAGAAACACGTCTCAACTCCCATTATTATCTCAAAAAAAAAACTTCATCTCCAACCTCCAAGATTTGGCATGATAAAACTTATCCGGCCCCCGATTTAGGGCGGCCTAATCACCTCGGTGACCAATAATATTCTCCGACGCTCGCGCCTTGAAAAGGCATTGAATTCTCGGAAACGCCCGCGCCATCTCTGTGGCCTCATTCGCTACCCATGATAAGTCAAAGTCCCAAACTCTCCGGCAATTTGGGCAAAAATCCCACGTGATCCTATTTAATTTAACGTGGACGCCCGTTAAGAAAAATAAAACAAATAATGACAATCGCATGCCCCAGCGCCTCTCGAATTTCTGATTCTGATTTTGTCCTTTAATTCTTTTCCTCTTCGTTCCGATCCGATTACAATTTATTTACAAAAATAAATAAACCTAGATCTAGACTAGTCTATTACATTGATCAAATCAAATAGATCCTAGTCTACTGTGGATTTTTCTCACGAGGCAAAAACAAATCCGAAATCTTAATCGAATTAAAAACCACGTTTATATGCATGCAAAATAAAACATTAAAATCCATGACAATTGGATACCGCAAAAACAGATCTAATTCACTATCCATTTCAAATTTAATGTCCACGAATTAAATTACAATTTAAAAAATTGAGTTTAAAACAAAGGCTCGATACCGCTTGTTGGGGAATGAGTTGCCTTTTCATCTATTCGGTGAATATTTAAATAAAAATTTAATTCATTAATTATTACTAGCATGAATTAATCCTATATTAATTCAAATAATAATTGCAACAACATATCATGCATATAAAAAGCCACGTAAAACCTACGATGCGGAATCTACGGGTTTAAACGTATTCTCTCTGGATGGCAAAAGGCTTTGATCGGACGGACTAACCAAAAGGACTTCCCAAGTATTCCCTTAGCCCTTGCTCGACAATCCGGTGGAAGGATACTCAAGACAAACGAGCCCTGAACAAACCTTTTTTCAAAATCCCAACAGGGAGGAGCCATGACATGGAGAAGCTTTAAGCAGAAATGCATCGCAGATTCTACCATGGAAGCCGAATATGTAGTTGTTTGTGAAGCAGCGAAAGAAGCGGTTTGGCTCAAGAACTTCCTAGTGGATTTGGACATTGTTCCTGATTTGCCCAGCACAATCACGGTTTACTTTGATAATGTCGGAGCAGTTGCAAATCCTAGGGAACCGAGAGCCCACAAGGCCATCAAACACATAGAAAGAAAATACCATCTTATACGAGAAATCATTAAGAGAGGAGATATAGAGGTGGCAAAGATTACGTCGAAAGAAAACCTAGCAGATCCATTCACAAAGGGTCTGCCTCAGAATACATTCTAGAGACATGTGAAAGGAATGGGTGCAAGAGCATTGCCAATCTGCTTTGAGCATAAGTGGGAGAAATACTATTAGGTTCATGTAGGTGACATTAAATGTCACATAGAACACGAGACGTGTTGTAGTATACTTAAAAGCAGACTTTGAGTATAAGTGGGAGATTGTTGGGGTTATACTGGAAAATATGCTTTTTACTTTGTATAACCAAACTGAATTTCTTATTTATTTACTGAAATAAATTATTTATCACTATTTCATTAAATTTGATTGAATGTTATATATATTTGTTGCAAATATGTTCAATAAATAGTATTTGTTACATTGTAGTTAATTTGGTGATACCAGATCACGGAAGATCAAATTAACAGTTCCTCGTAACTAAGTACAAATTCACAACCCAGATGGAAATGAACAATCCATCATGAAAGGTTGAAGTGTAATGCTCAGATTGGCTTGTCTTGACCAAGAGATTACACTAGTGTATTATGATGTGCTAAATATGACCTACATGAGGATAAATTCTTCGGTACTGAATATACAAGAATTAGAACTCAATGGTTCGTTATTTCTTAATCTCCGTCCCTTAAATAGGATCGTGTAAAATTAATAACTATTGCTTTGATTTATGATGGGAAGAGAATCAACGCGATTTGATACCTTATGTCTTGGGCAATATTATTAGTTACATGACAATTGCTAAGATTTAATACGGAGAATCGTGTGCAAGTATGACTTGCTTGATTTGTCCCCTTGGTGGGCTCATAAGCTTTATCATACCAAATCTTGCAAGTGGAAATTTATTTCCGGTATGGATAATAATGTTGAGTTGTCTTTACCCCAAGGACAAAGATATTAATTAATATAAAGCTTGTTCAGTGGCTTAATTAATTAGAGGACTAGATAATCTTAAACACGAAAAATAATAATCGGGAGCTATATTATTGTGAAGTCATAATATAGGTTAAGATGGATAGTTCAATATTAATTTTATAGTGGAATAAATTAATATTAGTTGGCTTGAATAATATTTGGCTTAATATTAGAAATTCATAGCCCATTGGAGGTCCAATCTTAATTCTCCTAAAGGCCCCTCAAATTGCCCAATTGTAGTTCAATTAATGAAAAGGAGAAGAAAATATTATTGCCTATTTTTCTATTATTTTTTAAATTAATAAATAAAAGAGGGAGAAAGATTTTCTTTGAATTTTGTTATGGAATGAAGATAAGTATTCTTGGAATACAAGATTATCTCATTAAATTCAAGAAATCTCCCACTTGGTTATTTATTAAGTAAATTTTCGAAAATCTCAAGATAATAAGGAGGAGAAGATTTTGTTGGGATTTATTTTGGGAAATAGAATATATTAGATATATTCAATATTGTTTCTTGGAGAAGAAGCAAGGAAATTTCCCAATCACCCATAAACCCTAAAATATTCGTCCCCCACCCCCCCTCCGCCCCCTTATTATAAATAGGGGAAGAATTTTTTATCTCCACAATAACACATAAATTGATTTTTTCGGAAAAATATCAGCGTCGATAAAATATCAAATATTTTGAAACGTCGACAGATTGTGTATTTTTGAAAAACTTAAATTGTGAGTGTGCAATTCCATGTGTTGAAAAAATTAGAAATCCACAAAAATGGTGGCAAAATATTTTATTTTTCTCCTTTGTTAAAATCGTTCGTGAGAATCCTTCCACCGGATTACGTTCGTGGACTTGGAACATATTTGAGAAGGAACTTTGGGTTGATCCATCGTCTCAATGGTTATCTCTACAAGAGGTATGTAATCACGTAACTCCTAGATTCCGCATGCTTAGGATTTACGTGAATTACGTGTACGCATGTTGTTGTTGCTTTTTTAGTTATTATGTTGAATTAATTTAGGATTGATTCATGTTTGTAATTAATCACTTCGGTTACTACATCACTTTTACTGGTAATTTCTCGAGAAACGGACATGTGTATCTTATGAGACAAAATCTGAATCTTTTAAGAAATTCAAGGAGTACAAAGCTGAAGTAGACAAGCTCCTTGGTAAGAGTATTAAGACTCTTTGATCAGATCGAGGAGGTGAATACCTTAGCCATGAATTCACTGATTGTCTGAAGTTTCATAGAATCCAATCCCAATGGACTCCTCCCAGAACACCCCAAATGAATGGAGTTTTCAAAAGGAGAACCCAAACCTTGTTAGACATGGTGAGGTCCATGATGAGATTTTCCTCTCTTTCGACATTCTTATGGGAATGCGCGTTACAAACCTCAATCTACATTCTGAATAGGATTCCATCTATATCGGTTGAGCATACACCATATGAACTATGGTGTGGCAAGAAGTCAACTTTTACACATATCAAACATGAGGTTGCCCCATGATTGTGAAAAGAATGTCTACCGATAAGTTGAATCCAAAGGTGAAAATGGTTACTTTGTGGGATATCATAAGGAAACTAAATGATATTACTTTTATCCACCTGAGAAACAATAAGTGATTGTTTTTAGGCAGACCAAGTTCCTCGAAGAAGACTATGTCTTTAAGGAACAATTTCGTAAGCTGATAAAACTTGAAGAAATTCAAGAGCCACAAATTAACAAAGAGACTGATATCTTGTCAAAGCAACATGACAAGGAATCAGTGGGACCATTCAGCAACTTTCATGGTGGGAGTCTTTCACTAGGTGATCGTCTTTCAGCCAGTGGGAGCGTAATTGGAGTATTCTTGCCAGTGCAAGAATCTCCAAGTGGGCTGAATGAGAACAGCATAGTTCAAACTCCCGCCCAAGAGGCATCCGTAAGTGTAGCACTTAAGGACTCTCCGGACATTGATGAAATCAATGCACCACAAAATTTTCACGATCAGAATGTACAACCTACACAACCACAACTCCGTCTCGTAGAGTAACATTATGACGTGGAGATCCCGGATAAAGACGATCCCAGAACTTACACTGAGGCAACATTAGATGTTGACTCAGAGAAGTGGCATGAAGCCATGAAATCCGAGATGGACTCGATGTACATCAATCAAGTCTGGGACTTGGTTGAGTTGCCAAAAGGGGTTAAACCCATATGTTGGTGGCGAAGGGTTATAGTCAACGCGAAGGCATTGACTATGACGAGACCTTCTCACAAGTTGCAAAGATCATGTCCATTCGAATTTTACTTGTGATAGCAGCATGCTATGATTATGAGATTTGACAGATGGACGTCAAAACAACTTTCCTCAATGGTAACATTTATAAGAAAGTGTTTATGACTCAACCGGAAGGTTTAATATCTAAGCCGAATTTTAATCTAGTATGTAAGTTAAAGAGATCCATCTATGGATTGAAGCAAGCTTCTAAGAGTTGGAACATCCGATTTGATGAAGCTATCAAGTCTTTTGACTTCATCAGAAACTCGGAAGATCCTTGCATTTATCGTAAATGGAGCGGGAAGAATATTGTTTTCATAATCGTGTATGTCAATGACATATTGATTTTGGGAAACAATATCCCGTTAATGCAGTCCGTTAAAGATTGGTTATCAAAGAACTTCATGATGAAGGATCTTGGTGAAGCCTGCTACATCTTAGGGATCAAGATCCACAGGGATAGATCTACGAGGATGTTGAGGCTGTCACAGTTCACCTATGTACACAAGGTATTGAAGTGTTTTGTGATTGAGAACTCTGTTGGGATATTTCAGTTTTGATGAATTATGCCAAAACATTATCAACTTGTGTTATTCAAGCTAACTTATAGTTAACAAGTTGAGGGGGAACGAGAGAACAAGTTGAAGGGGAACTCATGAAATCAGAAGTAGATGATGGAGATCAGACAAGGTTGTAGATGAGACTGATCGAGATCAGATGAGTAAGATGAGTTCCGGAGTTAACTGATGAGCTGAGCAAAATCAGAAGAAGAAAGGCTAAGCCAGCTGATCAGAAGAAGGAGAGTTACCAGATCAGAAGAGGAGGTTGCTGATCAGAAGAGGAGCAGATGAGACTGATCGAGATCAGATAAGATAACCTGATGCAACTAACCTGATATGCTAACCTGATGTGCTAATCTGATGCAGATAAACTGATATGCTGAACTGATGCTATACTAATCTGATCAGGTGAGCTGATCAGATCAGGCGAGAAGAAATCAGAAATCAGAAGTCACCTGATCTGATGTCCTCAGAAGACAAGTCACCTGAAGACAAGTCATCTGAAGTTATGTTCACTGAGAATCAGAACGCTACTGATGATCAGATAGTCTGAGTGCTAGTGACCTGAGGGTCAGGATGTCTGAAGTCAGAAGAGCTGAACTCAGTTAGCTTGAGTGTCAGTATACCTGATCAGACAAGGTCCGATGAAGAGAAGTCTGCTGAATCAAGAATCCTGAGTAAAAGTATCCTGAAGACTCAGAGAACCCTGAAGACTCAGAAAATCCTGAAGAATATAGCCCTTTAGATTCAGCTGATGTGGACCAATCAGAGGAAGACAACAAGCCTGAAAAAGCTGCAAAAAGCTACAGAATAGTATGGATTTGAATGTGACTCCATCCAACGGTAACATTCAAATCCACACTATAAATACAAGTTCTTCCATCAAATTATGTGTGAGAAATGCGTGAATCATCCAAAAAGCCAAATCATCTAGCATTTCCACCATAGAACACTGAGCAAGAAATACACGCATATATTCAAAAGTGTTCTATCCTAGATCTAAGCATAAAATTCCATATCCTAAGCTTAGAGAGATTTTCTCATCCTTAGCATTGAGGCTAGACAAATGTAAGGGAAAATCTCACCTTAGTTGGACACCAAACAATCTTATACCCAAACCCAAAAGTTAGGTTGAGTTTGTTAAGCAAGGATTGTAAGTTAGTTGGACAAGCTTACTTTCTGGGTGAGAGTGAGAACTCATTAAACATCTGTATTGTGTTGGACTAACACGTTAAACTAAGTCCAGTTGGTTAAGTTGGTGCCCCTGCTGATAGGGAAGAGTGGATGTAGGAGTTGGGCTCCGAACCACTATAAAATCGTGTGTTCTTTACTACTTTATGTTCTTACTTGTCATATGTATTCGATTATAAGCAAAACACATGGTTTAACAAAAAAAAATTGAAACTACCTTTCCTTCCCCCACCCCTGTTTTATATGCATTACATGATATTTTTACGCATTTCATGGGTTTTTCTCGGGACCAACAAACTCTAAGAGAGGGTATCTACTGGCAAATCATGGGATAAAGCTGTCAAAGAAGGATTGTACTTCTATTGAAGCTAATATCAAGCACATGAAAGATGTCCCATATGCATCTGCAATTGGGTCAATCATGTACGCCATGACTTGCACTAGGCCCAATGTGGTCTACGCTGTCAGCGTCATTGGTAGATACCAATAAGAATCTGGGTGAATCTCACTGGATTGCTATCAAGATCATTCTGAAGTATCTTAGAGGAACTAAAGAATTTTTCCTTGTCTATGGTGGATAGTTAGAACTAGTAGTCACTGGTTATGCTGACGCAAATTTTCAATCCGACTGTGATGATTACAAATCATAGTCAGGTTACGTTTCACTCTCAATGATGAGGCGGACAGTTGGAATAGTTCCAAGCAAGTCGACAGCAGATTCAACAATCGAATTTGAGTGCATTGCTGTATCAGAGGCCTCAAGAAGTCTATCTGGATTTTATAGTTCTTAAGAGAACTAGGGGTAGTTCCAAGTGTCAGTTATCTAATAAAGTTGTATTGAGACAATGGTGGTGCGATTGCACAAGAAAAGGAATCAAGATCAACAAACAGAAGCAAGCATGTACCCAAACTTATCATTTGATCTGAGGTATCATAACGATAGGAGAAATAGAATTAAAACATATTCCCATATATTTAATTTGGCGATTCTTTCACCAAAACACTGAGTGTTCATGTACACACTAGACATTTGATGGTCTAGGGGTTAGACATGTAGGTGATTGACTCTAATCCAAGTGGGAGATTGTTAGTGTTATTGTCCTAGAGACAATCTATTGTAAGGACATAATACTCGATGATATTCAACTTGATTTAATATTATAGTTCATTTAATATTAATGCATGGCAATACACTTGTTTGAATATTATGTTTGATTGTTTGTATTTATTCATGCAAGTGTTCCCATGAATCATTGTTGTCATTGAGGATGTGAGAACTCAGATGACTTAAGAATAATTCTCAAATGGCCCCGATCAAGGATCATCAAGAATGGGATATTGATGATGCAATTGAGATTGGTGTGCGATCTGCATCATACTCTTAGAGAGTGTAGTAAGATCTTACTTACTACGAGATACTAGGTATCTCATGAAGGATGCACAACTACCTTAGAGGGTATTGGTATACCCATCTGAGAAACCGTTTGATGTAAGTCCACAATATGTGTCTACGGGTGTCTCGGTTAGTGGGAGTGATGTGATACTCCTTTGACTTGAGGTCAATACGCACGACATGTGTGGAGTGATGAACTTTGACCATGACCGACACTTGCACCCTTCCATGGGTAGATATGGCTTGGATTGGGTTCATCACGAAGTGCATGCGCGTGGTAGTTGAGCCAAGAATATAATTCATTCCTCAATGTGGATTTAGAGAGAATACTCATCTTCTCATCATAATTGGGTCTAAGTCATCGACCGATGCACGTCAACTTAGACTTTGTGGCTAAGTGTGACATACATGATCAATTAGTGATTAGAGATAATATTATTAAGTTATTTGAATAGACACTTCATCATGTTCAATACTTACTCGAGTATTCGCTAATGAAAGGAGGAAATCGTAATAGCCCATGTTTTAGTTACAGGTAGTTGCACGTTTCTCGCAACGTACCTCATATATTGAGAATGTGTGATTTATTTTCTAGGGTTCAATTCAGACCGTTAGTTTAACTAATCTCTCGATATATGAGGGCATATGGATCACACAACAAGTAGTTCCCTTTTACGGATTATAGTTGGTTGATTAAATGTTAAATTGAATTTAATATTTAATTTATGGAGAATTAATTAATAATAGATTAATTTGGAATTAATTATTATTAATGTTTAATTAAATTAGATTTAATTAAATATGATTCTCAATAATAATATATGCAATATTATTATAGAATTTAATATATATGGAATCAAATCCGTAGAGATTTGATATACATGGGAATTAAATCCGTAGAGATTTTATATTTGGGAAATAAATCTGAGAGATTTATTTTATAAGATTAGGAATTTTATTTCCTAACCAAGCCTCCCCTATATATATGAGCTCTTGGGAATTCATAATACAAGGATTCATATTTTTCCATAAAATCTAGAATAGGAATTTTCCTAGCAAATTTCGTCTAAGATTCAACGCTGGCAAATCTGTGCAAGTCCGTGAACGGGGATTACGTGGATACCATAGTAGAGAAATATGTGTACGGTTTACTATAAGATTTCTCTTTATGTTTATACATATTCAATTATACAATTATGTGTTCGTTGTTAGTGAACTGTTTATTTCCGTTGCGCATGTATTACGTGTTTATGTGTCTCTGAATTCCAACACCAATAAGATCTTGTAGAGAATATGTTGCAAATATCATCATCCTAACTTCAAGTTTGCTTCATGTTGTCACAACATAATTATATCATTGATGTGATTACTCAATCTTGTTGGCATCTTGTATTTATTATCAACCACAAGCTTACCAACTACTATTAAATCAATGTACTAGCATCAATATGCAAGGAAAGTCTTGTTTGATTTGTCCCCTTGGTGGGCTCAAAAGTTTTATCATACCAAATCATTCATGTGGATAAAGTTCCGGTATAGATAATAATGTTGAATTGTCCTTACTCCAAGGAAAAGATATTAATTAATATAAAACTTTTCAGTTGCTTATTTAATTAATGGACTAAATAATCTTAAACACGGAAAATAATAACCGGGAGCCATATTACTGTAATATGGGTTAAGATGGATAGTGCAATATTAATTTTATAGAGGAATAAATTAATATTAATGTGCTGAATAATATTGTGGGTCAGTATTGATAATTCAGAGCACATTGCGAGGTCCAATCTTAATTCTCCTAAAGGCTCCTCAAGTAGCCCAATATAAGTCCAATAACTGAAAAGGTGATTAAAATAAAAGAAAAATATTGTTGCCTATTTTTTTCCATAATTTTCGAAAATCATAAGAAAAGAAAAAAGAAGATTTTCTTGGAAAGATTTTACGGAAGATAAGTATTCTTGGAACACAAGATTATCTCATAAATTTAAGAATCTTTGATTATTTTTCAAAAAAAAAGGGTAAGAAAATAAAGGGAGGGTTTTTGTGGGAAGATATTTATGGAAAATAGAATATATGAGATATATTCAAGATTGTATCTTGGAGAAGATACAAGGAAATTTCTCATGCCCCACAAAAGCCCTAAATTTTTGTCCACCCCTTGCATATAAATAGGGGATGCTTTTTTCATCCCCAACACAATTTCAGTTTTGAAAATAATAGAAATCCACAATGGTGGTGCAACAAATATTTTCTTTTTCCCTTTTGTTTAATTGTTCGTGAGGATTTCCCACCAGATCAACGAGCAAGGATTTGGGAATACTTGAGAAGACACTTGGGTTAGTTCGTCGAAGTTTGTCCATCTTCTCAACGGTTGTCTCTCCAAGGGTAAAATTCGCGTAAATTCCTAGATTCCGCATGTGTAGGATCTTTACATGAATTGATTGTTTATACGCGTGCATGTTGTTTGTGATTATTATTTGAATTAATAGGATTAATTCATGCTATTAATAATTGTGTATTTAAATTTGTATTTAATATTCATCCCCTAATAGATCCGGGCATAACGTTCCCCAACAATTAAATCTTGGGCCTACATGATATAATCACATATCCATGCCCAAGATAGACACACGATTGGGCCGATATCATACCCACGAAACGGACCCTAAAATAATTCCCCAATGAATTATGCGAGTCAATATTTTTTGGATTTAATTCAAATTCAAGTGAGGTCTTCATTGTCACTCTTAAACTCGTAAATAATTTGTTCATAAATTATGTACGAGTTAAAATATCATTTGGATTAAAATCCAAAATATAATTTCCGCTGGATTAAAATCCAAAATATAATTTGCACTTTTAAACACAATTGTATACATCCTTAATACTATATCAAATTTTAATTTGATATTAACAATAAAAGACCCACAACCTTGATATCAAATTATCACAAGGTTTTAACCCATATAATTTTGGTTATTACCAATACTAGTGTTTTCATAATCGGATCGGCGACCAAATCAGACTGGACATCAGTTGGTGGTTCAACCGGTTTGACCGATTGAACCGGCGGTTCAACCGGTTTGACCGATCAAACCGGCGATTCAACCGTTAAAATGATCTCTATCTATTTTCTTAAAATATTTCATAAAATGTATTAAAATAAAATAAAAATGCGTTTATAAAACTTTAAAATGATCATTTATAATTTTCATATTAAAAATAAACACAATATAATCATAAACAATATCATACAATACAATTTAAAATTACTAAAAATTAAAATAGGAATGATAAAAATTAGGATTAAATTTTAAATTTTAAAATATTAAAAATAAAATGAAAAACCGGTTCTACCCGGTTCTGGCCGGTTTTTTCCGGTTCAACCACAAAAATGATTTTTGAGGATAATTGAACCGGTACATGATCGGTTCCCGATTCAACTGATTCTGAAAACACTTGACCAATACTACACATAGTTATAACCTTCTCTCTTCTCTCTTTTGTTACTCTGCACTAACCTTGAAAAGTGGCTGCTATTCTATCCGCTGTGTCAGGTAAGTCTTTTTATCTACTTTCTTTTAACTTTTATATTTTTTCCTCTTTATTTGATTATATTCTTTTTTCTTTTTTCAAAATCTTATTGTGTCTAGATTATATTTTTAAATATCTTAAATTATAATAAAAAGTATTTAAAATGTAATATTTTGAATTAAAAAAATTGGATGAAATATATTCCATTAATAGCAATAATTATCATAATAACGAGCTAAGTTGATAATTTTTGTTTAATAATATGGAATAATTTTTATCAATAATAATATTTTAAATTTACAAATAATTTAAAATATTATTAATATATATTAAAATATTTAAAAGTAGATAATTATTTTAAAATTTTAAATAAAATCAGAAATGTTAATTTTGTGTAAAATATGAAAAGTTAGTGGATGTTGGGTCCCTTAAAAAATGAGTTATAATCAACAAAGGGTTGTGCAGGTAGTGGGATTTGATTATTTTTTGTGAAATGTTAATGTGGCAATTAGGTGGAGGAGAGAGTGTGGTTATAACTATGCAACCAATGTGGTTGCTCTCATACCAATATATAGGGTCCGGTTATTAGTGTAACACCCCGAACCAAAATTCCTAGATTAATAAATAATTTAAAAAAATATTTGATTATGTGCGCTTTAAGTTCTCAAGAATTTGATTTTCAGAAGACTAATAAACATTCTGAGCCGGAAACACTCCTAAAGACTTTAAAGAAAGAACGAGTTAAGAATTGATTATGATGAATAAAATATAAGATTTAGTTATTATTTAAAGAAGGCATGTCGAAACTTTTAGCAAATTAAGGTTTTATGAAACAAAGATTAATATTGAAATAAATAACGAAATTCGGCGGCGACAATTCTATCACGTCTAATTAAAATTGGACTACCAAGTAGTAGTCCAACAACATATTGTGCTACATAAATATACGTAATTAAATAACTTAATTTATTTTCCTAAGTAATTAAACAATACTACCTAAATAAATATCATTTACTAGATACCAAGTGATAACAAAATATTTAACATAGTAAATATGTAGATATTAACTTCCATATTTGCATTTTAACCCCTCTATTTCTCCTACTTATGATCGGCCCCTCCCTCTCCTCTCAAATTGGCCGACTCTTTCTCTCTTCTCTTCCATAAGATGAGTCTTCTTCCAACTTCTCTCCATTTTTCCTCTCAAGTAATCAGCCTTCCACTGCTCTCTCAAGCAAGAAGGGTTGACTTCTTCATCTCTTAAATCAAGGAAGTAATTCATCTCTTCTTCCTCTCAAAAGCTTTGGTTGCTTTCCCCCTCAACAAGGAGAAGAAGTGTAGAGAATCAAGCATTAAAGAACAAAATCAACATGCTTGCTATTGAATTGAAGGAGGAATGAATTTTTGTTACAGGGTGAACTAACTTGAAACTAACTTTATGAACTGAAAAGATAAAATGAAAAGAATGAGAAGGCGACATATTTATAAGTTACAGCAGTCCAACAGTATTAGTTGGAAAGTGTAATAATATTAGTTGTAGAAAAACTGAACTAATGCTCTATTTTGTATCTTTAGCCCCCCCCCCCTACCCCAAAATGGAGTGTATGTTGAGGAGTCCCATTTTGGACTTCATGCTGTTGAAAAGGGCAGGAGCTAGAGGTTTTGTCAAGGCATCTGCTAAGTTTTTCTCTATTCGTATCTGAATTAGCTTGATGAGTCCATCTTTTATCTTGTCCCTTGTGAAATGCATATCTATTTGTATACGTTTTGACTTCTCATGAAGAACAGGGTTGTGAGCTATCCCATATGCTGATTTGTTATCTGTATAAACAATGGCAGGTTGAGAGTGAGGAATCTTCAAGTCCTTCAAGATATAGAATATCCATTGAAGTTCACAAGTTCTAGCACAATGTGCTTTGTAGTCTGCCTCTGCTGCAGATCTGCTAACAGTTGTCTGTTTCTTGAACTTCCAAGAGATTAGGGAGTCACCCAAGTAGATGGCAAACCCTGTGATGCTTCTTCTTGTCTGTTCACATCTTGCCCAGTCACTATCTGAAAAGGCTTGTAACTTAAAATTGTTGTTAGAAGAGTAGAATAAACCATGTCCTATAGTAGACTTTAAATATCTAAGTAATCTATGAACAACAGTCATATGGAATTCAGTGGGTTTGCTCATATATTGACTTAGAGTCTGAACAGTGTGTTGGTCCCGGTGTAAACGAGTCTTACACGTGTATGGGGGGGAATACACATGTTCAGTGATTTTTCAAACTTTTCACAATACTGAAATCAGTGGATCAGGTTGTCCTAAAAAACAGCCCTGAGAAGCACAAATTACTCTGAGTCAAAGTCTACTGAGACAATAACACTGATTGGCTTTCGGTAGCTTCAGATTAGCCCAACTGATCTGAGGTTTAAAACAGAGTCCAAATAATCTTGGAGTAGATAACTATCTTACTGACTACTCATATGAGTTAGGTCAGTTTGACAACTATCTATACTAGCTTATCCAATGTGCGGAATGTGTAGGCCCTAGGTTTATACTCGTTTTACTTTGCTGAAAATCTTTTGACACTTAGTAAATCAGTGGTTAAGGCTGAGATCAGTTCAATGCAAACTCAGTGGATTGATTCCAACTGAATATCAGAAAACCTCAGTGTGCTTTCAGTGAAAATATGAAACAGAAATAATGCAAAGCAGAAAGCAAACAACACAGCAAGTTATAGTGGTTCAGAGGCTCAAGCTCCTACGTCCACTCTCTCTGATCCTCAGAGAAATTCCTTAACACACTACTACTACTTCCTCAAGCTTTCAGACTTAAATCAGCAGCTTACTAACTTTCCACTATGAGTTTTCAGGTTGAACTACACTGCAGCTTACTAACTCAAACACACACAAGCTTTCAGACTGTCACAAGCAACTTACTAACTTCTTCTCTAGAGTTTTCAGGCTGAACTACACTGCAGCTTACTAACTCTTTACAACTTTCACTCTCCAACAATCACACACTCAAACTACCTAACAATAGGGTTTGGGTTTGGTTGATTTCCAACTAAGGTGAGATATCCTTTTACAATAAAACACAAGATAAAAGGCTAGGATATCTCTAACTAATCTTTGAAATATACTTGAATCTAGGCTTAGTGAATGAGCTCTCTTCAATGATGAAATACTTGGGAAATTCTTAGGGTTTCGAGTGTTTCATAGTATAGACTTGAATACGAATGAGCTCTGGAGTTGCTTGATTTCCCGTAACCTTGCAATGGAGAAGGTCACTAGTATTTATAGGCAACTCACCGAAGTTACTCTTGAAGAACTATCCGTTGGAAGAGATAGCATCAAGGGTTTCCTTATTTGATTAGTGATAAACGACTATATTAGGGTTTGAACACTCCCTTGCATGGTTTGGGTAACAAGTAACCAATCCAGCCAATCACTAAGTTTTTGCAGTCTGGAACTCGGGACATCTAACAACTTAGTGCCACGTCGCTTTCTGTGTCAGTGAAGTACAATGTTGTCTCTCTCTGATTGGTTCTTGACTTCGGTGAATGGAGACAAACAAAACGGCTCGTTTAGATCAATCTCTCTGAATGAGACAACCTTAAATGACACTTAGTTATAGTTCCTTTTGTCTGCAATCAACTATTTGGACAATATTTATTTT